>VZRQ01000117.1:294720-341673 GCA_013397975.1 Machaerirhynchus nigripectus | reverse complement strand
CGGCAGCGCAGCCCAAGCGGTTCTGGAGGAGGTGGCCCGGGGCGGGATCCGGAGCTGCCGGGTGCGAGCGGCACATCCCCGCAGACAATCGCCCACCCTCCCGCGGCGGCTGTTTATAGCAGAACACGCCGATTTCACGGGCGTGGATTTCGTCAGTCCTGCTAGAGGGTATCGCAGAGTACAGCTGAGGGATGTACTCCGGATTAAAATCAGTGAGAACTGGGATATCACGTTTCCCTGCCGCTTAAAACGCTCAGGTTAGGTTTCTACTAAGAGCAAACACTGGCAGTGTTTATTTCTCTTATTAGGATAAACCCTATTAGGTTGAATCAGCAATACACTGCCTAAGCACGGAATTGGAATTTTTTCCAGGGGAAAAAAAAATCAAACCAAACCCGTCGTCCAGCACAACCAGCCAATGCAGGCAGAAAACACACATTTTTCGATTGTTTGTGAGGCGATCAGATCTATCCGTGTGGTGACACAGCTTAGGGCTGCCTCCTGTGACACACGTGTACCTGCGCGGGAGAGGAAAGCATTTCCAACGCGGGTGCGAGAAGCAGGACAGGTGCCTGCCGCGGCTCTGTCACTGGTTTTAGACACGTGTCTGCACCGGGCTCTGCTGTGCAGAAAGTCAGTCAGGTTAGCTTAGGGCAAAGGCAGATGCAGTTTGTCTGCTTCTAATTTAGGCAGTATGCAGTTAACTCTCCTCACTGAGCAGCTTGGAACACCAGCCAAATGGGTGGATTCACTTTTTTATTTATGTTTATGCTCTACTGGAAATAGAAATTAAAATAATGGTCTGCCTCTCCACCTGGTCTGCTTCATTTTTGGCCCTAATATTTTCAGTCACATAACTGGCCACTAGACCCTTCCCAGAAAGGGAGCAGGTGATGCATGGTGCAGTTGGGGTTGGAGGACGCTGCTGCCCTGTTCCTGAGGCACATGGCCCTGCTGAGAGCCTGCAGCTTCTGCCTGCACCAGGAGGAGACTGGCAGGTCACCCACCAACATACAGTGGGTGAAACTGCACAGGGTTTGTCCTGGCTGTGATCAGGCAGTGGGACTGCTCAGTCTTGCAGTGCTGTCGCTGCCCTTGGACATACCTGCTCCATTTCCCCCCCTCCATGAACAGCAGTGCCAGTGCCTCTCTCCTGACCCACTCATAACACACTCTGTGTGTGCACTGCTCAGGTCACAGTCACGAGTCACCCCTGCAAAGGAACCTTTGTGAAACATCCCTAAAAAATTCATCCTTATTGTCACGGCCAGTGGGATGGAGATTTTCAGAGATTACAGCAAGTCAGCTATCATGACTGGTGATCCCCAAGGCTATTTTAATAAAAATAATGAATATAAATGATCACTTTAAAATAGCTTCCTTCCCAAAAGCCTGCAGAAAGTTTCCCTTTCACTTCTTGTTGGTTCAATACCACTGGAGCAGCCAGTGAGACAGAGTAAAGGGCCTCAGTGGAGCACAGTTACTTGGCAAGAGAGCAGGAGAAATGAACTCTGAATTCAGGTCAATTTTAGATGGCAGAGTTTGGGGAGGGAAGGCAAAACCGACAGTCTGCCTATATGTAAAATACTCAAGTGGAAAATCTCAGGCTGCCAGTACTTACCCATGCACAGGTTAGAAGCTGATCCCAGAACAGCTCTTCAGTAGCTGAATTTCCTTTGTTGCTTTTTAAACTTAATAGCTCTTTAATTACTGTTCTTATTTTCAAATCAAGTATACATCTGTGTCATATTAATGAATATTCATTGTCACTGGAGAGGTATTAAATGCATTTTCACCTGTGTTTCCAAGGGAATAGATGCCAGCTGTATGTACTATTATCTAATTTCAGCCTGTCCTCAGCACTGTAATAGTATCAAGACCTATTAGAGAAGACTCACAGATACATAAAAATAACAATGAATGATTATTTACTTGCTTTACAGTAGCACTTAAGGATTCCTGCCAAGATCATGGCTCTGCTGTGCAAGGCTTTTTGTAGACTATGGCACAAGAGGTGGCCTTGCCTGACATAGCTGACACTTGAAATGGGAAACAGTGGAGTGCTGCAGCAAGGATGTAGCAGTGGAATATCTGGTCATTTGAGTGTCTTTTAGTTCCTTGGAGGGTTCTGCCTGACTTTATTGCCTTTGATGGTACGTGAGCAGTGTGTGGAGCAGAAGGGTGAGTGTTATAGATATCTGCTTTGTGATTGTCTTGTCTCCACAGCAGAGGCTGCTTAAATCCAGGGAAGGCCTCCTGTTGCAGCTCTCATCATACAACCTTTCCAAGTGCAAATGCATGTATGGTTAACCTGTGTGCTTGCACTAGGCCCACCAGTATCTTACACCTTCTTAGCAACTTTCATTCCTTTATAGCCTACAGATGGAGAAGAACGCTGTCCACTGTTCAGAAAATACCAGGCTGTGCTATAATTTCAATGAGTGTGGTTGAATCTCATGCTTCTGAGCTTCTCCTGGCTTCCTGCAAGGGCTGGGATGAGATTCTGCTCATGAAGAATTGTCCTGGCACTAATGCTAGCTGGGCTCCTTTCTCAAAATGTATGAGTCTGTACATGAAATGTAGATGAAAAATTGGGAGTCTCCTGTGCTCCAGACTAGCTGGGGTGAGAAAGCACCCCATTTTCCCATGCTAGCACTGAAAGTGTTTGCCTTCTGAAAGACAGACACCTCTGGGTGCAATTTCCCTAGCTGGTTCCCTCCTATCCCAAGAGGTCTAGGCAGCAGCATTTCCCTGTTTCTTGTCTATGACACTGATCTAGAAGGGATAAGATCAGGCTCTTGGGTTAGCATAAAAAACATGGGGTGAAATCCTGGGGGGAAAGTTTTCACTCTGAGCACATACATGAAAGTCCTGGGCATCAGTCCAGAAGAGGGAGGCCAGGAGTTTATAGGTCTGGGAGAAGGATCAAAGAAACCCACAGCAGCCACTTCAGAACAGGAGGAAGACTTAGACAGCTCTAATAAAGACTCTTGGGAATACATGTCATCACTGGTGCCCTTGCCTTTGAGGGTAGCAGTTGCCTTTACTCCTGCCAGCTGAGCTTCTGGCTCTCTCCAGACAGTTCCTGTCCAGCTGCAAGCATGCACATCTGGGGCAGGATCAAAGCCAGAGGAGCTGCTGGAGGGCAGGCACTTACCTGCAGAGTGCAGGGGCAGGAACTCTCCTGAGCAGCCTGGCTTTGCATTTCCATATCAACCGAGAAGCCTTCTTGCATCCAAGCTCCAGGCATGCAACACCGGCCTGTGTGTGGCCATGCCTGGGTGGCACCCAGGGAAAAATCACCCCACCAGCCATTTCCAGATTTCTTGTATTGCCCAAGAGCCAGGAAAAGGATAAGAAAGTTAGCTACAGGTACAACACCTTCCTACAAGCAAGTGAACTAGGGAGACAGACCTTGCTCTGCTTTTTTGCCTTACCAGCCAGGAACCCTAGCCAAGGGCTTGGTGCAATAATGATTGCCCTAGAACTGAAAAAATGTGCTTCTCTTCTGCAGCATGAAAAAAGACTGTCCTTGTCTGTGGTGTCCAAGATAGTTGCATCTCTCAGATGTTTTTATAGCCCATGGCAGGCACAGCTGTCTCTCCCTAGGCACTTCTGGTCTGAGGTTTCTCAGCAGGGTTTGGCAAAGCTGATGCCAGCACCCAGTTGGCATATAGGGCACCAGGAAGCAGCTTTCCCGAACCTGCTCCTTTTTTTTTTTGGTCAGATGACTGATCACCTCCCAGCCAGCGGTGCAGAATAAAACCATGAGAATACTGCAGGGCATTTGCATGGCCCCACAGGCCACCATCTCCTCCAGTAGTACGAGGGCAGCCTGACTCGAGAGGAGCTGTGAAGGCTGAGGATGAACAGCTGCTGCTGTTGGGTGCATCGGCAATGAGTGCTTGCCATCTGCTGGGAGGCAATCAGCCTGACAGGAGATACTTTTTGCATGTAGGAAAAGGAGAAAGTGTGGCAGTGGTCCCTGAAGAGCTGGATGGCATTTGGGCTTGCAGAGAGAGCAGTAAGAGTATCCTCTGAGGAGGATAAGCACAAAGCAGTCAGGAAGCTCCGGTCTTGGGCACGTGAGGGCTGACAGAACCCACTGCAGGATTTTAACATGCTAACACCTCCCTTGAGCCCTCCTTCGAGGTGTCTGATGCCATTGCAGAGGTGGCAGAAGGCAGTAGGTGCTTGTGTAACTAATGAATCTCAACGCATTCGTTGGTAGCACTGAGCGAAGCCCTGGTGTGGTGGCATCTCACATTTCCACAGCACAATTTGCCAGTGTCTGTCGAGCTGTCTGTGTGCTGTTCACAGCATATGCCACTCCTGTCACAGCTTCCCCCCCACTCCCCACTGCACCGAGATACTGCCCTGCCTTTGACATATCCTCAGGATTCAGCCATTTGTTATGCCACCAGCACATCCAGCCTGACTGGCATGGAACATACTGCGCCCTGTTGCGCCAGCTCCTGGGAACACACGTCCAGCTGAAGATTCCTCAGTCTTCCCAGTGATATTTTATTAATGTCTAGGAGGATATAATCAGATTTCCAGCACAAGGTCTTGAAGAGCTGGTCTACTGATAGATGGACTAAACCTTCCCTTGCAATACAGGTATTGGTACCCTAAGTGCAAGTCATACTACTACACTGTAAGGTGTTGATTGTATTATTAAGAGCAGCATCAACCTGGGGCTGCTATCCCACTGCTGCACTGAACAACAGGAGCAAAGTCAGGGAAAGCTGTGGGACATTACTGGTATGGAAACCACCACAGGAACCTGACAGTGTATGGACTGTGTTCTTGCCCTTTTAATTCAGGAAGATAAGAAACTAAAGTGGCAGCATCAAATGTCTTTAATTCTCCATATTTCATGATAGAGGATGCCAAAACTCCTATTAGGTATCCACATATTTCTGGAAGGCAGCATTTTCAAAAGATAGTTTTTCTCCCTAGCAGAGCCTGGCTGCGAGCCTCCACAGTGAGCAATTCAGGCACATCTGCAGAAGAAGGGGGTGCAGGACCTTCCTTCTCCTGTCTCTGTCTCAAATTGCAGACACATTTCTTCAGTGGCAACACCATTTTAAGCAGCATTTAGTTCAGGCACTTACTTCCAGCCCTCCTGTACCTACTAGACCATCAGGTCTGAGTGTTACCATAGCTTTGTGGCATACAAGATGGGGAAAATGATCCAGGTTAAAATAAATGCAGCAAGACTTTCCCCACAAAAATTAGTATCTCAGAAGAATGAGCACAGGCTGTGTGGAGGGGTAGGAGGAAGCAGGAGAGTCCCTTTATACAGTGTGGACTGGGAATCTATGCTTTACATAATATCAGAAGAAAAGTAGAAGAGACTGAATAAAATCAGGCAGTAGAAACAGGAGAAAGCAGTGGCCTTGGACTCTGATTTTTTGGGGTTTTTTTTCCAGATTGTTCCTATCAGTTGTTCTTCACATTTGGAGCAGGGATAGAAAAATTGCTTTGACCAAGAGACTACCTCCAAACATCTCTTCCTAAATTCAGCCCAAATCTACGCTCTGCTCTTTTCTGATTTCATTGTGTAAATAGGAAACTCCTCAAACAAGGGCTTACTTAGACCATGTTGTGTTGTATATAAGCTTAGTGGAAACTATGAGCTGGGATTGGAGTGTGGGATTGTGTGGTGCTCCAGGGACGCTCCAGTGAAAGGACGTTCTTTTCCAAGTCTGGTCAGAATCAAATAGTCCCTCAGGAAAAGAACAAGCTTGGCAATTCCAGGTGTGCTTCCAGACTGAAGATGCTCAGTAGAGTGACTCTCCTAAGGTTTTCTTCAGTAAATTATGAGGAAGGTTAGAAATTATTTCAGTGTAGTAATCCTCTAAAGGGGTCTGCAAAATCTAACCTTTGATTAGTGTCATGATTTTCAAACTCAGAAGAAACACTAGCACTAGCATGTCACACTCCGCTCCCTGAGCCTCTTGCAGAGCTCCGTGGCTTTAATTTACATATTACTCCATCTAGTGGCTTTAAGGTTCCAGCTTCCACGAGTTTAAAACTCTGACCTGGCGCCAGCTGGATTTCAAACCTCTGCAGCAACTTTGCCATCACCACTTTTACCTCCATCTGTTAAGAAGAAAAGCAAACTCATTGTCAGTGACAATAAATACAGCTCGGACTGCAGCTGCTTAAAGTCAGTCTACTATCTTATATTGCTTTGTCAATATAGAGATTTAAAAGTTAAATGTTACTCTGTTAATGCAGCCAGTTGAGTTTGGGCAGGAACCCTGGGACTTCCTGGATTTGAAGACAACTGACAGGCACTAAGTCCTTGTGTTTATGTGTTAAACCCATCTTGGAAGTCAGACTGTAAAACTAAAGCACTCTGAGCACTGGTGCTTAGATGAGCTCACAGCACAGACCCAAAGCGCTGGCCTCTGGCTGTCCTGAAACACTCTCTGCCATGCTCATACACATTAAATTGTTCCTTCTGTCCATGTAGCCCCTCCTCACCTTCTCTGTGCCAGTTCTGGCTTGTGTCCTCCTCCAACTGATGTTTTCCCTGCCTTGATTCTGTCAGTGGCAGCCACGGGATGATCCCCAAGGCCCCCTGCAGATCCCCTGCGTGCTTGACTTCAGCTGGCAAAGGGATCTTGACTGTGATTCCCATTAGGAGGTTTGGATTCAAGCAGGCTGACCCAGGACAGTTCAGAGGGAGTGCAGGCTGCTGCTCCTCCCTGCAGACACCTTGGCTGCATGGATGTCTGCTCTTGCATTTGAGGGACACACCCACCATGGGCATGGGGGGGGATCGTCCCTCTGAGGAGAAGAAGGTCAGTGCACAGGACATCAGTGTGGCTTCCTGTGCCCACCACCAACCATGGTCAGCACACCCTGAGCTGGCCCAGTGCTTGCTAAGGAGGTGTTGTTCCAGGCATCTACTCACCTGTGCGAACACCTGCCCCACGCAGGATCGGGGTCCCAGAGAGAATGGAAAATAGCAGTAATATGGCCTGCAAAGAAAAATGTTCAGAACTGTCACTCTGACAACTTCGTTGTAAAGAAACAAGCAAATATTTCATCACAGCAGCAAGGAAATGGTCTAAATATCCCCTTGCCTGTCTGACTTGTTAAAGCAGTCTCCAAATTAATTCTTTTTTTTGCTTCAGAGCAGCAATACAGCTCCGCAGCATGTTTTCTTGTCATCTCTCCTTCCTGTATGGCTCAGCTGCCGGAGCTGTTTTGATGCATGCCAGCTTTATTTCAAAGCTGAACGTCAAGCACACTCTAAATGCTCTCCAGCCTGTCATGAGGATGTCACAATCCACCCAATTATTGCTCTTTTGGGCAGCTCTGAACCATGTGACTGAGGGGGCGTTTGGTTCAGGAGACCAGACTAACTCTAGGCTGAAGGAAAACTCCTGGCTCCTGGTGAAGTAGTTGGTGCTGATCTCTGCATCTGTTTAGTCACTGGTCCCTTCTATTGCACTCCTGACCTCAGACTAGACTTAGGCTGCCTGCCCACGTGGCTGAACAGCATCTGCTCTCCCTCAGCCCCTCCTCCCCCCTCCAATCTGCAGACATCTCAAGTACCCTGGGACCGGGGCTGTCACACATAAAATGCTTGTATGGTACTAAGGCAAATATTCAACCTGGTTTGGGCCCAAAGCTTTGACCTCAATATAAACATTTAATAACAACAATATTGGTCTTTTTTTGTAAGGTAACGTGGTCTAAACAATTTTTGAACAAAAACTGTGCATTATCTCTCTATTTACACTTGGATGATTTAGTGTTACTCATAATGGAATGGAAAAATAGTTTTATTCTACTTTTCTTTCCCTTGAAATCTCCTCCTGTAATGGTTTCTTAATACATATTTAATAACATGGGAGTAAAAAGAAGCTCACTTAGGTGCATCTTTGCTGAATCGATCTGGATCGAAAGTAAGTGCATCCTTGAAAAACTTTTCCATCCTTCCCATTATGTAAGTGTTGAGCTGGCAAGAGAGAGTTTATTTTTGTTAGTCAGGAGCAGCATACTGAAAATGCCTCTTTGCTGTCAGATGTATAAAGCCATAAATGCTTTCCACTCCCCAGTCTCAATCATGAGTCTTAATTCATACCCCAGTTTTGGTCAAAATTTTAGGGGAGCCAGTACAAATATGCCCAGGGAAGATTTTAGCCCTCTCATCCACAGGTCCATTACATTTGGATGAACTGGGGCAGCTAAAAGCTGCCGGTGGTGGATGGGACTCACAAAGACCGTGGTGTTTGCAGGAATTCTGATGCCGCTGATGACGAGCTCCTTCTCCAGCCTGCGGAGCGTCCCCGAGACAGGCGGGTACAGCCGCAGCGACTCCTTCAAAACCTGTCTCAGCAAAAAGCACAAGAGGTCAGTCAGTTCATACACTGTAGGAAGCAGAAGTAAAATTAATTACTTCCCTGTGGCCTTTCACTTAAGCTAAATGGGAGATTTTGACTTTTGAAACAGATGCTGGTGTATCTGCCTTGGACTCCTGTGGGCAAAATAGATGGCTAGGTCAGCTCCTCCAGGCCTAGTTCTTTCTTACAGCTGGTAAAATACAGAGAAAAAGACACAAAACACAGAAGAGATCCTGGAACAGATCTAACCCCTCAAGTCAGAACAACAACAAAGCGAAAAAGGATTCAGAAGCAAACTCAAAGGGAGTATCTAAGAGTGAAGTCTCCTGCCCCAGTGAACTGTTCTGGGCACCGGCTGCCACGAGGGTGGGTGATTGCTTCCACCTCCTTCCCACTCCCAGCTCCTGCCTTTGTCCTGCTTCTGCTGCTTGAGGAGCTGAGCCAGGCCAGAGCTCCAAAATGACAAAAAACAACCTGGTAAAGAAAAATGAATAGAGAATGTTGAGAAAAAAATGGAATGAGACCATTTCTTTTGGTGTCAGTGAGCTGTAAGAATGGCTTATTTCATCAAAGTGAAACCTAATTAACAGTGCACATGAGCATCACACTGAAAATGCAATTAACAGCGTGCATGCACGAGTGGAGTAATGAAAAAGAAACCTGGACAAAAGGATTCAGAATTGCCTGAACAACAGGAGAGGAGTCCCATAGTCTCTGATACTCCAGTGATGGACTGGCTCTGACCAAGGGTGACTGATTTTGGTTGTACAGATCCAAGCTTGTGCTGTTAAATAAATGGTCTGCTTTGAGAAGCTCTCATGTGATCTGTCTTAAAACTGAAAGGCTTAGATACCTCATCCTAATTGGAGTGGTATAATTGTGATGGTGTTTGGAGAAGCCTAAGGAAGCCTGCTGATTTCTGTAATCACCTAGAGTTGCCTTTTCCTTATGAGAAATAGGCCTATGAAATCTATCTGCTCTCAAAGGACAGTAATCTGTGGGATGGGATATGCCAAATGGTAAAACACTGTTGCTCACCTCAGCAAGGCAGTTTAAAAGAAAAGGGATCATGGCAGACTACTAAAGTCACAGGGCAATTTATGCAGAACAGCTGCCAGGACTGTGATTCAGCCTCTCCTGGGGGCTACTGGTGTCCCCCATCTTGTAAAAAAGGAAATGCAACACAAACACTGGCTAATAGCCAACCCTGGCTTTGCAGTTCATTACCAACCAGCATTTCTATACACAAGAGCTGTTTCAGGACCAAATTCTTTCTCCCACCACCCCCCCACCCCTGAGTGACTGACGAGGGTTTCTAGACTGAATAATGAAAAATTGACATTAGAAAACCCAGCCACAATTTTTGTCTATCCTCAAATCTGACATTGTGGCATATGGTGAGATCATAGCTGGAAATGCTTTAACAATAATCAAACAAAAATAGAGCTGTGAATTAGGAGAGTGTGTGGGATTCACACACAGGTTGGGCTCGAAGTTGCACACCCTTCTTAAAATTACAGCTATTGTTTCACCTTGAACACCTAG
Source organism: Machaerirhynchus nigripectus (assembly GCA_013397975.1). Taxonomy (NCBI): domain Eukaryota; kingdom Metazoa; phylum Chordata; class Aves; order Passeriformes; family Dicruridae; genus Machaerirhynchus; species Machaerirhynchus nigripectus. Next base: position 331,762 of record VZRQ01000117.1, on the reverse strand, counting down.
GGATTATGCAACTCTACTCTAGCTCCCAGACAGGTAACAATTAAGGAAAGCAGTGAAAGAATCTGTAAATTTGAGGAGCATCTTTCCCAACAAGGTTGGGCTGCTGCAAATGTCTCGGGCTACCTGCTTGCTGACTCTCTGGGAACAAACACTATGAGGATAAAATATTAGCACTGTTTTTAAAAGCGTGGGGCTCCTCCACGACATGTCAGAGGTGCTACCAAAGAGCTCTGCCTGGTATCTTACCTCACTCCCACAGTACCTGCGATAAGTAGGTGAGTTTGCCAAGATCCTCATAGTCAACGTCTCTCTTGGCACCAAGAACCTCATCCACTTCAGCCTGAGCCCTGCAGTTCAATTAAAACTCGTTAGCTGCAGATGCCTGTTTCTTGCTAGGCAAGTTGGCAAATTACATTATTTTACTTTCCAGACACTGAGTTGGACTTAAACACCCATCCTCCGGCAAAATGCCTACCAATTCACATCCAGGCTTCCTGAACTTGTACCTCATACCAGGATGAGGCAATGTGCAAACAGGGGAGCTGAATCAGGTGGGATTTGGGACCCGTACGTATAAAGGCTTTGAAAAAAATCACCGAGGTGAAACTGAAATAATCCATCTTAAGGTTTTTCTTTTTATACATTTTGGATATATTGGTACTATGAAACTGTTTATTTTGGAAGGGAGGCTAGAACTTATTGGGAACTGATCCTATCTTTTTAATAATCCTTACAATTAAGTTCACCTTGAAATTAACATCAACCTGGGTCTATAAACTGAAGCACACATACCTTTCCAATATTTCAGGATGCTGACCCAGTGCCATTACTGTAAATGTCATCTGATTGGCACTAGTGTCATGACCTGATGATAACAAAATTCAGTTTAAAGGTTAGTATGAAATAATAACATGACACAAAGATGGTCTACTAGGGTGATTGCGAATAGGAAACTTTATACATCAAACCCAAAATGTTTTATTTCAAGTATGCTAGAAATGAAAAGAAATAATAAAAGTGATGTAAAGTCTATGTAAGGAGCTTTCAAGAATGACAAGAAAAGGACATAGCTGGCAAAGATATGACCCATCTTGCCCAAGTCAAAGCAGCAGTGGTTGCATGCAGCACCCCTTAGTTATGAGCTGCCTAACAGGAGGGCCAGTGAGGTCCAGTATTTGCTTTGTCATATTATGGGACATACTGTTCTGCCAAAACAGAAGGATTTACTGGTTTTGTGGGAAAACAGAGCTTCTTACCATCCTTCTTTGAAAGGTCTGCTTTACATGTTAGGATGACCCTGCTTGAGCAGGGAGGTTGGACCAGAAGACCCTTCCAACCTTACCCATTTCTGACTCCGTGATGTGGACACTTTTCCCTTTTTTCATGGATAGGCATATGTACTATTTTAAAGCATTACAGAAAAAAGACTTCTGCAAAGATGCATTTGCTGCAATAACATTTTTCTTGCCAAAGAACAGCATTTTGACCTCTCCTTCTTATGAACCTAAATCCTATTGATCTGCAAAATGTTGTTTCTCCTATAATTACTCGGCCCATACATTTTCTGATTGGCTTGACAGTGCTTTCTCCTACCATGTGTTGACTGACTTTCTTTAGGCAAGAATGGCATTTATTCACATGGGTGAGGTAATGCAAAGATGCGTGGAATATGTAAAAGATGTTTTTGGTGAGGTTTAGTGGGATCTGTGTGGAAGGGCCAGAACCCCATAAGGAATAGCCTTGTACCCCGGTGGGCAGTGGAAAGACAGAGGCTGGAAAAGAGAGTGGGAAGCCAGTGGTTGGAAAACACTGGCCTGGCATTATTTGCTGTGTCAATATCACTGAAAGAGGACAATGTATCATTTGCCTATGAGAAAGTTTGAGTTCTCTTCAGACCTCACCCAGCTGGTTCTCTGCCAGTGTAATACTGCTGTCTTCCAACCAAGAGACTCCTGGTTGCAGCAGCATCACATGGAGTGATGATGTTAATCATGATGTTAATTATGATTAACAACGATGTTAATCATGACCCTGTAGACAGCTCAAGAATGAGTACAGCTTCCCACATGACATACCCAAGCATTAAAATAGCTACCAACCTGCAACAAAGAAAGTGATAAAGTTATCCAGAATGTTTTCATCATCTCTAGATTCCTCCAGAGCTGTCAAGATAGAAAATCAAAAGGGATTAGAAAATGCCCCCGTGCCCCAGCTGGACCAGCCAGAATGTTCTGCCCTGTTTGGCACATATTGGCTGAGGTGGCATCAAGAGAGGACGCTGAGTGCACATTTCAGGGGTGACTTGTGACCAGTATTTCATCCCACACAAAGAAACGGAATTTTCAAAGCAACTCTCACTATCTTCAGTGTGAAAACAACTTTAGAGGATCCAAGTTCAGATCCCCAAAACAATCCTCCCTGAATTTCATGACAAAACATGCCACAGAGAAATTCACTCAAACAGCAATGTGTCCCTTACCATCTCCTTTCAGTATCTGTGTAAGAATATCCAGGGTGGCTTCTTTCCCATTCTGGATGGCTTCTCTCCTGCGGTCAATGCACTCCTTCCCCACACGTCTCAACAGCCTCACGCTCTCCCTGGCCTCCTTTACCAGCTTCCGTTGCCCTGGCATGAACTGAATACAGAGTTTCTTGAGTCATTTTATTCCTTCTGCTGGTAAAAAATAATGTCAGTGTTATTTTACAAGTGAACACCTTGTTTTCTGCTAAATGACACTTGTCACAAAAACATTTGCTCTCCTTGGAACAAACCGAATGCCCACAGGATGAAGGGTTTGGGCTGAAATAAGAGATATTTCAATATGTGCTTGCTGATGTCGTGTCTTGTCAGAGCTGATGTTTTGAGCACTGTGAGCAAAATTCCTCACCTTTCCATGGAAAGAAACTGGAGCATGCAACGTAGAATCTCACCCCTGGTCTCAAAAAGAAAAACAGGAGCTCTAAAAGCCTGATCTACAGCTTTCGTGAGACACTGTAATAATTCTTTATTTAAATATTTCATATTACATCCATCATTTCCTAGTAGATGAATTTGGGTTGAAAATGTAATTTTTTTATGGCAAGATTGCTCAAATTTCTTCCACCCTGAGTGAAGGCTGCCATCCTTCTTGGACAAATGGCAAAAATCTCAGTTTTTTATGGGTATGAGAGCGTAAAACCATATCAGAAGGAGACACATGCAGGGGGAAAGAAAAGACAAAAAAGAAGCATTTAATGTTAATGTTGATTTTGCAAGGGAAAAATCTTCAGATGACTGTTTCCCCAACATATATGGACCTTGCACAGCTCCAGCCCACGAACTCAAGCAGGAGCAGCTGGATGTGAGGAGAGAGGACTGAAGTGAGGAGAGTACAGACCCGTATGAGGGGGATGCGTGCCTTGTTCAGTCCCTCCATAATCTTAGTCACAGCGTTTGGTAAAGGCGTCTGGTCATCGCTCAGTGCATTTAATTCCAAGCCAAAGGCTACCTGGAGAGCAGGAGAGAAAAAGGCAACTTGCTGGGATGGGGGTGAAAGAGCAGGATAGCCTCACACTGCTACCTTTTCCCCTAAAAATATCTCAGGCTGAATCCTACCTTGCAGGAGGCTGTGAGGGGACGGCAATATCTATATTATGTTTTCTCCTTATTTGGGTGGATTAATAATTTACCACTGCTCTCCCTTCATCCCAAACTGGTTTGCACAGAAAGGGAAAAGGCAGTGTAAGGCAGACTTCATGCTGACATGTAATGGCAATAACACAACCTCCACCCACAAAAGAGCCCCCGTGTGCCTCTTTTGGCATGGAGGGGCGGGAGGTATGAGGCTGAAAGGACTTTTGCAAAGGGTCCCCATCCTGCAGGCCACACCTAGACCATGCAGACCCTTCCCTAACTGCCCCTTCCCAAGGCTCAGCCTAAATGGAAGTGGCACAATTAGTCCTGCAGGTCTTCTGGCACTGCTGGGTAAAGGTCTTGCTCCCTTCCTCCAGCTCCTGATCCCATCCTGCTGCTGGCAGGCATTACTTCCATTCCTTCCTGCCAGTTGCAGAGGAAACAAGAAAGGGACAGCTGGTACCTTTCCAATGATATCCATAGTCACCCGGCTCATCATCGACAGCATGCTAAACTCTGTTTTTCCATCTGCTTTTTCCTCTAGCTTCTCCATCAGCTCCTCTGCTTTTTCATTAAAAGTTTCCATCAGACCAATCAGGTAGCTGAACAATCAATAAAGATGAGTAATGGGGGCTCTGGAGAGGACATCTTTGCTCAGGCAAAATAACCTTCATTATTTTCCATAGAAAATTGAAAAGTTTTTTAAAATTTATAATTAATTTGCCTTAATACATTAAAAAGAAAACAGATAAAATGAGCTACATTCTTCTTACAGCAGCCCTGCTCTGCCCTGCCATGTAATTAACATCTGTCATGGCAAAGGGCTGTGGCTTGTGCCCATCAAGGCACATGGACTTTATCTTTGGACCCTGCATACATCACATCAAGGCACACAAGGAAACCAGACCAACCCTCTGCCTTATCTTTTCCAACAGGGTAAGGCAGCCATAACCATGCTCCAGGATACTTGATCAAGGATCCTTGGGACCTTTCTGCCATTGCTGAGTTCATAGGGGTGTCACTGCCCCATGGGAAGTCTGGTCAAATTACACTCAGCATAGGAATAGTGTGCTGAATTCTAAATTAAATGTGATTTTGGCATTAGATTTTTTTTTCATCTAAATAACAAAAAATGGCAGGGGGAAGCATGACAATACAGTAAAAATAACAGCTAGATCATCCCAGAAATATTTGCCTTACCTTCGGCTGAAAGCTGGGTCCATTATCCTCCGCTGCTTGCGCCAATGCTCGTGGTTGCAAACAGTTACCAAGCCATTCCCTAAAAACCTAGCACATAGGAAAACAGAGAAAGGAACAGTTTTATGCAAGGGAGCCAGCTGAACCCTGTGTAGTCACAAATGTAAATCTTTCACATCTACTTTCTTTTATTTTTCCCATGTGTAGGGAGCACCGTTGAGTATGCAACCATTGCAACAACTGAACCACAGATATTTTTGCCAGCTGGGTGTGGACTGCTGAGTCCAATAAGATGCTGGTTCATTACAGTTGTTATGCAAATAATTAATATAATAACTAGATTGTTATATTTTTAAAAGCTTCAGACTAACAAAGAAAATTCCCTTTTTTTGGAATTGAATTTAGAAGCTGCGAACTGCCCTAACTTATGGAGTGCTCTAAAATCAGTGCTCTAAAATCTGGGAAGTTTGATGATGGTCTTGAGCAGACTGCTCTGAGACTAACTGAACATCCGTGGGGGAAAAAAGATACATGATCAAGGTGAAACAAAATCCAACATATCCTCCTCCCTGACTGGGAAGACATTTGACTTGACATGTAGTTTAGTAGGTATATGCTGCTTACATATGTCTGGAATTAGAAATTAATCCCCACACTAAGGTAAATGGTCTGAGTTAAAATGTCATGCCTGTGAAATTATTAATCTTGCACTTATTTTCAGATCACAGTGGCTTCAGATGGGTTTTGCCTACCTCTCACCAAATAGGCTGAAGAGAGTACCATACACCATTGGATCCTTTGGGTGCTCTGGTGACATCAGGAACTCCTAGAATCAAACCTCAGGTCAGTGAATACTGAGTGCAATCCTTTTCCCAGACAAAACACAAAATTTCACTCACACACATTTACTCTCTTCATTCTGCAGCAATAGTCTGAAGAGTAGATGAATTATTTGGTGTGCCCTGATTCCCCAGTTCCTGTGCTGCTAGCTTGCTTTGCAAGCCTCTAGCACATTTTTGTCCAATGACCTGAAATCTCACTCTGCTGTAATTGCAAAGATTTAGAGAAAGGAAATTTGGTGTCCTGTACCTCATTCATTTGAGATATTAAGCTCTTGCAGAGAGTCTGCCTTTCACAAGTGGTAAATGTTTGCTATATGTGCTGTTCAAATAAAAGTAACAAAATAATTTAACTGATCAAGGAAAAGATAAATCAGGACAGCCCAGAGAGCAAAGCACTTCATCCTCCTAACCCAGCCAGAGCCAAGCACAGATTGCCTGCTCTGTGCTGCTCTGATCATCAGGCACCAGCTCTCCCCTTACAGAGGAACAGGTTGATCCCCAGTATTGATTTGGCTTTATTTTTCAGTACCTTCACTCCTTCAGGACTCACAATCAATAGTGAGATTCTGTGAAAGGCATTAATTCGTACAACAGGTCCATATTTCTCTGCCCTGTAAGAAGAGAAAATTAAAAGAAAGAGAATTATGGTACAAACTACCAACATGTAACAGTTCAGACCTAATAACCTTGAAAGGCCTAGAGCACACTGCAGTGGGAACTACCGCAGTCCCCAGTGAATAAAGCCATTAAGAGAATCACAGAAGGACAGAATCATCAAGGCTAGAAGAGACCTTCAAGATCATCTGGTCCAACTGTCAATCCATCACCACCATAATCACCCCATAAACCACATGCCACATCCAGATGCCTCTTGTACATTTCCACAAAGTAACTCCAGCACCATCCTGGGCAGTTTATTCCAACGGCTAATCATTCTTTCAGTGAAAAAGATTTTTCTAATATCTAATCTGAGCTGAAAGATCAATGCTCCCTCTCTAGCTCCTCTACCAACCTTCAGAATGATGCTAATTATGTAATTCAGGGTCTCTGTGCCTTGATTTCTCCATTTGTGCTACAAGACTATCCCATTCAATGTTATTGATGTGCCTCAACTTACCACTGCAGGAGGAGATCTGGCGTAAACTCCCCTTTCCTCAGCATTCTCCATATGATTGGCAGGTGTCCAAATAAAAAGCTGCAGAATATGAAGGTTAAGAGTGTCATGAGGATGCCAACACAGGGTTTTGTATGGATTGCAGTCCTTGATGCTCAGTGAGTGTTGCTCATATTTTTCTCGTAAGGGAAGATGAAAATAAGTCTGAGCTGTGCCAGTGCCCAGCCCTCACCAACCTGGTAAACTGGGGACCAAAGACAGGTGGTGCTCACATGCACAAACAAAGGCTGGTGCTCACATGCAGCCAGGAAGACCAGCACAGAGATGAAGGATGAGGTCTTTTATTATGCTGTATTATAGGAGATGTTTGGGTCTGGGTGGGATGGGAGCCCCCCACGAATTGCTTTGCTCTTTGCCTGGCTGACTGAATCTCCACTGCAGCTGTTACGTTGCTGTACATGAAAAAGACATTTGCATTGAATGCTCTTTAATACATGCTCATTCCTGGTAAGTGTAACTTCATTTCTGTCAATGGATTTCTGTTAAGGGAAATTAGGAACCATCTCCTTCCGTCCAAAGCCATGTCATTTCAAATACTGAGGAAGATAATCACTAGTTAATACGGAAACTGAAGAAATTAATAAAAAATGTTAACTCTTCAAATAGAATAGCTGCATTAAAAACTTAGAGATCAATGCCTTCCTTCAGCTGTGAGTGGTGAATTCCCACCGGCTTTACATAAATCTGAGGGAAGATTTGGCCAAGCTCCTTGCTAAATGAAGCAAGCTGCACTCAAGATCTGTTTTCCATTTGAGAGACAGAGAGCCGTGCTATCATCCTTTTCAGTATAAATAAGCTGTAGGGGGAAAACAGGCTCCTATTTTATTACTGTTGGAACTGGGAGGCTCTTAAAATAACAAGAACTCAACAAAGTTATTCAACATCCACAGAAACTTCTAATCCTCCACTTGTTTGACTCCTCCACTGTAACTGGATTCCAAAAAGAAGTGAAAGCCCCAAATACAACACAAGTCCTTTGTTAGCTCTGGAAACTGCTCTATCTGCAGCACAGGAAACAAGGTCCACTCACGGCTCCTCTTGTGTGCCATCACTCTACGGTGTTACTTCACACCTCAAGATGAACCTCAGGACAAGCAGGTTCAGGTACGACAGGATCATCCTTCCTCTAGTCTTGGTATCCGACCCTGATTACCAAGCAGGCTGAAGCCTGGAGGTGGGCAGGAGAGCGTGGTGTCTCTCTAAGGCTGTGTATGAGTGCTGGTGTCTGTTCCTGTGGCATATTATGGAGGGCATGTGCACCCACAGGTGAGGTTAAATGGGAAGCCCACACACTCCTGCAAGGACCATGACTCCTTGTGACAGTGCTGCCACTGCCTTGCTGGCAGCTTTCTCACTGCCCTTTATCACTTATGACATTTTTATTTATTTTTGGCAGAAACCAAACACCTGGCTTACGAAGGAGAGCACGGAAGGTGCCTGGTGGAGTTAGTGTCAATGTGCCTCCTGGAGCAGTGGGGGACGGCTGGCGCTGCTGGTCCCTCCTGCACGCCTGGTGCTGCTGTCATGTCCTTCTTCAGGGTCATGAGCAAACGCACAGCTCGGGTGGGCGACTCTAAAGCGCCCCTTCACAGCGCTGTGGCCACCCAGGAGATGTAGGTCAGGACATGCAGCCCCGGCCAGCCAGGCCGTGCTGCTGAGCAGGCTGGCGGGATCCTCAGCGGCGCCGGGCGGTGCCAGCGCTTCCCGGATAGCGGGCACACGGGAGCGCTGTGCCCAGCCTGCGCCACCCCTCGCCGCTGCCCTTGCCCGCATCCGCCAGGCCCGGCCCGGCCCACGGACACTGGCCGGAGGGTTATTTCCTGCTCTGACGCTGTCTCGGCTCCAGCCGGGCAGGGAGCGCTCTGCGGAGACACCGAGCCGGCCCGCCGCCGCCTCGCCTGCCCGGCCAGCCCCTTACCTCTCCCGCGGGGCGCCGGGGATGTAGTCGTACTTGGCGTGGATGTACTGCACGTAGCAGCAGTACAGGACGAAGGCCAGGAGAGAGAGGGCCAGCAGGAGCCCCCCCGCCGCCCACAGCACCTCCATGCCCGCCGCTGCCAGCGCCTCCCCCCGCACCGAGCAAAGGGCGGCCGGGGCGGGCCGGGAGAGGCCCCGGCTGCGGGCGGGGACGGCCCCGCTTAAAGAACCCGGCGGCGGCGGTCTGATCTGAGAGCCCGGCGCGGTTCGAACAGACCACACGGCGTGTGCCGGTGAGTATGTGTATGTATAAGGTCCAGAGGAGGACACGAAGATGCCCAGAGGGCTGGAGCACCTCTCCTGTGAAGCCAGGCTGAGACAGTCGGGGCTGTACAGCCCGGAGAATAGAAGGCTCCGGGGAGACCTTATTGCAGGGGCTGCAAGAGAGCTGGAGAGGGACTTGTTACAAGAAATGGCATGTAGTGATACAATAAGGGGGGGAATGGCTTTGGAGTTAAAGAACGTAGATCTAGATTAGATATAAGGAATAAATTCTTTACTGTGAGGCACTGGAACTGGTTGCCCAGAGAAGTTGTGGATGCCCCATCCCTGGAAGTGTTCAAGACCAGGTTGAATGGGGCTTTGAGCAACCTGGTCCCTTCCAATCCAAACTATTCTATAATTCTATGACATAGATATGTGTGTGAATGTATGGATATATGCTTTCCTGGGTGGAGATGATATTTTGCACAAGTACATGAGGACGTCAGGAAAGATGCAGCAGTCTTCCAATCACTGCAACAACCTTCACATTCTCCTGTAAAACCTCCCCTTCTTCCTTCCTCCTCAGAGACTTGCTAGATCACTGTACCAATGCAGCAGCAGGTTGTGCACACTCCATCCCTTTGGAGGTTGCCTATCTTCCATGCAGGGTGGCTGACACTCCTCCCCACCATTCCCACAGCTCTGAGTGCAGCAGGAGAAGCAGAAGCAGGATCCCTGCAGCCCCACTATGCCCAAAGGAAAACAAGCACAGCACCTGCCAATCAGACTTTCACAGGACAGCCCCATTACACACTCCTCTGCACAAGCTTTATTCAACCTTCTGGAGGCAGCATACCAAGCTACCTGGAAGTTTATAATGTGTATTTTTCACCTCTGGGTCTCTGCCTTCTTTGGCAGCACCATAGGAGACAATGCAGGAGTTTCCATCCCATTTCCAATGGGGTGTATTTTCCCTGCACCCCTCCCCCAGCAGCTCCCATATGGCCATGCCTCTCTGCAGAAGGAGGGAGAAGCTGTAAGTCATAGCACCCGCTGTTTTTGTCCATCTGATGCATCAATCATCTGCCAGGCTCCTCCAAGAGTCAGCTTGCTACAGTTTCCAAGTGGAAACTGACTGTGCTAGAAGGCCACAACCTACAGGTTTTCCCTTTATATCATTTATGCTGGTGTTTGAGACTAGTGGATCAGAGAGAGCAGAGAAAGACTATCAAAGCAACCACAGGACATGCTGATGTAAGGTGAGAGATTTAATTTTTGTTCCAAAACATAAATAATTTGAATGGGCTTTTAGTGACAAAGGAAGAGGGGAGTCAGTGGGGATGGGGAATTTAAGGAACACTTAAATTTTGTGTGTTATTTATGCTGTTTTCCTGTGTGGTTGTATGCCCATGTATCCCTCAGAGCAACTTAGTGGCTAACATCTACTGGTCACCTTCAACTAAACCTGCCATGGAAACACAGATCACAAAGTGTAGGAAAACCAGAGCAGATCAAAGGAATTGCACTGGCTGTGTAGTGTGAGCTAGGCTACAGAAAGGTTTGGTATCAGAGACCTTAGAGGATGACAGGGATTTTCTTTTGAAGTCCCCAGGAACCAGCACCTCTCCTGGCAGGCATGGCTGAAGGCTGCCCATGCCTGGGTCACAACAGCCCAGGAGGCCCTGGAGAGGCAGAAGGACCAGAAACTCATCAGAAGACTGTGGAAGCTGTCAAAACCCATCAGGAGTTCCTGAGCTTTTTCTTTTGGCTGGCCAGCATGCTCAGCAGAGGGGAGGGAAAAAACACTTGAATTGCCCTTTGGGAACAAATACACTTGACCACTTCATCTGCAGCCCGTAGGTGGGCAGAGCTGCTGCAGAGCTCCCAGGAACCTGCTTGGAGGCCAGCACTGCTCTTCTGGCTTCACATCACATAGCAGAAGGGTTTGGTAGTAACACCACACAATGATCTCAGAGAAATACCCTCTCTTAATAACAGTTAAATGGTAAAAAATACTAGAAACTGGAGTCTCCAGCTGTTACAATCTAACACAATGGAGTAAAAGCTGGTGGTAGTTTTTGAAATATTATTTGGCATTCTGTTACATTCAATGTTAATTTTCATTCAATGTTACACTGATTTTTCTTGACCTGGTAGTTCCTCCTTTGGTTTAAAATAATTGCCCAACAACCTTAATTATTTCCCCCTCTGTTTTGAGTACATATTCTCAAAGGCCATCATTATTACCTAACTATTGTTTTTGTTTATCCTAATTGAAACTACTTATTTAATTTTCCTGTTACAGCTGTGATTTTAAAACTGCTTGTTTTCAGGAAAAAGCTACCATTCCTTCCCACTGGTCAGACAGCACATATAATGATACCATGGTATGAATATCCATCACTAGGCAAGATATAGCTGACAGCAAAGAATAGCATCACCCAGAGAAAAGTTTAAAAACTAAATCTAGCTGATGTTTAAAAACTAAAGCTAGCTGATGAAACCATGTCTTTAAAGACATTCAATCACCTTCCTGATGAAACACTGATTTTCTGAGCTTCATCGATGTTTTTTTCAAGCATACATCAAGAATAGATCAAAATTATCTGTAAGTTGATCTTTCATTTGGAATCAGTCTCAGAATAATTCCTGTGAAAAATTCCTGCTTGTGTCCTGTTTGTGAGCAGCTCACCGGGAGGTGATAAAATATTTGGTATTTTATACATTTTGATGGGAAAGAGAGACTATGCGATACAGTTCTGATCCCTGAGTAGACCAGGTAAGCTCTCAAAATTATCCCTCTCAGGCAATTATAATCATCAGCTGATAACTCCCCCAGGGATTCAGCCTGGGTACACTGCAGAAATTATCTTATTTTTCAGGCTTTAAAGATGAACTTTTATAAAAACTTTTGTTTGTGTTCCAGCAAACTTTAACACAACCCTTTGCTTGTATTCGAACGTGTTTCTATCCCCTTGAGTGAATGACGTGATCCCAAGTTGTGTTTATGATCTGCCCGGGAGCCGGGAGCTGCACCGGGAGGAGGGAGCAGGGCTGGGCTGAGCTTCCCCGTGTGTCCCCGTGCTGCTGGGGACTGAGCTGCCACCGCGTGGACACTTTGCCAGCCTGCACATTCCCGCAAACACGAGTTGGGAGCCGATCAGAAGAGCAGAGAACTGGCAACTGTTAACAGGTGAAGTTCCAAGGTGAATTTGAAGAGCTGGTGAGACATAGGGTTGGTCCGAAGTCCCGCTCTCTTACGCTTGGCTTTTAGTGGCTATTTAGGTTTGAAAACATACTCTGTTCTCTCTCTGAAGGTGCAGCATTGTTTAAGCTGTAAGTGAGGACATCAGGGAGAAGGCACAGCATAGGCAGATCTTGTGCTGGGAAATGCCTTCAGCCGCACACAAATAGCCAGAGGGTGGGCGTCCTGGTGTTAGGATCCAATTATTATTAACGTTCTTAGAAATACCTCAGCCCGAATTAAGGTGCAAACGAGACCCTATGCCCGTTAGTAGCATGGGTTTTATTTGGTGTGAGAGAGAGAGAAAGAAAGAGAAAATAGAGAAAGGAAAAAATAGGGAAAGGGGTGGGGGGACAGAAGGGGGCAGAGACAGGACAAAATAATATCACTGCTCCGTGGGTCCCACTGGCGTCCTGCTGATCCTCTTCAGCTGGTCTTCTCGGTGGTGAAGGTACCCCAGAAAGCACAGAATCCGATGGATTTATGTACCCTCGAGCCATGTGGCAATGTCCAGACGTCCCCCTGGGGAGGGGGGCAGTCTCTTACAGCAGACTCTGGGTCTGTTGCATCATGTTCAGTCCTGTGGGGCACGGCCTCTCATGTGAAAGTCCCGTGATTGTGGCCTGTGGGGTTGGGGGTGCCACAGCTGGGCCAGTTTGAGTAAAAGGGAGGATGGGCGTTTATTTCCTGTGACCAGAGGTTACACCATGCACCCGAAACCTCGTCCTCCCCCTCGGCTGGGGGGAGTCAGTGTAAACCTGGCTTCTGTGAGCTGTGCTCTCCCCCTACCCCAAACTTGGCCACCGCTGGTGGCTTTGGCCTTTTGCAGATGCATACCTTCCCCTCCACCTGAGATGACTGAACAATGGGTTTCCCTTTAATCAGCAGTTTGATTTTCAGTCCAGAGTCCCAGTCTTCAGGGAGACTTCTTTGGTTGTAGCTTCTTTAAAATGAGCAAAACTTTATATCAATATTTGAGGCATGAACTATTTTCAGTCTCTGACACCTGGTCACTCAGAATTTACCATGGCAGATGTGCACAGGAAAACTCATAAAAAGTTAGTAATAATAAAAGAGCTGATCTAAAACCAGTTGTTTTGCCACAGATTACGCTGGATACAGGAGTCAAACTTTGCAAAACAAAATCTGTAGTGGGTTAGATGTTACTCACCCAACACTGCCAAATACAGACCTTTGCAGTGATTTTCACCCTGAGTCAGTTGTCCCCCAGCCCATATATACTGAGGTCCTGATCATTCTGAGTCAATAAAATTTTCCAGCATGGAGTGGACAAGTAAATGGCAAGATGTTAATAATAACAAAAACAGTATAAGGGTTTAGTGATTGCCAACAGCTAATGCCCCTGAGGAACAAACTACTTGATGTAATATTTGTACAACTGACTGAACACTGCAGACTTTCTTCTTTCTTCGTTTTTTTTTGTTGTTTTGGGTTTTTTTTTGTTTGTTTGGTTGTTGTTGTTGTTAAAAATAGCATCCCTATTTACCACATTATTGTAAAGGAATGATTGCCATTTCCATCACAGATGCTTTTCTGACAATGCTGAAACATTGCTCGAGGCAGGTCTATATGTACACCTGTGCCCCAGACATGAGAACCTTGGGAAAGTCATGTACGAGACAGTAAGATATGATTTGAACACATCAGATGGGTTCCATGTCTTGTTTGTTTACAGAGGAAAAAAATATGATTTCTTAAAGCTTAAATTTGGAATGCAGTTAGTAGTTATCAAAAGATGCTTACATCTCTTTTCATGTAGAAAACTGTGTTTCTGTCTGAAATTATCCAAGGGGGCCAGTGCATCTCACATGCCAAGCTGACCTTTTAGAGATGACTACTGGCATTATTCCGAGAGGAAAGCAGACTTGGATTTTGATACATTGTGACTGTTTTTCCTCCTCTGCACTTCTGAATTTCTCTGTTGGCCACACCCAAACAGCGACAGGCTCATCTCTCCTGCAGAGGGGCGGATTTGTGCTGGGGACTGTCCCCCCCACAGCCATATCAATGCTAACACGTGAAAGAAGAGGCAGCCTGAGCTCGGGATGTCCCTGGGAGTGTTTTGCTGGGTTTGGGCCCTGGGGCAGGGCAGGAGTACATGAGCTGCTGTTCTCCCTTGGCCATCATAAAGCCCAGCGCAAAGGTCTAACTGGTGAGAGGTGGGGGAGAGGCTGATAGGGGAACAAAGGCCAGAGAAACACAGTGGCAGCATGTGAAGCTGGGGCCCCAGGCTCATCTTTGCCCCCAGTGCCAGTGTCACCCACAGTGCCACTGCTGAGCTTTCTGAACTTGAGTCATGCCTTCAGTACAATTTGATTACAGACCTCTGCTTACTAACATGATACACGTGCCTCTCGCTGTTCATACCCTGCAGCCTGACACAGAGCCCTAACTGCCCTGACAGGGAGGATATCCTCATGGAATGCTCCATCCAGGGCTCAACACCCAGGAGGGTTTTGCCAGCATTTGAGTGAGAACCCCTGATACAACACCCTACCTTTTTCACTATCCCTCCACTGCTTGGACAGCAAGCTCTAAAGATTATTCCTAGAAATGCTGGGAAGATTTATCTATTGTATTTCTTGGAAAGAGCGTGGTAAGTTCAAATGAAGGTGATGTCTATACCACAGACTGCAACACAGTGTGGCAGTGCTCAGGCTGGCTGCTGGGCACCACAAGGATGTAAGTGAAAAATCCTGAGCTGTGGGTAGAGCTACTCTGCCTTGGAGGTAGAGAAAAAGACATGGAAAGGCTGAGATATGTTCTCTTAGAGATATGGTGGGTCCTCTATGTGATACAGCTGTGCAAACTTAAGGAAAGGAAACAAATGTAAGGGAAAATGCAGGTGCTCCAGTCTCAGTCACAGAGCTGAATCAGGAGAGAAGGCAATAAACCATATTGCTACTAGACAAAAGCTTGGGACTGCCACATAAAACATACAGAAGACTGGTTGCACTGTGGGCTATTTTAAGATTTATCCTGAATTAGCATCCAGGAAGTATACTATCATGTTCAAGTGTAGCAGCAGGGCTTATTAGTTTATCTAATATTTAATTGGTGTGACATCCTGCTATATACAAATGATCTCAATAAGAATCCTATTAAACAGCAGATGAGATAGCAGGTATTTAAATACATGTGTACTTGTGTGCTTTAAATAGTACAGGCTCATAATTTAAATACCAGTGAACTAGACTGACAGATACCAGGATTTAGAACAGGTATTTTTTAAGCTTGGCAGGGACCACAATGGTCAGAAATACCTTTCCAGCATCGTAGCAGCACACTGAGCTGGCAGGCACAGACATGCATACACAGCCACGTGTGCTGAGCTGGCTCACTCCTATTTGAATGCCTTCCCCACTCAGTGTAGGCTGGGAGACAGGATAAGAGGAAAACACCCCCTTACTTACAAGTTTTGTCTCTTCCTCTGCTGATAAATATTTCCCTGTGGAGCTGGCAGCACCCACGTGGCAGCATCAGCAAACCCCTCACCAGCAAGCACGGCGGGTGCAGGGCTGTGTGCTTGCTGCCAGGCACAGCTCGCTCTCACCCGCAGCCGCTCCCTGTGGGCTGGTTTCCCCGTGCCTCTGGCTGCCACCAGAGCCTGTGTGTCACCCTGCCTGCCAGCCAGGGGTGGTGGCAATCACCACCAGCAATATCCAAGATGTACGTGGCCTCTGCTTGTTCTCAGGAGGTTCAAATGGACTAAAGCAAGTAACTAATAGTTAAATTAGAAAAAGAGGACTTAATACTTAGAAAATGATGGTGAAATTCCTGCCTAATTTGTCTATGGCAGACATCCTGGAATCACCTCGATTCCTTTAGGGTAACTTTTATTGTGCAGGTCTTTTATTCTACCCAGAAATTTTGAAGTATAACTATGACCAGGATTACCCTTAAAATCTCCCAGACAGAGCTAGCTGAAATTTGTTTAGGGAGCCAAAAGAAGTGGAAGAAGAATTTGGAAAAAGAAAGATTGTATCTTCACCTTCTATTTCCTTCCAACCCTCTAGTCCCACCAGCTCAATAGGTTCCAACTCTTTTAACAGAAGAATTTACGAAGGACTCTCTTGTTTCCTGAATATTTTTATGTGCCTGAAGTGAATTTCTGCACTTGAAACAAATGAATTTGAAACTTCACTGCAATGGGAAAGGCCTAATAACAGTCTAATGCCTGATGGCATTTGTAGGTTTTCAAACGAAAGGAAAGTAGTACTTCTCAAAAGGCACTTTATACATCTGTTCCCCCTTTATACTTCATAAGAAGTAGGGGGAAATACTTTTTTTTGGATCATCTGGTTTTGTATATTTAAGGTGTTCTTCAATATCAAAAAGAATTTAACGAGAATTTATCAGAAAGTTCAGGAAAAATATTTAAAACAATTAATTTACCCTATACATGTTTTAGGCTTAAGAAGGTACTGTCAACTTGAAACTGGGGAATTAAAATAAATATCCACACTAAGAGCTTTAGATAAAAGCTTTTGCTTGTGAACTTTTCTGGATGCACTGGTCATTTTACATTGGAGTTTTTTGGAGGTTTTTGTCTTTCTCATGTTCTTGTGTGAGCAGCAAGACAAAACCTATCCTGATTACACCAGGGAAAACAAATAACCAGGCAAAAATGCTTCCATAAGGGAACATATGTCTCTAATCACCACTCAAGTGAAAAGCACATTTCAGACAAAATAGGGTTGCTTTTGTTTGCTTTTTTTTTAATAGCCTCTTAAAAGGGGTAAATATTACAAGATTATTGCCCCGGTGCATTACCTCTTGTCTAGTCATTCCCGCCTGTGAAAAACGGAATGAAAAAACATGTGCCTTCATAAAGTTTGGGAAAGTGGAGAAACATGTACAAGGTATCTTCAGAGTTAAACTGGGTAATGATCCTGTTCATGTAAAAAGGGACAGATTTTCATTCCTGTTCATGTAAAAGGGGTCAGATTTTCTTTTCACTTAGTCTAATGTAAACTGCAGAAATACTTTCCATGCAGTATGCTATGATTTCTTCTAAATGATCTGATTTTGCTTATCCTTGACGACCAATAGGTTTATACCAATAAAAAGCATTACAGAAAAATAATTTTCCTTTAAACCAGTGAGTGGAAAGTTAAAAAAGTTTATACTTTTGTAATTTTCAAAGAAAGGCACAGATTTAGAAAGGCACGTCTTTAGAAACCTAAGCTCAGAGCTGCAGGTGGCAAAGCAAGGCAAACAATGCAAATGCTTCCATAAGACTGAGACTTGGTCATTTGGGAATTTTTTTTTGGCAAAACACTGTGAAGCACAGCTGAGGAATGCTGTATTTTGAAATGGGGAAGGGCAACAGGATGCATCTCTTTTCTGATCTATAAAGGCTGATATTTGGGGGTTTCTTCCTACAAAAAAACCACAGAAATGCAGTCCCTGCCCACAGCATACTCATTTCAGTGCTTCATTGTACTTTTTTTTCCCCCCGGAGGCAAAGGCATGAGGACAACACGAAGCAAACATAAGATTACTTTAAACAGATGCAGCATCCTCAAGGCAGGGCACACCCTCCTCAATACTGCAGCTGGTTTAGAGGGTTGGACAAGACAGGGGTGTGCTCCAAGTCCCTCAGCTGCCTTCCCCAGCTCTTCTGTCACCAGTCTGTCACCTCCTCCCGGCTGCACTCCACACCAGCATCCTCCTCGTGCGAGCAGTTGTGGGTGCCGACATCGGCATGGGAGCACTCCAGCAGCGTCCTCTCCTGCCCGGAGCACTGCACATCATCCAGAAGAATGCGGAGGGAGCTCCCTTCCCCAAATTCTGCCTTCTTGGTGGCCCGCACCACGTAGGGGAAGCCGAGCTGGCGGCACACCACGGCGGCGGCGGGCAAGCTCCAGCCATCGTCGCACACCGTGCCCCACTCGCCGTCGATGAACACCTCCACCCTGCCCCGGCCGCGGCCCCGCCGGCCCTGCCGCATCAGCCGCACGGCGCCATTGACGGGGGGCTTCTTCTTCCTGCGCTGCCCCCTCTTCTCTCCCCCCTGCCCGGGCTTGGGCGCTGCCGTGCCGGGCGTCCTGACTCGGTCCCCCGGCGGCGGCGGGGCTCGGCCCGCCCCGTCCACTGCCGGCGTGCGGGGGGGTTGGGGGTCTGGGACGCCTCCCCACGGGGCCTCGGTCGTGGTCTTCAGCCGGGGATTTGGTGTTGGTGTTTTCATAATAAACTCTGTTGGGGGAAAAGCCAGAAAACCATGAGTCTGTCACTCTCTGGGCAACGCTTGAAGACAACTGTACGGAACCAGTGCTGATTTTTGACTTATATAACTAATTTATTGGAATTTGCCTACTTGATCCTGTTGAGAAGCAACAACACTTAGTGACCCAGTATCTCCTCAGTGCAAAATGTCGGCTGCTGTGAGTTAGCAGAGAGGACTGCAGGGCTGAATGCCAACTCGTGAGCCTCTCCCAAAAACGAAGCTCCCAGTGGTTTATTGGCAAACATCAGCCTGGTCCTTAAAGGGTAGGTGCTGGAGTTTCAAAGTCAGGAGAGGAGCTCTTCACCATATCCTGGTGAAGAGCTGCCAAAAGCGTTTTACAGACAGGCGCTATTTCTGCTCTTCTCTTCGTTACTAAGGATTGGATCGTTACCAGAGGGGAGAGTGGCCTCCCCACTGGGCCAGATGCTTTATTCAGAGGAGCTGAAATCAGGAACATTCAAAATCAATTCTCTCTGGCAACTGGAATGTGCAAGAGGAACGGAGTTGCCAGGACAACACATAAAACAGGATTTAGGGTTGGGTTTGTTCTTCCTAATAAAAAAAAAAAGAAAAAAATAAAAGAGCCTTGAACTCTGAAGAGATGAAAATTCTTCGCTGTCACAGTTTCCAGGCATTACTGGTCTTGCTTATTCACATATGCTTTATTTTTAGCTTAAAAATAAATTTCAGTTTGCCAGAAGGAAGCAATTCAGAATTTCGTGGAATAACATTCAACAGAACTGGGACATTGTCACAGACATTTGTAAAGACATCACGACTTTTTGAATTATATCCCAGATTTATCCACTCTCATTCATCATTTGCTTTGTAGTACAGAGAGAAGGAAAAATATCACTGTCTTATTTGTGCTTAGCATCTATTGCCCCCAAAAGACAAACCCTTGCAGTGGTCCATGTTCTTCCAAACAATGCTTTTTGTAAGGGAATTGTATTCATGACATGAAAATATTTCCTTTCTTTGGAAGCTGAGGTTCTCAAGGCAAGAAACAGATTCGAAGGCCTTACCTGTGCACAGCTCATTTGCTGGAGCCTGATCTGGCAAAGCACTTAAAACCCCTGGAACTCATAGAATACTGTGAAGGACTGTATGAAAGCTAATGGTCACCTGGGAGTGCTTTTCACCTCACTGGATCAGGTTGTCATTATATAATACTCTTTGTTCAACTATTTATTAAATACACTTCCAAAAAATGCACTCGTAGCTAATACAAGCCACATGCCCTGGTGATTCTGTTACATTCAGACTAAATACTAACCAAAACAATAAATGTTTACAGCTACACATCCTTGTTTGCATGCTTCTCAATCAAAATGGTCATGTTTATTTTTCACCAAAAAGTGAATGTAGTTCTTGAGACACTTAGTAGACTCTCTCTCACCATTTCTAAGTTTTAATTTATGATGAAAACTACCTTGTAAACAAGCCCAAAAGATTTAGTTATAAGTATAGTTTAAAAATCTGGACTTTGGACTTGCATAGAGAATAATGCATAGGCAGAAACACAAAAAAGGTTGAACATGAACCAAGTTACTAATATTTGGAAACTGCCTGCACAGCTAGAAAAGGAGAACATCTCTGAAGACGTGCTGAGTGCTCAGGCATGTCAGCAGTCAATACTAGCCTTAGAGTTTGTTCCACCTTAAGGACTCAATGCTGCAAGGTGCTGAGTGCCCTCATTATTCCCTGAAGCCAAAGCTGTAGGAACTGTTAGTGACTCAAATGCAATGTAACGTGATTAATGTAATTAAAAATTAAATAAAAGCATCCTGACTTTAGAGTTCCTGCACTACCATTAGCTTTGTGACAAAGTTCATGGACAATGATGAGTTGGAAGGGAATTTGTTAGGGTACTGCCTGGGTACTTACATGTGCAAATTAAATGCACACGGGAAAAGAACAGTGATACTGCCTAGTGTGCTTTTGAGATCCTAATATCGTGTTCAGGTTTTTGCACCTCACATAAATAGTACTTGGCTTGCTGCAGATGCAGCTCTGCCACTGACTACTCCAGGTTTAGCAGTCCAATACTTTATGCAGCATAAAGCAATCAAAAAGCCCTGGAGCATTTGGGTAAGCCAAAAGTTCACCTCAGTGTGTGATCACGGATTCTTTTGGGAACACTTTCTCATCCCATATTTTCTCACTTTCAACTAACAATGACTCAGCCCTCATCTTGCTCAGTGAGCTACTTCCCAACACTTTACCCATCATATCCTCCCCACTACCTGAAGCTACTGCAAAAAATCACTTGTCACTGAAAAGCACCATTGAGCACAGGGTCTCTGGACGGGAACAGTAACAGGGAAACCAAGCTGGTGGTAATGAAATGCATACAAATGTAGCATGAAAAAGGGAAAATGAACAGGGTCAGAAACTACAAAGCAAATTTCACGTGGCCAGGAAAGGGGAAATACTTTATGACTTATTTGAACCAAATCTTCAGATCCAAAACATCTGGAAAGATTTAATTATGAAGATACCCTGAAGAGTGAAGTTCTGGGTGGTCTCCATGCATGTGGACAGATAGTGCAAGCCTGGAGTTTGTGTCTACTGCCAGCTGACATGAGCCAATAATGAACAGCAAGAGTTACACTCACTCTCCTTTGGCACAAATGGGATGCGCTTGCTTTTGACTTTCACTGGCGATGGCTCAACTCGGCATTTTCCTGGTGGTGCTCTCCTTAAAAAAAAGGGACACATAACACTGCACGATTAATTCCTTTCCTCTGGCATTGCAACATTTTGCTTCCCATTGCTTTTCTAAGAACATAATGCTTATTGGAAAAAAAAATAAATGTCTGTTTAAATGATGCAACTAATCTCTTACAGCAGAAAACATAACTAAACAATCACAGATCGCCATTGATGAAAGTCCAAAAATTCACAAGGCAGTGGAGTCCTCTGGCTGTGTTTTCGGCTGCCACTATTGAAGCCATTAAGGAAATAAAACATTGGCAGGTTCAAGCACTACAGAAAGAGATTAATCAAACTGAAAATAAAATTTACAAAACTAGACTGTATGACAGTATATGTTGAACGTCTGACTCAAAGGTCATGTGTACGCAAGATTTCAGACTGTTTTCACGGAAGCAAAATAACACACTATTATTCATACAGAAAGCCCAAACAAATGTCATGCCAAAAATGCGTTAGTTTCAGAAAAGAACTCCAAGTGTCTCCTCCAGAGGCTCTCTCTTAGTATGGTACATTATTTTGACACAAATTTGTTTGCCATAGAGGTGTTTCTCACTTCTGGGAAGTCACATCCGGTTCATCACCACTTTTTCCTATGACGGCTGTCTTATTAATCCTCAGACTTCTTCAGAGGTTTTCAAACTGGTTCAAAAATGCATGATGTTTGCATTTGGAGCGTATAACTCCTGTGCTATTAGGATTGTTTGCATTCGCATTTCTGTGGAAGGCAGAGAACTTCTCTCTCAACTATCTACAAAATGATGTTCCCTACTTTTACGAATTTTCCAATGAATTTTTGGTGCTCTGAACATGAACAAAACTTCTTTCTAAACTTAAACTTATGACTTGTATTTGACTTCTGCTTTCTTTATTTTTGCAAAAGTTGCCTAATACCAGCTTCTTAATACATAGTTTACAGGAACTCTTCCGTTGCATTAGATAATGGAAAATGCTCCTGACAGAGGAGAGTTGGAGGAAACACATGACAGATCTGGGGGCTCTTTAACTTTGGGAACTGGTTTAAACACAAAACTAGACAAGTGGTTTGGTTCAAAATGCCCAGATAGCTAAAGCTGTAAATTTAATCCATTAAAAAAAGAAAAAAGCTACAAAAATCTCACTCTCCATTTCTGGCTGAAAGCAGCTTGGTGTTCAGCCAATAATAGTAACACTTAAAAAACAGGAAGATTGAAAAAACAGCTGTAAGTCTTCCCATAAAACACAGTTAGTCCCTGCCTTGCCCAGTCTCACATACAGGCACATGGAATCCAGGAGGTGTAACAATGGTCCTATTTTCTTGTCCAATCCATATTCCTCTTTGAAACATTAAAAAGAATATACTTTTTGGTATTCATGTCTGGTTTGCCCTAGAAAGCACTGCAGGTCACGCTGGTCCAGTTTTGGCTGCAGTGGCCTGGGCACAGAGCTCTTGTGGGAGATGAAAAAAGGGATGGAGATGAACTGAGAAAAACACCTTGAGAAAAACTGCCTCCTTTTGGGCAGGAATCTAGAGAAACTTTGCCCAAGAAAGACAATCCACACATAAAATACTCCTTTAACATTCAGGAAATCTCCCAACCCACATAACACCAACAGGCCCCATAAATATTTGGCACCAGGCAGTGTAGGTTCCCATGACTGCAAGAGCAAAGCAGACCCACAGTAAGTTGCTCCAAATGTTCTTCGACCAACCTCCCCAGAAGGGCCCAGCATGGGAGAAGAATTAATTAGTCAGCCAAGATCACTCATCGCATCCACACCATCGCACGTCCCCTCCACACCATCCACGCCAGGACTCACTGCACCATCACCAGGCTTTGCAACGAGAACATCTCATACCTGGACGTGTCCACCACTTTGTACACCACTCCGTTGGGAGCTGTGGCACTTGGTACACCAGTAGACAGGAAGTACAATTCCCCTGGGAAAAAAACCAGACACAGCCATGAAAACTCTCCGTGGAGTTTCTGTCCTCTACAGCACAAAGGCGTTAACTCTGCATCACAGGTGTGAGAGCTCACCTGCAGTCCATCGGCATATAATACTCTTAGTGAGTGGGAGCTTTTACAAATCATCATGAATTACTATTTGGACAAATTTCCACTGCAGGTTCACCTGCCCAGACTTTACTCGTCATCTCATTATGATCTGTGTCCTTTGACTTCTCTAATGTAAAACAGTCAAACCCTGAATTGCTTCTGTTGAAATGAAAGGAAAGGAAATTGAGAAAGTTCACTGTCTTCTGCTCATTTGGATGAAGTTCTCCTTTGGGGTGAATTACAGGAGAACAAGATTTTGCTTTTGCTTTCTCTAACACACCTACAAAATGAGACACATCTCAGACAAAAGGCATTTGATTCATCACAGCTCTGGCAGGTCACATGTAAAGGGCTCGACCTTCAGCCAAACAATGTCCATCACCATTTACTTGACTTCTTTTAACTGCATTTCTATCCTTGTTCTCCTGTTGTGCAGGGGAGACTGGGATAAACAGTCCTGGCACTCTTCTCTTTTGACAGCTCAAGTGCTTGAGTGGTGCAACAAAAAGGATCAGAGAGTAAAAATAAATTTGCAATATTAAAAAAAAAAGAAAATAGAAAAAGAGGCAATATAGACTTGCTTAGTAAGGCAGATTTTTTTGGTATCCTATGGGTAATCCAAGGGGAAGAAGGGAAGGAGCAGAGAGGTTAAAGTGAGCAAAGGAATGTGTGGGCAGTTCATGGCAGTCGGGGCTGACCCTCCCTCCTCCTACCTGCTCTCCTGTGCTGTCCTGGGCTGAGCTCTGCCAGATAATCCCAGGGCAGAAACCTTTGGCTACCCCTGGTTGGTTTCTTCCTTTTTCTGGTGAGCTTCATTAATGACAGGCCAGAGGCAGCCTTGGTCCAAATGGGAATGGGAAACACCTGGCACTGCGTTTTGTGGTGATGTGTGCTTTACACCATGCCCCTCTTTCCTGGAAGTTATCAGGCAGGAGTATGGATGCTCAGGCCATGAAGCACACAGGCTACACACCTATGACCCACAGACACAGTGCCTGGGGTGTCTCTGACATGCTCTGCTGGCCAGGGATGGGGCTGCTGGCTTCATAATGGCTGTGCAGTGAGCCAGAAATAGAGCTCTCCCCACCACATACACACATCCACTGCACCAGGTAGATTAACATTCTTCAGAGAAACAATGTCAAAACTTAAATTCTTCTGTGAAGAAAACCTTGTTAAAATAAACTGCGTGGCAAACTTGTAAAAAATGAGATTCCCAGCGTGCAAAAAAGGTGCAAGAGAAGACTGTTCACTGCAGATAGAGCAACCTCACTACAATGTAATCAAAAGGTTTCTTTCCATTACTATAAAGCAAACACGAGGCAATGAACTACCTCTGAAAAGAGACTCCAGCCCAAATCTCCACTCAGCTCTATCGTATTTATGCAAAGCACAGTGCAGGGCAAAAAGGTGGCAGCGTTTCACCCCTGCTTTGCCCAGGCTCCTCTGACAAGCAAAGGGTGAGGGAGATCATCCTCATGTGCATGAGCAAGGGTTGCAATCAACAACTTGATATTGCACTTGGTATAAAGCTGATTTGAACTAAGTTATTTGATTTTAGGGTAAGATATCCTCCTCACTACAGCACTGTGAAATAGCTCTAAATTCCATGAATATCAACCATTAAAGAAAATGGAATTTAAATCTAAAAAAAAAGTCAAACTTTCAAGCTAATATTTAACTTGGAGGATTTGCATTTACATGATAAAATTTGCATTTACATGATTTGTGCAACATCCAAACTTGACATAATCTGCAGGAAAAAACAGATGTTTAAAAGCTGGGGCATTCTGGAAGCAGGTGCCTGTGACCGTGAGCCAGGACCTCCCTGAAACAGGGCAGAGCACAACTCCTGCATTGCTGGGTTGCACATGAAGCTCCTTAGCAGTGGTGCTGAGCATCACGGGGCTCATCCTCTCCCTGCCCTCAGCCAGGGGCTGCATGGGCTGCACGATCTGCAACACCCTTGTACAAATAACACAAGACACCACCAGCTTTCACCCCAGGACTCTTTATTTCCTCCTCTTCAGATCACAGCAACTCCCTTCTAGAATGCAAAATGTCTCTGGTCATGAAAACACAGCAAAGCTCCACTGAGACTGTATCCTTCAGTCCTATGCAAGGCAAAATCCCAGCTGGCACTAATAAAATACGGACTTGAGCAGCCTTTTGCTGATGCCTCACTCAAGACGGACGTAATATAGGCTTTCATTCTGCTTCACCTTGAGAGGTACAAATATCCCAGCCCAGGGTGAGCAGATACATAATTGCTGTTCATGACATCTGCTTCCCTGTATCCACTGATAATGCCCACGGCCTTCTTGACTAGACAAGAATACAGACCTGCTCTCCCTTGGGTATCAGCTTCTCAGGCTCCCGGGGCCTGCATTCCCCAAGGCACGGCACTATGAAGAATGTGGTTTCTTTTCTAAGCTTTGTTTTATTCCACTTGCCCCCCTCTGCTCCCTGTTCTCCAGAGGGAAGGTGTGAGGGCAGCAGCATGTCCAGCACACCAGACTCAGTCCCAAGGGAACTGACTCTCCAATTCCCACTGCAGGCACTGCACGGCACACAGACCTCAAAATTAGCATTGTAACTTTGGGCTGATATTTGGGAGATGCTGGGAATCTCACCCACTGGCATTTTAAAAGCTGACAGACCCATGCTCTGCCTCCCCACTACCCACCGGCTCCCAGGAGCCCTCTCTGATCCCTTCTCTGGTGTTTTAGTCTGAAGAGATACCACAAACATGCCTTTCAGAGTGACATAAAGTTAAAAGATTACCTGCTTCATCTTCAGCGAAGGAGATGATGTATTGGTAATAGTTATTGATAAGCCCAGGGAACATGCACGTTTGTCCTGTCCCCATGCAGATTTCACTGTACTGCCACTCTCCAGTAGCATGATCCTCCTTCAAAGACATCAGCCGTCTGCAAGGCAAAAGAACACTTCCACAACCTGACCAAGATTATTTATGAACATTAGCATGGACACCTGAAAGGATATTTAATGCTTCCTGCCCACACTAGCTGCAATAGGAATGGCAGCTTCTCTGAAAAGTGGGGGATTGTTAATATGAACCCAAATGTATTACACACCCTGCAACCCCTTGTCTCTCAAGGGCAACACAAGCACATGAGAAAACAAGAGGGGAGGGTTGAAGGGCTATCAGGCTATTTTGGGGGGGATTTTGGCTGGGGGTTCAACTTAGTGAGTGTCCTAAGTGTTTACTTACCCGCTCATAAAATCACCAAATATGTACAGTCCATTCAGGTTTGGAGACTCACAACCTCGATAAATGTAGCCTCCTGTGACAGATTTCCCCATTTTGTGTGGATATGCATAAATTGGAAGCACATCATCTGTAGGGCAGAAAAGATCTGTGACTTGTTTTGCACATGTTGCAGAATAGCTCTTTATCTAGATTGTTCTGAGACTGGCAGAGTACAATCAGGTTCACTGGAGCATCTTCTATTTAAATGAAGTGCAGACGGAGTTGTATTTAGTTTGATTTTCACCTTTCAGAATCACATTTGATCGCCCTGTCCCTCACCAAGACACCTCAGCACTCTCCTGAGCCCTTCTCCTCCCACTATAATCCATCTCTGTTAGTGCCACTTCTGGCACATTTCTACAGAGCTTGTCTGGTTTAGCTATGAATTCACAGGTTACTCCCAGAGTCACTGCACCCATGCAGGAAATGTTTGCCCAGTGCAGCTTTGTTTAGGTAGTAGAAGGAAAAAAAGAGATGGGTAACTCCAGACTGCAGGCACTGATGAAAAGATATGTCAGATGGCAGCAAAAACAGCTTCTCTTCCTCTGAGATGGAGAAGCAACTTGAAAGGGCCATCAAATATTTATGGGATGGCACAGGCATGAATGATGTAGTACTGGCATATTCATTGTGAAATATAAGTTAAAACATAAGACAAATGTAAATCATAAAGAGCTGTCCTGATTTTGAGGGTCTCCATTAGGTGCTTCCACCCCTTTCTTTTGAAACTCCTAGCTCACAGGTAGCTCTTGTTACCCTTTCCTCCTCATCCTCACAGCCTTTCTCCCTGCCCATGTAGCAGATGCTCCAAGTAGCAAACCCGGCAGCTCTGCCAGCAAGGAATTTGCACCAGGGGAATTTCACCTAAAGCAGGTGTTTTCTACACTTCAGCTGTGCTTATCATTCTAAAGGGGCTGTGACATTTCACTGTTCTAACAAAAGGATCTCTAAAGTCATCAAAAATTGCTCTGAATCCCTGGAGACCCCAGTAAAGTGTCTGCCATGAATGCTCATGTGGGTACTGTCGCACAGGAGAGCTCTAAATGAGCTCTCTGAACAACTGCTTCAGCAAAGGGAGTGCAAAAAATCTGCTCCCTGCTCTTGACATTTTTATAAAAAAATACTTTATCACTCTCATTGTACTCACAGATAAAAGGAAGAAATTTAAACTGAGTTAATAATAGGAAGAAAATTAAACAACAACACACAGCACAGAGAAAAGAATCAGAATCTCAGGTAATGCAAATAAGTGCCAGCCCACTCCACTGCCCCCCCGGATCTCTGGGAAGAGGTTCCAGCACAAGACATGGTCCATGTCAGCCCTTGTAATTCAGTATGTTCTGACTTCACATGTGCACTGGAATTTAGGCAGCCAGCAAATACCCGCAATCCCGTTTTGAACAGTTTAAAGAAATGAAAATAAAATGAGGTTTTCCTTTTTGGCATAGTAAGAGAAACAAAAATACATTGTACATTCAGTTACCTGCGAAGCAGGCAGAGTGCATAAGGGTTGATCAATCAATGTTTTTCTCTCTTTTTTTAAAATAAGGACACTACTTGTGAGTTATGGAGAAAAATGCAATTCCTCCAAATTTTTCTTTCTTCTGCACAAAAGCTTATTTTATGTGGCAGAGATGAAATTGTCCCTCTAAACCACAGAACTACCAAGTAATTTCACTAACAACACCGATCACCTAGAAAAACAACAGCTAGCATGTTTCACTTTCCTCCTAACTCAGAAACGGTAACATTTGTACTTTCAGTATTTATGCCCAAGTCAGTTCCCTTCTAGACAGAGACAGTAGAGGTTTACATCTCAAAAAGGTGTGTTTACCACCAAGCAGCCAGGCTTTGAAGGCAGGAATTAAAAATGAGAGCACATCTATTTACCCAGTGACGAATTGGTGCAAAGTTTTTTATCGTAACAGCTGAACCCTTCCCTCGCCCTCCAGCCGTAATTTTTCCCTTTCTCGACGATGTCGACTTCTTCGTATTTATTCTGCCCCACATCTCCACAGAAGAGCCGCCCTCTCCCTTCCTTGGTTTGGGGGTCCCCCCTATCAAAAGAGCAGCGCCACATGTTCCTCACTCCGTAGGCGTAGACTTCGGGGCGAGCCGTAGGGTCGCTGATGAAAGGGTTGTCAGGAGGGATCCGGTACAGGGGCCCGCGGTCGTTGTTGTTCACATCGATCCGCAGCACTTTGCCCAGCAGGGCTGATCTGCATTGGGAGAAGAAATGGAAGAGAAAAAGAGAAAGAAGTAAGACTAGACCTTGGTAAAAAACCAGAGATGGGGGGTTTGGAAAGTCTAGGGTTTCATTCTTTCTGTTTTGGAAAAGACAAGTCTTTGAATATCTCTGAAAAAACAATGATTTGAAGACAATTTCATTTGCCCCTGAACAGCCTTTAGGTGGCTGGCATTGATTTCCCACACCTGCTGCCCTGCAGACACATGCTGGGAGCCTGGAGCTGCCATAGGGATGGATCCACTCTTACTTGTTCTGAGCATTTCCAAAGGCGCCAAAAGGATCCCCAGCCATGCCTCCGTCTCCAGTAAAGATGTAGAGATATTCATCATCTCCAAAGAGCAGCTCTCCTCCATTGTGGTTGGAAGCAGGTTCTTCTATTTCAAGGATTATCCTAAGCAAAATCAGGGAGAAAGCAATTACCTACTGCACAGGCGCTAAGCAAAGGGCAGAGCAATGTCATGCCGATGCTGTTCTTGACAGATGGAAGCAGCTACAGATTGGTTTTGACACAAATTCTTCCATATCCATGTTACTGAATTTTTCTTGGGCATAGCTGATTTTCTAACCTTAAATAGTTTCAACATATTTTCCAGATTACAGAAACACCAAATTGTGTAATATGGAAAGTCTGGGAAATCACATGACAAAATATACTTTTAATTACTTAAACTTTTCCTCTGATTCTTTCTTCCTCCCTGCTAAACTTCTTTTTTATTTTTCTTTATATTTTATTTAAGAAAAGGCATCTGAGCTTATAACCAATAGGAAACTGTAAGAGAAATTACTCCAATCCATCTGTGCATCTGTACAGCTTTTGGCACAATCCTGACAGGCACTTTCAAGGCGAACAAAAAACTTTTCAAACTAAGGCATAGTTAAATTCTTAAAGAGAGAATAATCTTTAAATCATAATTACACACTCAGGGCCTTATGAGTTTAAAGAGCAGTTAAAAGCTGCCCCACCAACAAACTGATATTTTGACAAAGGTTATTCAAAGCAGTACCAAAAAAATTTACCTTAATTTTAAACCCAAACCCTCTATTTTATTTGTCTATTTTGTGCACCTGGAATCCCTTCCACAGCAAGAAAGGGTGAAATATATAAAATATAATTTTATAAAATGTTGAAGCCACAAATACATGCAGCGGAGGTTCCCAGGTATAGCAACTGAAGTTTATTTTACTCCAGCTTCTAAAAAGGTCCAGACTTCCTGCTGGCAGTGCATCTTAATAGCTATGAAAGCATGTTATAATATTTACTTACACCACCTCATTTTTAGGCAGTTCTTTTTCCCTTCTGAAATGTTGATAGCTATTGTGAGTTGTGGGAAGGAACCTGACTATGGACTTATTGTCACCTCCAGTTAAATGTCAGCACCTCTGTGATAAGCTAACTGTGCAAGAGTTCATAGGCTCCATCTGGCAGAGGGAGTGAGGGAGGATCCTGAGTGGACACAAAAGTGAATCTTCCTCAGCCTCCCAAGGAAGATGGAAAAAACCAAAATGCACTGAGCAGATATCTGAGGATAAACAGACACACGCCTTTGTGCCAAGACAATGCACACCACATGTCAGCCTGAGCTCCCTCTTGGGCAGCAGCTCAGGATGAAGTCAGTGGGACCTGTGCCTACACAAGCACAATAGGACCACAGTTTTATTTTCTTAAGCTTTTGCTGTACTAACCATAAGCTAAATAAGCAAAGAAATGGTTAGAAACATAGAGCCTGAGGATTCTTAAACAAGACAGCTCATGGGCTGTGAGTATCTGCAGGTTTCTGATTCGCCTTCCTGAGTGCCATGTTGTGACTCCCCTTACCTGTCATCTACAGTGCTGCTTACACTGGACTGCTGTAATTGCTTTATAAACCAGTATTCCCTCTCTATCATTAGGCCACGAGCATTTCTGAGCTAGAATCATCCACAGCTGGGTATTTGGAAAGTCCCTAATAAAATGCAAATATGGAAGTAAAAATCTTAGAATTAATAATATTCAAGGGTCTCTTAAAACAATGGTTTTATGACACAGTTCTGCAACAGGTTATAAATCTATAGACTGACTCCACAAACAAGTCTCTCATCTGTGCATATTAGTGTGGAACAACTGCAAGGCCAGACTCAAACAAATGACATTTCCAATTAAAATGCACTCAGTAATAACATAGTGACTTGCATTTTATTGAATTTGATATTAAATTTGTAATATCACAGGGTTGAGTTGTTGTTCAGATAAAGAACCATCTTTGTTCTGGTATCACTTAGTTTGTTTATACTAATTTTGGAAACCTTTGGCTTTGAAATGAATTTCATGCTTTGCAGAAGTCTATTTTAAAGGGTAATCATAACATTACAAAACAAACAAACAAACCTCCAAGCCCCACCCAACAAAAATCCCAAAATACTAACTATAAATAATGTTTAATCCACATTCAGTTATATCCTCTGATATGCCAGTACTGAGAATTGTACATGTTTTATCCCTGAACACTTGCAGTTCATCCATGGAGGACACACACATTCTGTACCTCAGTTCACTAGGCATGGACTTGGACTAACATGCTAACACTCTGGAATGCAAAAACATTAAGCTAAATAAGTCTCATTTACTAATAATCTTTAAAAACGCACAAATTGCCCTCTAAGATCTTGAATTCATTTGCCAGAGAAACGTGTACAATACCTTTCAGAACCATGGTCCAAGGCATTCATGTCAGTAGGAGAAATTCTGAACTCACTGATTCGTATTCTCTCTTCATAATGAACCTCAACTGAGTAGTAGACGTACACTTTACCATTAAATTTGAATTTAGGATGAAAGACAATACACAGAAACCCTCTCTCATCTCCTTCCCAGGGTGAGGTAAGCACGGCTTCGCTGATGTTCAGAAAAGGCTTTTCGAGCCTGGATCCATCGGGGAGGTAGGTCCACACCAGGCCAACCTGCTCTGCGATGAAGAACCTGTGGGTGCCATCGTTGGCGTGCACCATCGCCACGGGATTGCACAGCCCGTTGGCGACCTCCGCGAGGCAGAGCTGCAGACAGCCCTCGGCGTCAGCCGTAACTAAGCCCAGGTTCTGGTTCAGGTTCTGGTTGGCCAGCAGGTGTGGGAAGCAGTAGTCGGTGTCCTCCAGGGACAGGTAGCGGCAGAACTTTGCCACGTTGTTTTCCAGTGCGATTAACTCCGGGTCTGCAGAGAGAGAGCGGAAAATGGAGCGGCAGTTTTGCCACACTTGCACGCAGTAGTCTTGGCATAGTCCTGGTACCGTCCGCACGGGGGTGGAGGGATCTTCAGCATCATACAAGTGAGCTGCATATGGAGAGCATTCCTAGAGGGAGGGAGAAAAAGCTTCAAGTAATTTCTTGGACCAGATTTGAAACAGCTGAGCAGTGATACTAACTGGAGATATTTCATCTTAATTAAAAGATATGTTGTGGTTTATTCTGAAGATATATTAACAGAGGGAAAGATCTTAGAAAGGGGGTTTGTCTCAGCACTCATGGAAATTATCTTCAATATTCCTGGTGAAAGCTGACTTCCTCAAGCTGTTACTAATTTATTCTAACCTCAGAACTTAAAAAAAAAAACCTGCAGAGATGCCTATTTGCTACATCACCCTAGTAGACTGTATTGGGGAAAAAGAGACTTTCTTCCTTGGATGCTCTGACTTTATATATGAAATAATGAGAAGATCCATCACAGAAGAGAAGTGAAACCAAAGAGTTAGCTGAGAAGATTCAGGCCCTGCATCTCCACACTGACAAGAGAATGGGAAAGGCCATCAGGGCCAAAGCCTGGGACATTCATACCTCATCATTTGATACAGACATGCACCTCAAACATAGGTGGGATTTACAGCTTGGCAGGAGTGGGATGAGAAAGGGGAGGAGGAGGGGAGGACACCATCCCTGCTTGTGTCCCGTTGCCTTTGCTGGTGAACCTTTGCCTACAGACATTTATATCCCCAGCCGGGAGTGGTGAAAGGCATCTCATGATCATGACAGGGGCCACCAAGTTCTGTGAGGGATGCTGAGATTACAGGATTTCAGACTGAGCACAAAATAGCCATAATCCAGGCAAGGCCCACTGGCAGCAGCTGCAGCAGCTCAGCCCTTG
The DNA here is from genome assembly GCA_013397975.1 of Machaerirhynchus nigripectus. NCBI lineage: Eukaryota > Metazoa > Chordata > Aves > Passeriformes > Dicruridae > Machaerirhynchus > Machaerirhynchus nigripectus. Next base: position 298,873 of record VZRQ01000117.1, on the reverse strand, counting down.
TTTATGGAAGGTGCAGCCTTGAAATCTGCTTAAGGACTGGATCAAGTTCACACATCTCATTGTATTCTCCACAGTGAGAACACCTACAGACACATTTTCCTAATGAAAAAGCTGAAATCCAGTAAAACTCTAAGTTACAAACTGACCACAATGACTCAGTTCTGCTTTGCAAGGATTTTTCCTTGTAACAAACACAATATTTTCCAGTTATAATACATCTTCCCAAGGAGCACCTCAGAAGTGCTCTTCAAATAATGCAACATGGCTCTGTGGAGGCTCAGTTATTTTCAAAGCTGTATTTTGATAAATAACTGAGGCAAGAAAGGTCAGAAGAGAAACCACTACTTAAATAAATCCTGTATTTTTTAATTCCTAGCTGGTATTTCTTCTTTTTTTACTAAGCAAAACCACCTTAATTAAAAAAAAAATACAGAGCTATTTCTAGATTTATAGGGAGCTATTTCTTAATGCAGATTACAACACTAGTCAATAGCTGAAAAGATATATCATCTGAGAATCTGAACTTTTTAAATTAGCTGATAAGCACATTCAATATTTAATTTTTATTTTATTTTCTATTACATACCATAATAAACTGAGAGGCCATATAACAGATCATTAGTGCACAATAAGCCTTCCTCCTGGAATGTCAAGCCATTCATTGCAAAATGAAGGTTATTATGCCTTCAAATGAGCAGCAATTAATGTGGTAAAAAGAAGATTGCTTGTGACACAAAACACTGAAATTACACAGGCAGATTGGGTAGCACACTTGGCTTGGTTACACGAGGTGTGCAGGGACAGAAAAAGACAGAGCATTTGTCGATTCACTTGTAATGACTGAAAAATTTGCCTTAGAAAACAAATTGAAACCAGACAGAAAGGGAATTTGATGGGAAGGCTGGGTGGGAGCTGAATCTGTTGTTGCCTATGGAGGTTTCCCACTCAGAGAAAGGAGGCCCCTCACTTGAGTCCTCGGGTGTACCTCATTCTCTGAGAGCCTCTTTCAAAGCAAGCAGTGATCCTATGCATTATAAAGCAATGCCCTGGCTTCAGCATCAGAATTAAAAATAGCCCAGAGATATGGTTTCCCTGTCTGTTTGCCATTGCAGGCTGTTCACCACAGCCTCGGGCGTGTCTGAATAGAAGTTGTGGGCAACTTCTTCCCTCCTTACCACATTCCTGGTGGCATACAGCTAATTACAGCAGCATTACACTGGCAGTGATATTCAGAGATCTGTCACTAGGCTGAAAGTACCCAAGCACATCCTAGGGTGTTTTCAAGACACATTTTCCAAATTTTATTCCATAAGAGATGGAGCCTCATGCCTTATGCTTAATTTCTCTCCTTCTGAAGCAAGTGTTGTGGTCCTTTAGCCTTCACATCATCCTGTCATGTTCACTTTACTCAAAATACCAAGAAGCTCTACCCTTAGTCAGAGCCGAGGATCAATATTAGATCTAAATCCTCATTTCCAAATTACGCTGTCTGTTCATTAATTTTAAACTATGTTGTGGTCCAAAGACTGAGGAAACTAATGGGCAGATGATCAATTACTTCGGCAGGGCTGGAACAAGTTTGTACTATGAAAATAACTCATCAGAAAACAAAACAAGTCACATTAAGACAGGCTAGCCAAATGCATACTATCTGTTCCAGGAATTCAGTGGCAGCTCCTTATCTGAAGAATTACAACAGTCTGAATCTGATGGAACACCCACATCAAACAATGTCGTATTTACTGCTGCTATCAGCCTGCAGGAAGCAGTAGGACTCCTCAGAAAAGCATTTAACTCCCACATTATCCCTGACATTCCTTGTCCACCTCCATCTGGAAACTCAAGCCTTTAAGCAAGCTGTTTCCCAAGAAGCAGAGTGAGGCATCTGCTCTTTTGCAGTTTGGTGGAGAAGAGAAGGTTCCCAGGTAACCTTATGGCACCTTCCAGTACCTAAAGCCACAAGAGAACTGAAGAGGGACTTTTTACAAGGCAGTGTAGTGATAGGACAAGAGGTAATGGATTTAAACTGAAAGAGGGTCGATATAGATTAGATTTAAGAAAAAGTTGTTTACAGTGGGAGTGGTGAAACAGAGTAACAGGTTGCCAAGAGAGGTGATAGATGCTCCATCCCTGGAAACATTCAAGGACAGGTTGGACAGGGCTCTGGGCAACCTGATCTAGTTGAAGCTGTCCCTGCTCATTGTAGGGGAGGTTGGATGAGGTCCTTTCCAACTGAAACTATTCTATTATTCTTTGAATTCAAGGAAAGGCAGGAATCCACAAGTACAAGCTGAGGCACTTCTCAAAATAATATCACATTTGAGAGAAGTCACGAATTGTGAGCAGAAAGAGACAGAAGCGTGCTGAATAAGTCACAGAAGCACACTTAATTCAGGTCTAGGATATAAATGGTATATACAATGAATGAATAGAAGCAGAATGTTATAGAGTGTTTGCAATGACTGAACTTCCATTACGTGCCAGAGGCAATGGTCTGTAGACACATCTGGGCTGGTGATGCACTGAGCTCATCAGAACATTTCAGTGAATCATCGCTCCCACATTGACATATTTCTCTGTTTCTGAAGACATTTTCAGTGGCTGGCTTTCTGACAAACACAGGAAACTTACTTATCTCTTCCAGAAGCAGGACTGCTTAGCACACACTGCTAATTGGTTTCCTATCTGCAAATTAGACACTGCTTGTTTCAGAAATATATTGAAATGGTTTTTGCTTCCAGTACAATGTGAGATGAAATAGAAGTCAGTTCTCTAGAACCTGGTGTGGAAAAGTGTTGTCTTTCTCTTCATGCTTTAAGGAACCCAAGAGGTATCTGCAAAATGCTAAGAGCAGGATTTTTGGAAAGCTACCTTGATCCCATCCAAGCACAGCAGACAAGACTCCACTGTCTGAATTAATTTAAGGTTTACACTTGCACAGTGCTGAGCTGCCACTGCTCTGTCTCGGGGGCATTTTCATACACACAAGGCCTCCACTGATGATAGGGTCAGACACTTTGCTCTGTGCAGACTGTGATCATCCCGTTATCATATCTGGCCCCAGAACATCAGCCCTGAACGGAAATTCCCCACTGTGCAGGATGGACACTACAGAGGTTCCTAGGCCACACCCGCAGGCATTACTCTGTACCTATCACCAGGACTATTAGCACTTGGCATATGCTAAAGCCATCTCAAGGACCTGTAATCCAGTACAAAAAACCCCACCTGACCCCATCAACTGGTCATAACAAGGAGCATGATTTGTGCAGGCAGGTCCCCTGTGGATGTGCTCACCAGGTCTGGTGTCCAAACCCTGGGAGGGTGAGAAGAGTCTGCAAACTGTAACTGCCCACATACCTCAGAGACTGCTGCTCCTAAACAAGAAGAGCAACATCCCTGTTCCTCTTTTAGACAACTGCCAAAGGACAAAATCCACTGGGATACCTGATGATGGACAGTCACTCCTTCCAGTGCCTGGGAACACACACCCAGGCTGCTGTGCTATCCATGATGCACCTACATGGTGGCTGATGGAGCCATGCCTGTGCCCAGGCACTAATGCCATGGCTAATGCACCTGTGGGTGGGTACTCCAGTCTGGGCTTGGGAATTAACGTCCTGGCTTACACTCCCCTGGGCTGTCCAAAGTCCTTGTGCCTGGACCAATGCACAGGATCAATGCACCCATGGGATCACCCATGTCTGGGCCAAAGCATTCGTATCTGGACTTGATGCAGCCCTGCGTACACACCTGGGCCAAAGCACCTTGATGGGGCAGAAGCATCCACGCCTACACCAGAGCTCCGTGCAGGGGCTCAATACCCCTGATGTCCCCTGCGCACTGGAAGACCCCGGTGTGGCTGAACCCTGCGCGGCGGGATCCCCCCTGCGCAGCTGGAGCTCCGGGAGTCCCGGAGGTCTCACCTGGCAGAGCAGGTCCTGGAGGTGCCCGGCGCAGGCGGCGTAGGTGTGCTCGTCGAGATGGGCGCTGAGGCGGTAGAAGCGCTGGAGCAGGATGCGGTCGCGGCGCGGGTCGCAGCAGCCGAACTCGGCGTAGCGGCGGCAGAAGGCGAGGCCCCGCGGCGGCCGGAACGGCGGCTTGAAGTCCAGGCACTGCGGGTGCGGCCGCGCCGGCCGCGGGGCGAACGCCG
>VZRQ01000117.1:270183-294706 GCA_013397975.1 Machaerirhynchus nigripectus | reverse complement strand
CTCCGCCCGCGGCACCGGGAGCGCGGGGAGCGGCCGCCCCGAGGGCTCTCCGCGCCCGGATGGCGCACCGCGCGCTCGGGGTCGCGGCGCCGCTCGCCGCACGCGTGTGTTTCGGTGGTGGCTTTGGACAGGCGGTTTTATATTGATTCCGCCCAGACCGCAGCCGGGCAGGTGCTTGGCTGGACAGCCGGCACACGGTGTCACACAACTCTGGAGTGGATCGTCCTGGGAGCTAATTCCTTAGACCGACTTCTCAAGTGATGTCTGCTGGGCTCGGTTCTGTCGCTGAGGCTTTCGCATGACCCAAACACGACAGGAATATAGCACTCGGAGTTTATATGGCTGATGAACATATTTAATAACAAGAAAACCCAACTTCAGTGCAGTTAGTGCTTCAGCGTCTTTTGTCGGTCTCATCCTGGGCTGAGGCTGGTCAGATGTAGCTTTGAGGCTGGAAAGAAATCTGGTGTAGTCTTTACACCATGGGGCCTTAGGCAGCCCAGGTGACATACTCTGCTCTGTGCAGCACTCAGAATGGTGCTCCCTTGCCCAAATAAAACTCCTGACACTTTCCTTACCATAAAGTTCCTCATGGCACACCCCAGGAAAATAGTTACTCCACATGCACATCATATAGCCATATCATATGTGATCCTACCAGCTAGTAAGGTCTAGTCCCACATAGATGGCACTTTTTTGCTGTTAAACACAGCTAGCCAAAGTGTATTGTATATTTTAATATTAACACACTGACTGCCCCTCAAAGAAAAACAATGGAGTTCGTGCTGTTATACTATTTCTGACTCCTACTTTGAGACCAAAGAACTACTGTACAGTGCATATGGACTTTAAAATCACTGCGTGGCTTGGAACATCCTGTCAGGAGACCATATGTGTTACACATTTAATACAAGTTTATTTTCTCTCCATATGCTTATGTAACTGCTGTTAAGGTCACTCAAAACTCTGCAAATGTGCAGGCGACCAGAATACCTGGTGATTTCACTTGAGAATTCCCTGCCCTTTTATTATTGGTCACTTAAAACCACTTTTTTCATGGACAACCTTTGCAAATGCTTTAGAAAGCACATGATCAAGTGATGTCCCTGAAAAGTTTGCGTGCCATGCAAAAAATGAGTATGCAGTTATGCAACTCCATATTGCAAAAAAACCTGGCGTAAAGACATCTTCCTCTTCATCCCAGCTAATCTTTTATTCCTGTGATTAACACTGGCTGTTGTTTCAGTGTTTATAATGATTATTAGACACTGTTAATTAACACTGAAACAATGCTTAATATATAAAGAATGGATTGCAGTAGCCAAACATATTCTGGATAATGAGATTTATCCTATAGCCTCTTGATTGGCTATTGCAGCTCTTGATTACTTTGGCAACCATGAAATGTTTCAGAAATGAAAGGAACATTAAATGCTGTGCTTATTTAGCAGTGAGTTGTAGAGCAAGAACTATAGATTTCATTTGCTCATCACTGTGAAACAGCATAAAATACCTCTGGGAAGTCCTCTATGTGCATTTACAGTACACCCCCCATGCCAGAGCTACCACTGTTTTGCTCTTTCAGGCAGGGTAATTTTTTGGTTACCCCTCAGGCTGTGGACTGCACAGCAATTCATGGACAAGGCACTGCTGAAGCAGAGACTGGAGCTGCCTTGGCTCCTCAACGAGATCGTTCTGTTAAAGATGGCTTATTTTACGGCTTGTTGTGAGCTGAGTTTTGAGGCTTCCCAGGCCACAGGTAGGAGCTCATGGGCTGCATTTGAGGGATCTGTGCTGTGGTGGATAGAACACACAGCTCTGGCTTTTCTTCCCAGCTCTGCTTGGAGACTTAACTTGCTATTCCCAAGATACTCTGTTTCTGCCTGGATTCTCCCATTCATAAATGAGGGCAGTCAATGCTCATCCACCCCATGGCAATCTCTCAAGGTGTAGTTTATTGATATTTTTAATCACTTTTTTTTTTAATGAGTGCTCTGCTGAGCCATCTCTAGAGACTAAACTCAGGAGGGGAACTATTACCCTTGACCTGACATGCTAAATTTGAAGTTGCCCTTGTTCCCACCCAAGGGCAATAACATGCATCTCTGGAGCAGTTACAGAATGGGGATGAAGCTTGATTTAAGCAATGTTCTCCAAGATCATATGGTAGTTTGAGAATTTGGCACTCAGAAGGTTTTGTATTAAATGACTCATTTTAAATTTGGATAATTTGAACAATCCTTCTTTTGCTTAATGCCCTGAATCAATCAATTGACTATTTCATGCTGTACATTAGCTATCGGAAACAATTCATTTTTTTCTTCTTAGTTTATTTTGGTGGCTTTTTAATTGATTTTGTTTTGTTAAGACATTGGATTTCTCTTATTCTTACTAAAGTCCATAAAAGTTCTTGACTTCAATTAATTCTCAAAACCAGCATTTTTATTGATGGATGAAATTGAAGAAGCCAGGTGTGAAAATGCAGTATTTGCTTGCAAACGACCCAACACTAAGGCACAAAACCACTACATTTAAGAAATGTTGATCATTTTGGGGTATGAAACCTGAAATCTTTAGTGACCGTTGAAGTAACCTATAGTTGTAGATACCCTGCAGCTCAAACAGACTTCCTTATGTCCCTCAAATGAGCACCTTGAATGTGCAACATCCAGATTTTTTCACTCTTTCTGCATACATTAGGATTTGTTAGTGTTCATGGGACAGAGTGAATGTGGGTGCATTGATTAAAAATGCAAAAAATTGCATTTGATCAAATGATGAATCTTAGGTCCTGTGTCTGGAAGTCCATCCTTAAGGGGAGTTTAAAACTCTGAGCTGTAATAGCCAAAGGACACACTGCTCATACCCAAGTCAGCTGAGAACACCATCCCTAAAAACTTAACAGTCAGGAATTAAATAGAGCTTATAGAGTTATAGCTCTTCACAAAGGAAATTAGGCTTTGCTTTATCAACACTCTTCTGATCACAAAACCCTTCTGCTCCTCATTTGTCTTCTCAGTGTTTTATTTTCCTTACTGGTGGATATACTGAGGACAGATTATTATTATTATTATGAGAATAAAATAAAGGAAACCGTGTGTGTGCCTGTACACACAAACCCATAATGGGAGAGAGGTAATGCCTGAACTGAACAGAACCCGTGCTGGGCAGTCTGTGATCCACTGGCATGGAGACTGCTCATTCACACAGCTCTTACTATTCTGCACAAACAATTGAAAAAATATATTAAGCCTTTGGAAAGATAAAAGAATAGTTTTACAGCACAGTCAAAAGCAAACAGGCATCTTCTCTTCAAGGTGATTTTCCAGGGAACACAAGCAGCTGAAGTCACACTGGCTGCAACAGGCCTGCCAACACATTTTGATATTGAGGAAGTGTTTAATGCAAGGAACCTGGGGAGCCAACCCAGTGCAGGCAGCATCATGTGCTATATCAGGAATACTGTCAGAGGATTTGATAAGCGGAAATCCCGCTGCGTCTTGACATGCTGGGATGACTCAGATGTGGAATGAAACAAACTGCTGCAGCATCAAAGACCTAATTTCTCCTCCTAATGGAACCACGCGAGTCCATCACATCCTTTAATCGTGCAGCGATGAAGCACCTTCAGCAGCAGCCTCTGGTGCACATTTCTGGGCTCTGTGTCATGTGTCATGGCAGATTTTTGTACAAAGCACTGGGGCAACCCTGCAGAGGATGTAAATCAGCAGAGCTCAACCATAGTGTATAATATCCAGGATTCCCATACAGGTGACACATTGCTAAATGCTTTTCCTGTCCTTCTTATGCTCATTTTATACACAGGCAGGATACAAATATCACAGCTTTACAGCACTCAGATAATTGCTTTTTTGCTTCTCAACTTGCTACCATAGAAATTCTAATGTCAGAGCCCTCAAGAGACCATATGGGCAGTAAACATTCCTTATGTGTTGCATGTGCAGAAAGACCATATTTTCTTATCAGTTCACACAAAAGCAGATCATGCAGAAATGATTTTTAAAAATTGCTACTATTTTCCCTGCGGTAACAGCAATAGAATAATAAGTAACAACCCATGAGTGGGTTCTCTCTCTTTTACATGCATGGATCTTTTCCCCTTTTTGGTCACAAGAGAAAAAAAGACATTAAAAGGTATGTTTCTTTTCATAAAGTGTTGTACTGATTTTATGTAACATCTGAATTCTTTGTTTTGTAACTTAACATATAACCATATAATTTGTCTGTAAGAAGAAATAGACCAAAAGGCTTGCTCAGTGAATTGTACAAATGAGCCTTTCCTCATCAGTGATCCAAGGCATAATAAAATACCCCGCTTTTTCATTTCCCTCTGTGAGGTGAAAAAGCTCACGTACAGAAGCAAGTATATTCCACTGAAAGAAAAGGTGATTAATCATAGCTTGAGCTCATACTCAAAAGGAAAAATCCCATTTGGATCCAGGCCTTTGTCCCAGGATCATTCAGTTCCATCTCTAGTTTGGAGAGAATACGGTTTTTTTGATTAAGAACCACAAAAATGTTACTTTGTTGGAAGAAAGCTAGCAGCAGCCAATGCTGCTATTACACCACCCCTGTTGAAGGACAAAAAGCTAATAAACAGGTTGCTCAGATATTTTCTAATAGTTGAAAATACAAGTCATAGCCAATAAAAGCCAGCTGTAACTTGAAAAATTCTTCCCCAAAGTAATCAGGTCATGCAGCAAATAATGGATGCTGGTCTAAAACCAGAGATATTACAAACTTAGTATTTCAGAAATCTTTCTGAGAAATGAGGTGTATAGCATTGACAGCTGAACCAAGCCCTCAGAGATGCATTTCATAAAAGACATACCTAGAGGCCAAACAAATTTCGGGAAGGACAAAATAGGAAAGAAAAAAAGAAGTTGCAAAAGTCCACATGGATAATCTAGTAGGCTCTTTTTTGGAGGAACAGGGACTGTGGCTGTGCAGAGCATACATAGTGTGTGATACCTGGAGAGTCCTGAACCAGTCTGGCAACCCTTTGGTAGTTACAGCCCTTGCATATCTGCCCCAGTACCAGCTGGCCGTTGGTAACCCCACTGCCACTTGTTTCCAATCAAATCTGGTGTCTTCATATAATACGCAAGGAACAACTTCCTCTGATAAGGGAATATGCAAATTTTTAGTTTGTTTAGAGTCGTATTGCATTTAAGGGCCAAGGCAACCATGCTCCTCCATCACTGATTTGGTGCCTTTTCTTTCACATTCTCTGGGCAAGGTCAAGAAGAAACACACATGATCATTTCCCTCCCCAAAGCTGAGGAGGCTTTGACCCCAGAATTGCTGTGGGGTATCTGCCACTGTGGGGTCTTTCCAAGCACCTCTCTTGGTAACAGCAAATGCCACAGTGGTCTGGGAACATGGCAACTAAAGCCTGCTCTAGGTGCAGTACCTGGAAACTTGAGAGAAATTCTGAGCAGGTTCTGACTGCTTCCCTTTCTGTTGCTGTCCTGCCCCACAGAAAAGGCTGTAACAGAGCAATAGTACTGCAGACTACTAAATTCTCTCACAGCCTCATTCTGGTGGAAGTTCGTGATGGCCTTTTACAAGCCCAAGTGGGTTAGGTGCCTGCTGCCACTGGTGTCCACACAGGCTCTCTGTCTGATGTGCTTCAACATCTTTGGCATTTCCACTGTCTGTATGTGCCTCTAGACTTTTGCAAATCTAACTCTAAACTCTTGTTGACCTAAATCATGGAATTAAATCCCAAGTTTTGAAAGAATGGCATTTTCAGACACTTAGAGTTATTTTGCCATAAGCAAAATGTCTCACAGTCTGTATATCAGTTATGATTTATGAGTCAACCTGACATAGTTCAGAATGCTCAAAAGCAGATGTGGCACTTAAAAAGCATTGCAGAAACATGGCTGTGAAAGCCGAAAAGGCACAACCGTATCAACAGGCACAAATTCTAGGTGTTGTGCAGAATTTTTATTTTTGCAGAGTTTTCTAAGATCTGCTGGAAATAACTGCAAATTGAGAGCTATATTTATTTCATGTTTAATTCATGAGCAATAGTATCTGTTGCTGTAGGAGTACATGGGTTTACAGGAGTTTCTACTCTTGGCTCTTCTCTGGCCTCAGCATTGGCTGCAGCATTTTCAGTGGGGACCTGATGGGTGTCAGGAGTTGTCAGCTTTGGCTGTTGCAGGCAGGAAGGAGCAAAGCTCAGGAGCAAAGGGGATTTCCCTGGCAGTGACCTGCCACAAGCCCTGAACAGGTCATATCTGGGAAATGATGATCTGATCACCTCCTGCAGCCCCAGCAGTCAAGCAAGGGGGAGGTCAGGTAACAAGGTCTTGAACTAACTACAGCTAATATATGTCAAAATTAACAGCCTGATTTTCACACAGAGATAACTGGGAGGTCACTGGAGATCACACAGCATTGCTATTTCTGGATGCCCTTGGGGCGTGCTGCAGTAACCCAAGCTAGATTGAGCAGAGGCCTGTTCACTGTATCAACATCTGGGTCAGGAGCAGAAGGAAATCCCCTCTGAGCAAGCATCAGCAGTGAGAAACACATCCCTGCTTCTGGTGCTTTGGCTATTCATCAGCTAAGGAGGATCCATTGCTATTTCTAAATGCTGACTCTGTTTTGTGCAACCCAGGCAGTGCTCCATGAAATAACTACCATTTATCCTTTGACTGAGAGCAGCTTCTCAGGGCCTCTCAGCTCTTTACTGCTCCTAAATGCTGTGGATTGAGGAGCAGAGAAGGTGGCCTTTCAGGATCCCTCCAAGCCCAAGGAAGGCATTAAGGTGCTTCAGGATGGTTTGCCTCTGGACTCCACTGGAGAAGCTGTTGGGATAATGCAAATCTTGTAGCTGCTCTGAGCTTTCATGCATGAAGTTCTGCCGGGGTACAACCTCTTCTGTCAGCAGATTCTCTGCTAAATTGTAGTGTCCAATGCATAGCCTGCTACCATATGGTATTTCCTGTATCTGACATGGCAGAGATAATGAGATGGATCTGGGTCAAATATTAGTGCTTTTTTCTATTCTTTATGAAACATGTGTGTGGTGGTTTGGTCTCTGGTGACTCTAAATCCAGGTTTTCACCTCAGAGTCTTTGTTTCAAACCTAGTTCAGTAACACCTAAGAATTGTTACCATACAAATAGCTGCCAGGTGAGCTGTATCCAATGGCGTATTTATTAGCCTCTATTAGCTTGATGCAGGTGGGAAATTGGCTTGTTCACAGCCTTGTTCCCACAAGGGAACGCCCACAGTTAGCTTTCTTCCCCCCATGCCTCCTCATCCAAGCATTCAGCATTGCCAGCTTTCCTATCTGTAAGCTCCAAGAGGAAATTTCCTGAATATCTCAACTAAAGATCCTCTCTATGAGGCAAAGCATTGCCTGCACTGATGCTTCATGTGGCACGACTCCATCTCCTGGTAACCAGGGGGAAATAAAGCCATTTGCTGTTTGGGAGTCCCAGGATCATTCTTGGCTTTTGCTGTTACAAGGAGTGTGTGCGTCCCCTGGCTGTGCCAGGGACATCGTGGAGGTGTAGATGGAAGCTCACCACAGGGTCTGGATTCCTCCAGTGTGAGACCTTCCATGGTCAGGCCAGCCCGACGTGGCCAAATCTCTCTCTGTTGCAATTGCTGCACGTGAATTAGGAGTATTTAGCCCGTAACTCTGCAGATCTTACATTTGATGCTTTAAGGAGGGTTGAGCCCACCCAGCAGTAAGCTGGTAGCCTGGAATCTGAAGACTTGGATTCAATTCCCTTATAATGAGACCACTGTGAATTAAAGGTGTTCATGATACCTGAGACAGGAGGTTAGAGTACACAGTCTAATTTCAGTGCTTAGTCTCTTCTTGCCTGTTTCCATCAATAAAAGGGGAGAAAGTTCTTTTCTACTTCACAGTACTCTAGTATTGTACCAGTGCAAGCCATAAAAATGCACAGAAGTTCTCTTTTCATCTTCTCAAATAAAGGTTTTATTAATTTTGGACAAGGACATCTTATAAGACTTTAAAATACATATAATAGAAACAAATATTGATAATCATAAAAATAGAGAAACTGTAGAGAAGTGGTAACTTATGCAGCAGTTCACTACAACGATGTGAAAGGTTCCTAGAAATGGAAAAATTCCTCCTTCAGAGTGATGACTCTTGCCCTTTAAAAAACAACCAGATGAGACTCTTTCTACCCACAGGGCTCTCCTGCAGTGACAGCTACATTAACCTTTGCTGACAAGCACTTCTCTTTGCTTGTAAAATCAGCTTAGTGAGTGCAAAATTCTTCCAGACTTTAAAATGGTTACTATCAAATGGAGATACTCTCCATGCAAAACAAAACATCCTCATGCCTTACAATTACTCCTATGTTTTTGCTGCTTTGAGATCACTGGGTGGGCTGATACAGAACGATGTCTGGGCATCTGTCTGCTTTGGCTAATACTGCAGAAGAGAGGCGAATGTAGGAAAGACACTGAGGGTTTTGCTGCATTTCTCTCCCTGGGCATTTTTCCATGCTTATCACCACATTGTCTGGGCAATGAGCAGCAAAGCAGAGGAGCAGTAATATATGCTTGGGCTATTTGTCTGTTGCTATTAGAGAAATGCTTCAAAATTGCAGAAGCAGCCAGCGCGCTCCCTCCTGCGCACGGGCACACGCGCATGAACGCATGCTCTGTCCCTGACATCCTATTTCCCCCTATTAATTTCTCATCCTTCCGGATTATACATCTGACCTGTCCTTTATATGCAAGAAACTCCTCCCATGCAACGGGAATTCTTCTGGGCTTGGGCGAAAGGAGGGTCTGCCAGTCTCCTCCCACCCTTTGGCAGCACCAGCCCTTTGAAACTGGGTCACACGAGCTCTGCCACCTCACCAGGGTTAAGCTTTCATATCACCTGGGGCCATTTCAAAGACTTCATAGCCCCATGGACTGAATTTAAACCATGCAACATACACAGTTTTGATGCACTCAGCAGTTCTGTGATATTTCTATGACATTTGTAACTGCTGACCAGAAATCTCCAGGACTAGGATTTTGGCATAAAACACAAGTCAGGCTCCAAATCTACTGCCACCTTGTCACAAATCCGTCACATCCTGGGCATCAGCAAGGAATCCAGTATGTCACTGAAAAGATTAAAAAATGGAATGGAATGGAATGGAACAGAATAGAATAGAATAGAATAGAATAGAATAGAATAGAATAGAATAGAATAGAATAGAATTAAAATTAAATAGATCAGAAAAGAAATAGAAATAAAATATAAATAGACTAGAATGGATTAAAAATTTATAAAAGTGTTTGAAATTATGATTTTTATATCTGGCTAATTTTGCAGTGTAAACACAATATATTCTTACACTGTCTTTCCTTTAAGTACTGATTTAAAGGAACACTGCCAACCCATGACATTTATTGCAAAACTCCTACTGATCTCTAAGATGCAAACCTGGCTTTCAAGCCTGCCTTTTTGCTGTATTTGGTGGGACTAGAATTGCCCAGGCCAAGTAATTGACTGTTAAAACCTTAAAGCAAAATATTACATTAAGTGTCAGAAGGAGCAATCTTCTACTGCAAAAGCAGTGGGAAAGTACTTTGCTGCAAACCCAGATGAATATCAATTGAAGTTACTTTTATAGTAGCTCCCAAATTAAACCATTCTTATTATTTGCATTATTCTAGGATGCTGGACTTGAGATGTCTTTGTAAAGATGCAAAGTTAACTGGCAAATCAGACCAAGAATGCTGAATTTCTAAAAAGCTCATTGCATGTACTTGGTATTATCAAGTTAAATTTTGGAACTGACCTCGTCTGCTACGTGATAAGATTTAATTGTGTCACATGGTTCATTAAGGAAAAGGTCCATGAACTCTTGCTGAAACTAAACTGAGTGCCTTTGTGAAGTATGTTTATGAAAATTTGTTTCCTGGCGTTTAGAGGGAAAATTATTTTCTGTCTTCTAGATGCCCACTTGAAGGACTGCCAACATCTTGTTTAATACAGGTATAATTCCATTATTTTGACACTGAACAAGGAACAAAATTCCAAAATAAATACAGCTGTGAGAAATCAGACCTGTTTTCTGCAGATCACAGAGGCACAATCTTCAGCCATGTAAGTCAATGGCAGCCCAGCCCCTGACTTCATTTGGGTCAGGATTTTAGCCAGGATGCTTTGTCATCCAAGCTTGCATGTGGGAAGTTTTAAAACAACCCACTAAAAAAAGAAAAGATCGTGGATAATGCAGCCAGGGTGCATCACTCAAATGGAGTTTACAGACAACTCATAAGTCAGAGCTCCGAAACACAGCACAGTTGTTTGGGCGGTGAGCTCCTTGGGCCTGAAAGCAACTTTTTAGCTTCCTTTTCTGGGGCACTGAGATGCTGCTTTCATTGATGGACTACTTACAGGTGGGAATACAAATTGTTCCTGTGAATGGAATTATTGAGACATTAAACTTGTGCAACTTTTTTTCCCACTATTTCTGCGCATTTAGCCACTCAGCATTATGGCTGGCGGTGGCCAGCTCCAGGCTCTAAGGCTTCTTCCTAAGCAGTGCATCCCTTTGCTAAGGAAAAGAGGTAATTTAAAAGGCACGTGCCACCCGTGTGCCACCTGGGTACCTGTCCACTCCCCTCAGTCTCAAGTGTTCTGCTGCCTCAGGGTCCCAAACCTCCTGGCTGCTCTGTGCCCATCTTTTTCAGACTTCCACACCTTCTTTACTTGCACCTAAATTGCTACAAATAATAAAAGAGCAGTTCAATTTCTCAGCTTTAACAGGTGCATCTGACTCCTGTTTTTGCTTCATAGTTTCAGCTATGAATAAAACTAATCAAGGCATGTGGAGAAGCCACGGGGTCAGGACAGTTCAGAACAGGGTCACTAATAACCTAAAACTGTGGTCAGAATGTCTGGATTTTAAAGTCTGAAAGAGCCAAGAGAGGAGAAGGCAACTTTTTTCTGCTCCTAAATTCACATGTGGAAATGTTACCAGTTTAATTTCTACAACTCTTTTCACTTAAACTATCCACAGCTTCTGGAAACAGACTAACAAATCCTGAAACTGGTATTTGAGAAGTGGTGTGATTATTATTCCAGTCTGATCCAAGATCTAAAAGAATTTCTAATTTATCATATCAAGGTTTCCTGATGAGTAGTCATGAGGGAGATTTCAAAGGTCAGCAGAAATGAAATGCAGATTTAAATTCAAATTAATCAGAGGCAGACTCCAGACTGGCTTACACTTACATGGGTAAACAGTCACTGTGGACTATATTTCACTCCAAAACAAGGAAATGTAATCTAGAATTGAATTTCAGAGCACTGAACAATATGTAAGCCATAGGAAAAAAGCTGTGGCTGAAGGTGAAAATCCCACAGCAGAGACTGGGGAGCAACAGAGCAGGGAACTGGGTGGACATGACCCCTGACTCTACCTGGCCAGTCCTTATCACATGCTGGGGCAGGGGGAAAGCTGCTCTGATTGATCCTATTGTTAGCCTCAAGATGGTTTTCCATGGCCAGAACCCTGACTCGCTAGTTTTCTGGGATTTATCATTTTTTCAGAGTGGGAAGAGATCCTTAAGGACGTGTTGCCACAGCTTTAGGAATGGCTGTGCTGTGGCACAGAGACGGTAATGCTGACCAGGTCTGAGGCTCAGAGATTTTATATGAAGGCTGTAGAAAGTCTGAAAGTTTGGTCAAAAGTTTGTCAGGCATATAGAAGCTCTGGTAGATGTGTTTGCTTTATTTAATCCATATATTTGCCCATTAAATAATTCAGAAGATGTTATATTAAACAGACTTCAGAGAAAAGTGATGGAAGTGCATTTGCTGAAGCAAGAGCTTGTATAATGAGACATTCCATAAAAGAAACTGGACTTTTAAAGTCAGAATGGATTAAGGGCATGAATTCATGTGTCCCATGAGAACTTATTATAAACTCGAAGGACATTCAGAGACCTTCAGCAAGAAGCAGCTCTCACACTTGAGTTTAATTTTAGTGCCATTGCAGTTGTAAATAAATTGTTTTTATAATTGTTTCAGTGTGAGTAAGAATTTTATCTGATCACCCAATTAGCAGTATGGTGGTTTTGTAAAGAATGAGAAATGCATTAGGGATTATTTTGTGCACTTCTGAACACAAAAATACTGTATCTATAGAAATCACACCTTCCTTTAAGGGCTATGGAAAAAAGAGAATTTAAATTATACCAAATAAACCATTTTGAAAAAAGCCAAATAAGTTATTCCCTATCTGTGCCATTGTTACAACACAATCAGCTTGGACACTGATAACAACCTCATCATATTCATGGCTGATTTCACATTCTCATACAGTAATAATAGTATTATGATCACTCTAACTACTGCGTTGCCAAGGCTGCAGGAAAATGATAACCTGCCTGAAAGTAACACCTTCAGATGTAGTGTAAAATAAAGAAACCCAAACTGGAAACTTTCCCATTAGTCCCCAGTTGCAGATGAGGGTCTTTTTCCCCAAACCGGGCTGTGGACACAGCCAGAGCAGTAAGGAGGAGGGAGATGGGATCTCCTGCTGCCAGCACCTCAGGCTGGTCTATCCTTTAAAATTTCTTTTTCAGAGCCTATTTTGCAAAGCAAGCTTCAGTGTGCCTCTCCCCCTGATGCCTCAGGTAACACAGATGCTCTCTTCTTATCCTGCTCTATTTCTCTTTTCCCCCTCATTTTCACAGAGACTTCAGCTTTCTTTTGGCCAGTGACAGGGAAACCACCCTTCTTAGAGGTGATTAAGCATAGTCAGTGACTTAAAAACAAGAGAACAAGAGTCTTGCATTTAACTTTCAGTAAGAATTTAAAAAAAAAAAAGGCTGCATAAATGGTCACTAGTTTCATTCCTCTCTCATTTTTCTGTAGCAGAAATAAGTTGGCTCCCCTATTTATTTTAAAAGTGCTTTTGAGCTGTTCAATGTTATTCCTGCTTTGGACATGAGCTACCACGGTTCCAGGTGTGTGCATATTGTGGTAGAATAGAATATTTCAGTTTGAAGGGACCTACAACGATCACTTAGTCCACCTAGGCTGCTCCTATATGATGTACTGCTTTTGCTCAGCTCAGGGGCAGGAGATGTTAAGTCTCACCCCTCAGCTGTGCCTGCTGCCAGGGAGACACTTTCCTGTGACTCTTCAGCAGGGTTTGACCTCTGGTATGTGACAGGTGAAAGACAATGACTGATCTGAGGCCTGGATCTCATTTGGTGATTCTGCTAATGAAGCAGCATGTGGACAGGCAACAGCTTTCATTAGCTGTCCATTTTTTTCCTGTAGCAACTGCTGTGTTTTAGGTTCACAGCCAGAGTTATGCAGGATTGTAGGACAGAGTCTGAGAAGAGGAAATATTAAGCTCTCTCAGGCACCAGGTTGCCCTCTCATCACAAGTTTAGTATTAAGTAATGATATAATTAGTTTTTATTTTAAAAATATCTGATAATTTATCAACTGCAAACTAATTTCACTTTTTCTGTCTAATGAATTTAAGATTCTTGTAAGACTGATCATGCTGTAAGTGAAAGCAAGTCCTATTTTTACTTAGCCAGAGGAGTATTTGCAGTGTGCTAAAGCCATAGTTGCATTTCTTACTGTTCCAAGCCTTTTGCGTTTCAGTTGTCAAATGCAAACATAAAAGTTACACTTCTGAGATTTTTAAACTTCTGGTGTTGCATTGTGTTTCTTTTTCTTTTTTTTAATGAAACTATTAGCCTAGTATTTAAAGCACTTTAATGATGTGATCAAAAAAAAGTCTCCTTAGTTTGTATTCTCTTTGTTTGGCTGCTGTAGACAGAGATCTGCCATCTCTTGCCTTGCACTGGTCTCTGGAAGGGCAGGGACAACTTCCCTAAGGTTTAAGCAGGAGACTAGAGTATTTTAGCACTATGACAATAAAGAGCAGGAGTGTGTGAAGCTGTTGAAACAACAAGGCTTGGTATCCATAAAGGCTAAACCCTTCTGTTTAATCCAGGGGCAGTGAAGGGAAGGGGCAGTAAGCATAAGACATTTTTCCTCCCTCAGCAACCCCCACTCCTGCCTGGGACCATATTTCCAGGCTCATACTGGTGACTTGGTAATTCGTGTCTCCATATCTAGGGAGGGATGAGGGCCTGTCAGGGATGAGGCCGGTAATTGGTTTTTCTTTGAGGTGCTGAGATGGGGACACCTGTTAATGAGAAAGTTGACCAAGGACACCAGCCCAAGTGACACCAACTATTTAGCAGCTGTCAGGCAGTAATGACTCCCAGTCACTCCTACCTCGCCTGGGTTTGAATCACTAACCCAGAGACAAAGGCCTTGTATCTCATTACTGCTGCTCCCTTGAGCCAGCCCACTCTTTTGCAGCAGATGTCTATTGCATTAGTATCAAAATCATGTGTTTAAAGGAAGACATTTGCAAAGGTACATCTGTCCAGCACCTAAAGGCTCCCTCCTGCACTCCAGCACCAGCCTGTCTCAGGCTGCCAGCTGACAGGGAGGCACTTCGGGGTCTGTCCCCGCTGTGGGCTCCTACACTCCCACACCCCTTTGCCTTCCAGTGCCCAGTGCATTTCCAAACTAAAAGTCTTCATTATGTTCTTATTAAGAGCACTATGTGTGGCCTTTTAAAATAGCTGGGGGCAAAGGAAGGGGCACCAAACTATAGACAGGTATAAAATCCATTCATGTTAGCTGAGCTGCTTCCACTCACCCTAAGAGAGGATTCAGCTCAGCCAGTGAAACTAAAATGAGTAGGCTTACCTGTCTAACATACCTGATAACTACAAGGGCTGCAAAATAATCTTCCTCTACGGACATACATTAAAATAGAAGCAGTCAAACACCTTTTGGATTCAATTTATCAGGAGTCTGATCCAGATAGTATTCTGTAGTGAGCACTATCCAAGCTGTATTTACAAGCTCCAAAACAACATGTTTCTGGGATAGAAATGGCAATAAAATGTTACCTGAAGACATGTAAAAATATCTCTTGCATCTTCCTCTTTCCCTTCCCCCTGCTTTCAACCTGGCAATGCTGAGCTCTGCCTATAGAAATGAACAGCTCCTGCTCTGGTAGCGATGCTGCTTCCAGCAGGGCTGGTGCTCGATGGTGGGCAGGGTCCCCTCCCAAGCCCCACGGCAGCTTTTCCAGTCTGTCAGGTCAGGTAAGTGAAGTGAAGAACAAAGGAGTGGCTGTGTGCAGGAAGGGGAAGGGATGGCAGCCGTGACCTGTGGCTTCCACAACCCACCCTGCCCCTCCCCCAGCCCCCAGCAGTGAGGAGAGACCTTTGCTCAAGGGTTAAAGCATGGGAAGTGCTGCTGATATTGGTGGTGAGGTGTAAGTAAGAAGAGAGTTGGCATGTCTCTCAAATCCTCTGCATACTATTATTGCTATTATTATTATTATTATTGTTGTTATTATTATTATTATTATTACTATTATTCAGTTTGTATGACAGTCACTTCTGTAGTCCCCAGTTGCAGACTCCAGGCCATGCAGGGTAACAGTGACTGCAGGAAGCCTTCCTCTCTGATCAGCAAATCTCGCAAGGACACCAGACTTGCATCTAGGAACTATTTGCTCTGGATAATCTGTGCGAGGGCAGCAAAAGCAATCCCTCTGTACAGTAAACTGTGCAAGATGGTGATGTGCTCAATGATCAAGGGGGTAGGAAAGGGAGGTGCAGCTCTTTTGCCATCACAGATCTCACCCAGATGTGGTTCAGGGAGCGGTGGTGGCAGCAGACAGGCTTGAGGGGCTGAGCAGATACCAAATGGCCAAAGGGGCTGTCCCACGTGCAGGAGGATCAGGAGAGACTCTAATCACTGCTCCCTGCTCCCCAGGCACTGTGATGGCTCCTGGGGGATATTTTTATTACTCCCTGAGGAGTTAGGTCTAACCTAGACACATGTCCTGAATTACCTGCCAAAGAAGCTTCTACCTCTTTTTTTTTTCTTTTTTCATTTTTTTCTTCCCAGTCCTCTCTCTCTTTTCATTACTTGCACAGGGTTTCATGGAAATATGCC
Organism: Machaerirhynchus nigripectus; assembly: GCA_013397975.1. Classification (NCBI taxonomy): domain Eukaryota; kingdom Metazoa; phylum Chordata; class Aves; order Passeriformes; family Dicruridae; genus Machaerirhynchus; species Machaerirhynchus nigripectus. The sequence goes on along the minus strand of VZRQ01000117.1, from coordinate 278,655 downwards.
TCTCAGTTCAGGCAGCATGAAAACTTCCCTTCTCACAGCCTCTCTCTTTCACTATTCTCTGCAGGTGCCTCAGCTGCAAACAAAACAGAAGTACCATGTATAGCAGTAAATAATAATATACTGCATGGGACTATTTCTAGTCCAAAGACAGACTTATTGAAAGAAGTAGAGTTAAGGTAAAGCTTTGAAAGCTTTATGGGCAGACTGGACACAGCCTTCTGCTGGTGGCAATGCATGCTCCTCCCTTTTTGCACTACACCATTTGCCACCACCTTGCCATAGTTTCTAGTCCCGAGCCTCCAGCTGAAGGCCAGCCCAGGATCAGAGAGCCAGTCCACAGGGCCCAGCTGGAGGCACCAGGAGGGTTGTTCAGTCCACTGCACATTTTAACAAGCAGGCAACCAGACCAGAGTATCCTCATCAATAGGACTGGTCCTCATGGGTGATGCTGTTGGTGATCCCAGCAATAAGGCTGACCTAAAGGACAAGGGTTAAGCTGCAGGGAGCACACGGGCGTAATAAATGTGCTTTGATTCGCTCTGTTCAGCTGGAACTTTGGTTTCCAGAGTTGTCAATTCTGGAAACTTTCCTAAGCATTACATTCACTTCTAATGAAGGCAAAGTAGGGAGTACTACTCCCTACAAATAAGCTCAAATGTGCAAACAATTAAGCCTAGTACATCCTGCATGCTATCAAAATCAATGTACATCATGGCTGAAAAGCAGTATCTGCAAAACAAAGCTCGAGCTGTACCCAAAATTTAAACCCTTGAGTTTGTGGACTCTGGAAATGAAGGAACTAAAAATAAGATTATAAATATGGGGATCTTTGCTGCCCTGGCTGCTTGGCGCTAGAATGGCTCCTGTGTCTGACAGATTATCTCCGCACCGCTAAAAATGATCAGAGCCCTAAGGCAATTAATTCCTCACTTTCAGAGTTTTACTTCTGCGGCAACAACGTTTGCCATGGACAATAACGCGGGCGGCCGAGAGGGGCGGGTTTGGAGCGGAGGTAAACAACTGCCGGCAGATAATGAGCGGTGAAGACAAAGGCACGGCAACCTGCTTGCTGGAGGGAAAAGCCGAGGCCAGACCAGCCTTGCTGTGACCCACTGAGCCGTGGGAAAGACTTCATCACGCTGGTGACGGGGTGCAGGAAATATAATAACAGCCAGTGCCATGCTGGGAAAGGTGCCTCACCTCACCTTGGCAATCTGATCACCCCACAGCACCTGGGCTTCCCCTGGGCTCCCGTGGGTGAACAGTGGTGTCCCGCCCCCTCTTTACGTTCAGATGGCATCCCCGCTGGTAATGGTGGCCCTGTCTGGCAGTGGCGGCAGATGTGGGCAGAATGCAGAGAGGCAACAGAGTCAGCTGCCACCAGGACTTGCTGTGGCCACCCAGGCCAGGAAGGGGATTTCAGCCACCCCAAAAGGTGTGTTGACTGAAATCACCTGTTAGGAGGTCTAAAATGACTCCACCTTCCTGCTTGGTTCACGTTTGCAGAGCCCATCCTGTGGTCCCCAGCCCCATAGCACAGAGCTGGTAAGGTGTCAGTCTTCTCAAGGCATCCCCTGCCCAACACCCAGCCTGAAATATCAGACCCAGCAAGGGTCACCAGTCCAAACTAGGGGCTGAGAAAAATAGAGTAGAAAACAGGTCTGCAAGCTCCAGAGGACTTTTTTACTTTCACACATGCAAGAATAGACAACTGGAAGTGCTACTTTTAGATCAGAAGCGCAAGTGTGATTTCCTGGAGGGCTTTCCCTCACTCAATTCAGTGTGATGGTAAAGGCCCTTTGGAAAAACATGAGTCTGGCTTCAATCCAAAACATCCTCAGAATTCCCAGATCCCTGATGAACCAGCAGCATAAACACCTAATCTCCAGCCTTTGTTTTGGACTTAATTGTTTCGAAAGGCAGTGGCTATCAGGAACAGAAAGTGATCCATAGCCTGGAGACCTGTGACAGCAACCTGGGGTCTGCAACATCTCCGCACTAGAATGAGCCCAAAGGGAAGGGCACTTTTTGTTGCACTTTTTTCCAATCTGGGCCAAATTTAATTTCATTCCATTTCAAATACCACACAAGGCAAAGGTAATGGGTAATGTGTCGAACCACAAGGAAATACCCGTGTTTTGTGTATCACCCCACTTCTTGTAACACTGTTGCAGTTCTTCCTTGGAAAGACTGATGGTGGATTTTGTGTAAGAAAGAAATTTGTGGAGTATTAATTTTTGTGCAGAATGTACTGAAACTGGGTGTTGTCACTTAAGCCACTGTTCCTTTAAGTTGTGCTGCTTGACACTATGAATTATTCAGATATCTCTATGATATATAGAAGTGGTGTCAGCATTTTAGGACATGACTCTCCTGTCTTATCTACTATAAAATCCCAGTGGCTTCATTGAGCTATAAAAGGCAAAATTAGGTCCTCGGCAGCATTGTTGTCTTGCAAGCAGAAAATACTCTTTACCACTGAGTAAAGGGTACCAACGGGCCTTGCTTATAGCATAAAACCAGATATTTGTAAGTCCCTGGTGCATCAATACATCTAAAAGGCCATTTATTCATCTGGGAATGAGAAATCAGAGTGTAGTGAGGATGGGGGATAGTGTAACATTGCCTATTTTCTCTACTGCAGAATTACTCAGGTTGCATCGACCGCATGCTGCTAATACCAATGGGCTCATCTGCTTGAATGGCGAGGTGTCTGTCCCGCAGCCAGCAGTGCTGAGCCTGAGCACAGAGCTGTGCCAGGGAAAAGGAGGGTGTATGTGGAGTGGAGGAGCCCAGAACAGCCCGGGGGCTGCTGCATCCCCCAGGACACAGACTGTTCAGGGGCAATCTGTCGAGCTCCGAGGCTGACTGGGCTACAACCACTTGCCATGAAACGGAACAGTCCCTGGCAATAGTGCTGATATTTTTCTATCCTTGCATTGATTTTTTTCTCCTGTTTTTAAACCAATGATGTCAAAGATAATTCAGTTGAAACTGTTATAAATTCATTGTCAAGCGTGGAAGAGCACTAACTCCGCCTCCTCAAAACTGAGGGTTGTTAGAGCTGTAAGGGAAACAAGGATAGAGGTGGCAAGAGAAAAAAAAAAGCATGTGGTGTGAATATACTCTTGGCAAAGCCACGTTTTAAATCACCAGTGGCTTAAATGATAGAGGTCTAAATTCCTGGAGTTTCCTGTGTCTTGTCAGTGAGTGGGTGCTGCACACTCAGGAAAGATGCAACCATAAACCAGGGAGTGTTTTGTCTGGCAAAATATCCTCCTGCAAATTCCTCAGCCTTCAGGAACCAAGTTCTGCTCCCACATATGCAGAGTCCCCCCCTGCTGTGAGCTCTGCATGTAACTCAGGGAAGAACTTGTCCTCAGTGATGCACTCTGAAGTCAGGGTAACAGGACTGTAGTTTAGTGATCCTAAGGCAGAGGTAAATTCTTACCTTCCATTTCTCCCATCTATTTGTTGCAACACTTGTGTAGGTATTTACAAAAGGGGTATTTACAAAAGGCAAAGACATATCAAGCTGTCTCTGGCCTTCTTCCCATGTTAGATAGGATGGTAAATATTTTTGGAAGGGATGTAAACCTTAATGCTTCTGGGAAGAAGCCAAGCGGTACCAGATGGCAGAGAGGAGGAAACTCACCCTATGGGCAGGTTTTTCACAGTATTCTCATCAGCATCTGGTATTTGCCACTGGCAGAAAAAATACAGGGGCCAGCACTCTGATCCCATCTGCATGTCTCTCTATTCCTGCTACTGACTGATTTCTTACCTACTCAGAATAACTTTTGTCAAATTTTTTCTTGACACACACTTGGATCCAAAGTCTTAGCATCTCTCCTCTTTGGGTAGATGATGGTGGAGGATGTGACAGCTCCCCAGAACATGGCCTCAGCTCACAGGAATGTGGCAATCCTGATGATTCAAATCTTGTAAGTGGAGTTTGGAAATTTTTCTTAATACTTAAAAAAAAATTGCTGTGATACTGTAGGTAGCCTTCTGACTGCACAATGAAGTTGGATCCCCACTACACACTGAATTAGCAGTGAAATTTTTGCTCCAGTTATTATGTATGTGTTTGGGACACGCCAGTCACCTGCAGCTCCCAGACAAGAGCAGCATTGCCTACTCCTTCTTAGGATTTAGCTTCCAGTCCTTTACCAATATACAGATTAGGGATGAGGGAAAAAACCTCCATATCTGGAGTTGCACGAAATGATTATAAACTTCCATGAAAATGAAGCAGTTGTTAACACTGTAGGTGAGGGGAAAGTTATGGGCTTTTTCTTTTTGGCTCAAGCATACTATGTATGCCTACTCTGTAGCTGCCACTACAACAAGAGATGTGACTTGGTATTGCTCCATCAGCCCTGTAAGGGTGCCTGCATGGAGCAGATCTGGACCCAACACGGAAATGTGCACCTCTTGGGTGAATGCAGGACACTCCAAAAAAACAGGACTGGAAAACAGCATTTAAGGCACATCTTGAGAACACACACCTCCCCTGCCTTCCTTCAAGGAACAGCTCTTCATCTCTGCTGGTCTCCAGTTTGGATGCTGCTCTTTGTAGCAATGTTTAGAGGTTATTGCTTAGGCCTTTTGGAGGACCTGTTTTTCTGGCAAGGCAAAGAGTTTGCTGGTCACAATCATAATACTTCTCTCAATATCCTGAAGTTCTTTAAACGAGTTGGTGCATTGTAGAATTTTACTAGCAGTTTCAGGGTACAAAATAAAAAGGCTTTGCGGACACAAGATGAAATCCTCCACTAAAACACACCATTTTCATAAGGAGAGAGAATGAACTGGATGGCCCAGTTATATTGCTAGAAGCCAGCATTAAGGAGTGCTGCATAATCTTCCGAGAGACTGCGTTTTCCTCATTGCTCAGCCAGATGGGCAAATGGAGGCAGGAAGGCTTTTCACAGGATGGTTCAGCTGGGAAAAGGAGGAAGAATGACACAAGATGGTTCTTCAGGTCATCGCTACCTGGAAAAGTGCTCTGGCTGAAAATACTGCGTATTCAGGCTGGAAGTGAGGTGCCTATCTTGACAGCAGAGTTTGGAGCACTGCACATTTTTTGTTATCGCACAGCTTTGTCTCACAAAAGAGAGCTCCCGTTGTTGCAATCTGGATGCTGTATTTCAAAATATTAATCAAGGATTAGGCCTTAGTGGTGATTTAAACCAGTGCCACAGAAGATTTATATCCCGTGTAAATGATTCATAGAGTATGTGTTCTATGAGATGGGTCCTTAGCACATATAAACTGGATCATGGTCTTGATGCACAGGCAGCAGTGTGTATTTCTTAGGCTGGCTCAGAAAACCAGGGTCCAGGAGAGTCTCACTGGGATTAATCCTGCCCCTCTGCCCACTCCCACACCTCTGAGTGGGCTTTGGAAGAGCCACTCCTCTCCGGGGAAGGGAGGGAAGTGGCAGCACAGCTCTGAGCTGCGGTGGTGGCTTCTGTAATACTGACGTATCCCTGTAGAGGGAATGCTTTGGTAAGACTTCAATGAGGCTGTGTATCGCTGTGTTCTATCAGGGACCAAATTCATTTTTTGCATCACCTGCTGAGTTCAGGAGTTAACATCAAGAGCTTTTTTACCCAGTAGGTTGCTGGTAGTTGTTTTGTTGGGGTTTTTTCTATAATTCTTATTTTGCTGCAATTCGCTTTAAAATTTCATCCCTGACTGAAGAGGGTGGAAGTGCCCATCTGATTCAATGCAAAAGACAGGCTTTGATGCTGTCTTACATGAGCATCAAAAGCTTAAGATAACATGCATATTAAAACTGTTTTTCACTGGCAGCTTGCAGAAGGCCCCATGGCCAGATGTAACAAGAGGGAATCCAGAGCATGTTGTTTACCAACTGCTCCTACACTTCATCTAAATTGGCAGGAGGAGATCACAATGCCTTCTGAACAACACTGGGCAACAGTTTTTTCACTAAAACTGAAACTACAAACCCACCAAAAATACCCCAACATTATGTATTATTTGTGTTGATTAAAAATATGCTTTGCAACACTGGGTTTGTTATTGATCATAAAACAGTGCACTGACCTAGTCCTTTCCCTCCAAGCTATGGAAGCATTTAAAAACTTATCTCAACCCAGCCCTTGGTTCCACTGTGCCCATAGATCACCTGGGCCACAGACACTTTTTGATACCCCTGCTCAAGCACTGCTGCCTTGCCTTTCCAAAATGAAGGGATTTTCCTTTACACTGCACGGCAAGGTCCACCTTGAAGGGAAGATTAAGGAGCAGTACAGGTAATGACGCATAGTTTCCACTTGATTCAGGTCACACTCACTCAGACCAGTTGCCATCTGGACACCTGGCAGCTTCAATGCCACCTCCTGGGCATACAGGCCTCCAGAATGGCAGCACTGACAGCAAACCCCTTGTGGATAGCATCAGGGTGGGTCTGGGGTGTTAACATTTCCAAGAGCAGACATACCCACTGAGTACTGAAAGCAAGTCTTAATCATCACAGGGACTTCCTCTGAGGATATTAATAATCTCCTCACTTCCTCTGAGGAGCCCCCCTGTCTGCTGAGCTCAGTTGCTGCAGAAGCATCAATAATGCTCAAACTTTGAAAGGTTTCACCTAGGAAAGACAGCTTTTCTTGGGAAAGTGATGAAGCAAACATCAGGCGAGTCCAGCAATAAAATGCCCAGGCCAGGCACTGCCGCAGTGTAACTTCACCTGTGTCTGTGACGCAGCCACCAGAGGCTTCTCTCTCTCTTCGACTTTGGTCAGCGATGAACAATTACTCTGCAATATCCCCCTGCTCTGCTCCTCCTTCCCCCGGCCACTGGCCAGGGACCTGCTAGTCAGATCAGTGCTTGGGAGGGTCTGGGAGAAGCACTTCCCTCTTCCTGTGGGGAAGGATATGATTAAAACCTTGTAAATAAAAGGCTTGGCTCAAAAAATGCCTGGGTGCATTCTAGACACAATGCAGCCATGAGCTGTGGCTCAGGGTGGTGAGAAGCAGGAGATGGGACACAGCCTGATGCCGTGTTACACTGGCCATGGTCTGTCTGTTCCAGACCCCAGAAGCAGTGACCTCTTGGCGTGGACACCTGCTGGTTTCCATGTCCTAAGGGCTGACTCTGCTGCTGAGGTGGCAACCTCAGGAAAGCCTGACCAGCCACAGCCAGGACTGCACCTTCTGGAGAACTGTCACCAAGGTGGAACCCAGGTCAGAGCACAGCTCTTGTCCTGGGTGGTTCCTGTTTTACCTGCTTAGAGCCATCCCCCCTGAATGGAGGAAACAGGCCTCACCACTGGGTATACAGTGGCATTCCCTCCTCTCTAGGGAACTGCCCTGGTGTGGGTTTGTGCTAGGGGAGAACTGTCCTCTTCACATCTTCATGTCTGTGCTGTGTGCTACCAAGAACCCACCTGCAAATCCCACATGAAGTGAACCAGTGTCTGTGCTCTGTCCTGAGCTCCTCTCACCCTTTTGATAATAATGGGATAAACAGGAGAGAGGGGACAACAGTGCCCACGGAGGGGATGAACTCCTCCAGGAGCAGGGAGGGTCTGCTGTTTTGCTGTGCTAGGGAACAGGCTGTTGTCTAGTTTGCCGAGGGTACATCTGGGCTCAGAAATCCAAGAGCATAGACTTGTGCAGAAAAACACGAAGAAACTGCAGCTTTACTGAGACTGAGAAAGATAACATCAAAAGGCAGAAGTTGCAGTCCTCCATCCCTCTCTGTTTCGATGTTCCCTCCATGCACAGGCAATATGCTCTGCATCCCACGCTCTGGCATCGGATTTGATGTCTCTTTGTAGCTAGAGGGTGTCTTGACCAGCTTTCCAGTGTGGTCAGAAACCTGATGTTGCACTGGATTAACCCTGGAGTCAAACCGTTTACTCAGGTTCCTGAGGAACACAAAGCTGGCAATTCCCCGGAGCTTTTTAAGGATACTCACACTGTGTCCTGGTGCACCTTTCATTTTACAGTGTGATACTGGCCAAAAAGCAGCCCACAGAGAGATATCATAGCCCAAGGAAAAGTGCATTAGACTGAAACACAGGGAATGCGATGCAAAGATAAAAGAAATCTGCCCACATGTTGCCTAGGAATTCACTTTACGAACCTTCCATACCCTTTACTAGGTTTTGTCTGATGTGTGCAGAAGTTGAGGCTGGCACACCAGGCTCCTGGCAGTAAGGATGACCAGAACCTGGTAAGATTCTACCGAGGAAAAAGCATTATCTGTGACTTCAGGGCCGTTTCCTCCCACGCCACTGAGGTCTAAAGGAATATGCCGTTCCCAGGAGCAGAGAGGTGGCAGGGATGCTGGAGGCAGCTCTTTCAACCTGCCGAGGCAGGAGGGACCCGGGGACAAAGGCGGCCACCCCAGGGGGAGAGTGGGCAGCAGGGCAGGAAGGCGCGGGGCCGGGGCCCGTGACAAAGCCCTTGGCGGTGGCGGCAGCAGCGGAGATGC
>VZRQ01000117.1:143406-269259 GCA_013397975.1 Machaerirhynchus nigripectus | reverse complement strand
TGGTTTGTGTTTTCTTTTTATTATTATTATGGGGTCTATGGGGGAGCAGAATTTCCAGTCCGGCGTTGCTCTTCTTCCTTATCCAGCGCTCAGCGGAGAACTATAATATTTTTCCCCCGAGATGCTGCAGTGAATTTTAGTTCTAGGAAATCAGGCGAAGAAAATCATCCGAATAACGCGAACCATTTGTTACCCTGTGAGAGCAAACGCAGCCTAGGCACAGATGATGGCAAAAAATTCCTTGGAAGGGTCTAAAGAGGACCTGAGCAAAATTTCTGAAGAGGAGATGCTGAGATGGAGCAAGGAAGAGCTGGTGAAAAGACTGAGGAAAGTGGAGAATGAAAAGATGAACTTAATGGTGGAACACGGCAACTTGATGAAAGACGTGAACCGGCGGCTGCAGCTCCACCTGCACGAGATCCGCGGGCTGAAGGAGGTGAACCAGAAGTTGCAGGACGACAACCAGGAGCTGCGGGAGCTTTGCTGCTTCTTGGACGACGACCGGCAAAAAGGCAAGAAGCTGTCAAGGGAATGGCAGCGCTTCGGGAGGCACACGGCCAGCGTGATGTGGAAGGAGGTGGGCATGTACCAGCAAAAGCTGAAGGACCTGGAGGCGAGGCAGGAGACCCTCCTGCGGGAGAACGTGGAGCTGAAGGAGATGGTGCTGATGCTGGACGAGGAGCGGAGCGGGGCCGGCTCGCGGAGCTCCATCGACAGTCAGGCCAGCCTGACCAACCTCAACGGCGGCTCGGCCACCAGGGACGTGGGGGACGGGAGCAGCACCTCCAGCACGGGCAGCGCGGGCAGCCCCGACCACCATCACCACCATCTCCACCACCACAAGGCCGGCGACAGCAAGGCCGGGGCCATGCGGAGGTCTATGGATGACCTGTCCGCGCCCCTGCACCACCGGAGCATCCCCAACGGCCTCAATGGTGAGCCCCTGCCCCCCTCCCCTGCCCCGCCCCGCTGGCCCCGCGCCACCTCCCCCGGCATGTCCGGTCCCCCTTGGCGGTGGGGTGAGGGACTCCGGGGGAGGGGGGTCCTGGCCGTTCCCAACCCTGTCCATCCTTGGTGACCTCCTTGGCAGAGCAGCCCCGGGGAGCCGGGGAGGGGCACCTGTGTGCGGGCTGTGTGTTATCGGTGTGTTGACTGTGTTATCAATGTCCTGGGCTGAGGGCTGGAGCCTCGTTTATCTCCAGCAGGGTTGGTGTTAGGTTTTGTTTGTTTGTTTTGGGTTTCTTTTTTGACCAAAACCAGCCTGAGTTTTCAGGGTTAAATAAACACTGGTTGTGTTCCCACTCTTCCTCTTCTTTCTCTCACCCTTTAAATGTTTTGGTTTTTGTTTGTCTTGTTTGTGTGCTAGTTTGATAAGATTGAAAAAGATGGGATGAGATTTCGGAAGCATCTGATGAAAGTGCAGGTTTGTCCCACAGAGCATCACCTGTTAGCTCCAGGTTCTCAGGGCAGGCTGGCTGTGAGGTGCTCAGCAGTTTTTGAGAGGTGCGACTCGGCTTTCCCCTGTCTCCACTTCAGAAAGAGGAGTTTTGTTTGTAGAGAAGAGATTGCTCTCGAAGGGACGCTGTACTCACAATTTTGTTCAGGCTAGTCATTGAAGTTAGAAACAAGCTCCACAATGAAATCGTGCCAAGCCTCCTCTGGCAGTTCATATTCAAGCAAAGTTTCTCCTGTTGTCTAATAGTGATCAGGCATTAAAATAATATTGGAATGTCTTTAAAATGGAGATTTTTCTTAGTCTTTTAAAACCAACAAGACCAAATACATGACTTCTAGAAGGAGTAGTGTGGTCGAGAGGGTTCAGTAGGAATCAAACCAGGCAGCAATCTGAAAAATTCTTGTAATAAGACTGCTTTTAATGTTCTTAGTCCAACCAGACTTTTCCAACCAGAGAGGACTGTTTTCTGATTGGGGTTCCCTTTCCCCTCCTCTAAGCACACTGAGGTGGGTAGAGCCCTAGAGGTTGGCTCTGATTGATGTCAGCAGTGAATGTGTTTACCGGATAACCGTGCTTTCAGCTCCCAGAGCTTTTGGTAGTCCTTTTCTTTTTGGTCATTTGTGGCAAGTCTTTGTGTCCCAAGAGACCTGAGGGCATGGAGGATTGATCAACTCATTTCACAAGTGTTCATCCATGAGTGTGCTGTTGGCAGTCCTGTTGCCTCAGCTGGGTGTCTCAACTCACAGCTGGAGAAGTTCTGGCCACCTTGCCCAGTAGTCAGGGACTGCTGGTTTCAAGGATGATCCAGTCACCAGATGGTGCACGATGCAGCAAATATCTTTACATGTTTGGTGTGGAATGTTTTAATCTCTCTTTTCTAGACCTGTGTAAATCAGAAGTATCTGGTTTGTAAATCTGCAGATAGCTTCTGCTCTTGATGTGACTTGACTGTATTTTCATAAAGCATTGCTCTCCACAGAGGCTTGGAGAGCACATGACAGATACTGAATGTGCTATTACTGTTTTGGGACAGAAGGGCAAACAGTTCTGGTCTGTGAACCTTAGACCATATTCCTTTCAGGTATTGGTAGCTGAATAGGACAAAGGCAGTTTAATTCATCTGTTAACTCAGGGGTCTTGAGTATACAAAACATCACCAATACCTTAGAGCTGTACTTTAAATCCTTTGTGAAGGCACAGAGGGATGCTTCACCTGGGATTCAAAGTCGTCCCTGTCAGCACGAAGAGGAAAGTCTCTCCTTGCCGTGCTCGGTCCTCATTGCCCTCCTCAAGAGCTGTGTGTGGGACTGTGCCCAGCAGCGTCTTTTGGAGGGGACTGAGAGCTGAGTCCCGTGTCCTACCCTATGCAGGGTAAGAGTAGGGAAGGGTGGCAGAGCATCTGCACACACGTGTTGCCATGCGTGCCTTCGCACCCTTTCTCATTTCCTGTATCGGACGGAGGAGTATGGGCTCGAGCGTTTCGGACGTGACCTTTAAGTTGTAGTGACTTCTGGTTCTGGGGGTGCCTGTGGAAGGTGGTCTCTGTGGGAAGTATTGAAGCGCTTTCCTGTGAACCTGTGCGGCTTCATTTCTGAGGGTGCAACGGATATGATCAGCACTTTTAAAGCTAATAATCCTTGTAAAGATGTAGACAAGCCTGATCTCTCCACTTAGGTAGTGAAGCTGTAAAATGACTTGAATAGTTGTCATTCTCAGATAGCATCGGTATTCAGCAAGGCCATTTCCCTGACTGTGCCTTTGGAAATGCCTCTCAATACATATGCAAATGCAGGGCTTATCAGGCCCCTTTTTTGACTGACAGCAAGAAGTCTGGGAGGAGTGTTTGCCTGGGAACAAGCAACAATTCTGTTAAGCCTGTGACGGTGTAGAGGAGCAGGGCAGGAGCAGGTGAACATGAAAAACCACTCCAGTGATTCAGGTGGGTGGTGGAGCTGTCACGGAGCAGCCCCGCAGTGAGCATCCTGCCGTGTCTCCTGCTCCTGTCCCTGCTTTCCGTGCGTGCAGCCGAGATCTCAGCCTTTTTGTACTCTTTTCTTGGTGAGTTGTTTTCCTCAGGGATAAAACAGAAGGAAGGCAGAGGAGAGAGAGTGCGTGGCCTTCATTGTTTAGTTGTAAGTTGTAAGTTGGAGTCTGGTTTGCTGTTGTCTTACGTCTTTAAAGCACTGGGGAACTAACCAGTGGGTGAAACAGCTACTGCCTGGCCAGCTCAGCTAATACTGAAATGAGCCCTGTGCACTTTCTTAGGGAGAGGAGGTGGCTGAAAGGGATGCAGCGCAGAATTTAGCATCTGTAGTAAGAACACAGCAGAAGCCTTGGACAGCTGGTGGGGGCAAGGTTGCTACTTGTGAGCTGCTTGCTAGAGCATTTTCTGCTTATGCAAAAGCTGGAAAGTCCTGAGACTGGGAGCTGGAAAATGCAGAACTGTACTGCCCTTGCTAGTGGTATCCACTGAGCTTCACTTGTTAAATGCTTTTCTAAAGGAGTCAAGAGTATGGTGGCTGTTAAAACACTCATAGGAAGGTAGGTTTTTAATAGAATGTTAGTGAGCAAAGGTGGGTTAAATGTTTCTCATTTTCTCTTCAGCGATCCTTGGAAGTGAGTTGTTGAACCAGGGCTTGATTTATTGGCCCCAGTGACCCACCTCAGTGTGAGGTGATGAACTCTAGATTTGTAAGGTGAATTCAGAATAAATGGTGTAAGTATAAAAAACAACCCCAACCCAACTGGTGGTCCACCTTTGCTTCACTTTTCCGAAGTCTGTTTACTTATGCAAGTTGTCTTTTGGAAGCTGATGATTAATTATTCACTCATGGAAGATAATATAATAAGTATAACATAGTGTGAAAATGGCTGATATTAGATTACATGTAATCCTGCTTGTTCTGAAATGAAGAGGTATGGCCATTCTCTGAGTGCACGGGGACTTGGGCTGTGGGACAGGGGCACCTCCAAGCTGTGCGATGGGAGCTGGCCAGTTGCCTCTGTATTGCTATGTCACAGTTCTAAACCTACCCAGATCTAGGACAGAAATTGAGACACAGTCGCTGTGCGTGCTTGTGAGTGCTTTGGCTTTCCTTTCGTGCACGGTGTGGATCTCTGTGTGCACACGCAGTCTTTCTGCCCATCCAGCTTCAGACAGCCCTGTTGAAGCGGCTGCTTGGCTCCTGACAGAATTAGGTTTAAAAAAAGAGAATTAAAAAAAAAAAAGGCAGGCACATTTGGTGATATTGATATTAACATGGCCTGGGGGAAGGAAAAACCCTCAGGTACCACAGGATATGTCCCTGGACTGTGAGGTATGTGGGAACATTGGGAGGAGTGATGCAAAGCTCCCTGAGGCCAGGGCAAGGGCTTCCACTGGTTTTAGCCTTATCTAGATCTGACTGGGACAACTGTTCATCCATCTGCAAGCCTGGAGGCATACAGACTCAACTAGTGATGTGCCCGGGACAAAATCCTGTGCATACAGGCAAAGCTTTCAGGCTTTAGTTTTATTTCATGCCCATCAACTGAAGTTGTCATTAGAACTTCACCTTCGTCTGAAACTGTTTGCTCTAGGTTCCCAAAATGGACTGGGTGGTTTCCAGTGTCTCTGACTTTATTCCAGTTGGGTGAAATGTTAATTCTCTTTTTTTACCTTTTTTTTTTTAATGTTTTGTTTTAATTAATTATTGAAAGCATCAACAATTAAAAAGTGGTCAGAGAGGTCTAGAAAAAAGCTGTGGGTACAACAGAGAGCCTGTAGTAGCAGAGATATTAATCTGTGGCCTCCTGTTCTGTCTTCTCCAGTGAAAGAAGAATGGTTTCTCTGGGTGAGGGGGTGGGAAGATCTCTAGTTCTATTGATTCCCACTTGTAGATGTCCACATATTTACCTAGAGGGTACAATATATTGCAGTTAAAATGGTGGCAGAGAGAAATGGCTGTTCCCTGTGGGTTGGTATTGATTGGTAATGCAGCTACTCTGTACTTACTTCTCTTCTTTGCACACCCTTTAGGCCAAAATACTTTGTTTTATTAGTGTATTAATAATCAATATACTTATTATTTACTATGGCATACTAATGAGGCCTTTGAGATGGGAATATGCAGGGGCAGAAGCAAAAGATGAGGGTCATCCCTTTTAATTTGAGATATCTCCAATGTAGGCTTTACCATCTGCAGTCCAGTGGGCTTCCTTTATCGGCCGTGTGGAGAAAGGCACTTTGGTGTCATGATTCATGTGAGCTATGTCTGCGTCAAAGAGAGCAGAATTGTATGCTGGTTGTGCTCCTTCTCTCTGCCGACGAGGATGAAGCCTGGTCAGCTCGTTCATATGCAGCCATCTAAAGCCAGATGAGACCAGCCCTGTTCCAGGTGTTGTGGTGACCACTGTCCACTTTTCCAGTGCGCCTGTCCTAGCTCTGGTGAAAGAGAGGAAACCACCTTTCTCAGCAGCACTCAGAGGTCACCCCTTTGTAGTCCCCACACGGCATGGGCAGCCCAGGTCAGAGAAAGTCCTGTTCTCTGTGCTGGAGGCCTCTCAGAGCTCAGTGGCTCCTGCCAAGCTTAAGGACAGGTTTGGTTACTTGACCAATTATTTTCTTTCTTATATCAAGAGCACTTTTCATCCTCTGAAAATGGCTTTAATGTTCTTTTTTTAATACTGCAGTTTTTAATGTGTTGGTATTTTTGGTGCTGTCGGCTGTTACATACAGACTCCTTGTGATTAAGACAGGAAATCAGCTCTGGGGTTCTATACTGGATAGATGTAAGACCTCTGGAGAAACACCTGTTTCCACCTCTGCTGTAAGTTCAGTGAGTTCTGCTAATTGGCTTATCAATGCTGAGGTCTCGGACATAAAGGGTACAGCTTGAGTTTCTTGTAGCCAGTAGTCATTGACCACTCATTCGATGGACTTCCACGGAGTGCTTCATTCGAGGCATCTTTGTCAGTGCCCACTCCTGCCTTCTTGCTGGGGCAGTGTCTTGTGCCAGCCTGCTTGGCTCCCAAACTTCAGGGTAGCTGGTGTCCCTGAAAACAAGGCTCAGGATGTTTAAATTAAAATTGGGCCATATCTGGAAATATATTCTCCATGGTAATGTGTTCTAGTTTTGTTTTCCTCTCTCAATATTCTGTAGAGATATCTTATTCTCAGCTGTCCTGTTGAAGGAAAAAAACTTGTATTGATTAAAAGAAAATTTTCTGTGGGCCTTTGATGGAATTACCCACTTACTCTTGTCGAAAACAATCAGAATAAGGGAAGTAAACTGTGTTGGTTACATGTAAGTGATTTGGTCCTCTGGAGACATTTCATCAAATAAAGCTGAGGATTGAATTAAATGGTGATCTAATGAAGTGGCAGGCATGGGAACCCAAAATGCAGCCCTGGCAGGTGTTACACTCTGTGTGGAGGTGAGGGGTGTGAATACCAACACTGACAGAAGCATTGCGTCTGAAAGCTGAAGGGTTAATGCTTTGTGGGAACAAGGGTGACTTGTCCCATGCGACCTTGGGGATACTGGAGGCCTACCCTGGGAGGCATTGGGCTTTTTATCTGCCCCACAGCAGGGCTCTGGCCTTGCTTGCATCTCACACAGACATATCCATGGCAGGGTCTGCTGACGTTGTCCCCCCAGGCTGCCCGTGCAGCATCCTTGTGTACTGGGGCTGCCCTTCGGAGATGCTCTGGGAACAGAACGATGGACAGTGGCTGATGGTAGGTGAGACGGAGATGACTTGCTTGAACTGGCAAAAATGTCTAGTATACATCAGTGAGGCAAATGAAAACCATCTGAGCCCATTTAAAATACAGCTAAAATGCTTGAACCCAGAAGGCTGATGTTCTTTCCACACTCACACGCTGGCCTTAATGCATCCCACTGCAAAACACACAACATTGCTCGCCTGGAACAGGGAAGGTCTGGGGGGTGCACATCCAGTTTTCCTGCGAATTAGCTGCAGCTGGCTGGGTTTGCTTCTGCATTCTGTATTTTTAACCTGACTTTTTGTCTGCCAGCCAGAATTCATCCTGCCCTGTCGCCAAATGTCATCATCCCCTTGTGGTTAACTTGCTGCAATTCATGAAACACTTGGCTGCCATAAATAGTTATGTGCAGAGGTTCCTCCGCACGCGGAGCGGGCAGAAACGCGCAGGCAGCGCTGCTAGGCACTCGCACACGAACATGTCCACCAAGAGAAAGTTGACCCACTTCTGCAAATAGATAACTCCTGGCAGAAAAAGTAACACTGTCTCAGAGAATCTGTCTTCCCCTTGCCTACTGAATTGTGAAGCAAAAAGCAAGCCAGCTCCATCTTCTGAATTAGCAGTGATGTGAGCGCAGTACTCCCCACTGAAACCAGGATGTGTAAATTGGCCCTTTATCTGAGGAGGGCTTAAAATGGCCACAATATGGTCATGATTTTTCTTTTCTGTATAATGAAAGCTTTTGTTAGTGAATGAGGTGCGTGGAGTTCGGGACTCAGCTGCTCTTAGGCATTAGGAACCATTTATCACCATGGCAATTGAAGGCTGCTGTGCAGGTTATTTTGAACACTTTTCTAGTGACTCATGTCTGGGTCAAGACCATTTATGCCAGGTTACTTTAGCCCCTGTACATACAGGTATATATATTCTTCCTTCCCTTAAATTGTTTCTTGCCTTGCTATTTTGTCCCTCTCAGGGGACTCATTGCTTGTTCTGACTTATGTCTCCAAGGTGGTGGTGCCAAGTGTTCACCTTGCTCGGACACTCTTCTGTAAAAGGTCTTTGTGACCTCAAGTCCTTGTGAAGTAGATTACAGGTTAGCTTAGACTGGGTTTGAGACTTCCCGGATCTTGCAGTGAGATTGAAGCAATCCTAAATCTGATGTGAGTTATCTCATTGTCTGCCTGGGCTCTCCTACGGGCTTGTAGGACAGGATGTCTCCTGTTTGCCTGAAGTGGCTGTGGTGGGAGGGCTGTCTGCAGTAGAGGGAGCACCGTCAGGGAGTGTCGGGCTTATGGCATCAGGGCTTTGGCCAGCTGCACACTGCACTCACAGGGTGACACGCTAGCTGTCTTCTGTGGTTGTGTCAACGCCGGCTTGCTGGCAGAATTAGTTCAATCAAAGCTGGAGTGCTCTGAAAAGCCCTTCAGATTTCACTCCATCCCCCAGCTCTGTGGAGTGACACTCAGGACAGCATGCTGCTGCCTTTTCCCCCATTTCATCCCAAACTCCTCTGCTGCTGGGGTTTCATTAGTGTACAAGAAGGTCAGCAGCATTTGAATGCCTGTGGGAGCTGAAAGATGAAGTGTGAGGAGCAAATGGATGGAGTAGGGCTCAGGCTAGGAAGCAAGAGAAGATACCTAGCTGCTCTTTCAAACCATCTCCAGGATAGTAAGATGCTCCAGGGGTGCCTGTGCCTGGGGGTTTGACAGCTGTGTCTGACCTCTCCCTGCATTCCCAGGACAATGAGAGCCCCCAGGTGTGCGGGGAAGGCTGCAGAACAGCTGCTTCTCTGTCCTTATGCTGTAGAAGACCCATGAAGAGGAAAGGACCAGGCAAAAGGACTACTCAAAGTAGAGCAGCAAAACCAAACCACTGTTTTGGAAAAAGAGAAAAAAGACTTACAGCATTTCCAGTGCCCAAAGCATAATATTTTTATGGAAATAGCAGGAGGAGGCTTGCTGTCAGTCTCTGATCTAGTGGGGCTGACTAGATTTTGTTTATTCTTCCCCACATCTTCCATCCTGGATCATCTGAAGACAGGTTGCTGTGCATCACAAATGCAAGTTTCCTGGTTTCTGACTTTCGATTAAGTGCTAAGCAGTCTCTGGAGGGCTGGCATCTATCTTTCATCTGCAGTTTTTTACTTGCTAAGGTACATTTCTCTCACTCTATGACACTTATTGATAATGCTGTGTCCTTTAAATGCCACTTCTGTGACACTGTGCTCCTGTCATCAGGCTGTGGACTGTTCAGTGGTGTGGTACCTCTCAGTGACCAGTGAAGTTACTGTGGGATACTGTTGGATTGAATGAAATTGAGACCTGGACTCTTTACACTTGCTTTGGTATTTTTTTCAAAGGAAATTCAGTGTGTCTTTGATCTCCAACAAGGGAAGTAATCTGTCCTGTGTAAGCAATGTTCTGCTTGATTTTTGTGTTGTCAGAGGACTACTGCTGGTTATATACATGCAGGAATTTACCATTTTTGTGTTGATGTTTTCACTGTTTCCCCCCATTTTTCTTTTTAGTAGGATCTAATAGAATAGGTTCCAGGACAATCTACGTAAAAGTCTACTGTTTTCTGCCAGAGTAACATCGTCAGATGCTAACAGAGTATCAGTAATTAAAAATAACTCATTTTGGTTGATGCTGAATCTTTTCCAGCTCCTAACAAAGGTATTAAGAGGATCTTATTTTTATGTACAATCTTAAAGGGCTATTGTGATGCACAGTATTCTTTTGTCTTCTTGGTTTCCTTTTCTTATTTCCCTTACTGGGATTTGCAGTCTCATATTTATCTATTTCCCAGCAGCTGAATATAACTTTGATCTATGCTTTGGATCTATGGAGCTTTTAATCCCTTTCCACTGAGTTAAAAGCTTGTTTGCTGTTGAATGTGATACATAGTTATAGGTTATATGATCTTCACCAGCGGCTCATGCATTGCACAGGGATAGCACATTGTGAAAAACTCTGATAAAATTTTCCCTTGTTCATTTTCCTGATTGCGGCTGAAACCCAGCACGGGAGTGAGTCAGTCGTTCACTCCTGGTCAAACTGCTGATACACCTGTCCTTTGCTGTTACAAATACCTCTGCACTTGCTTGCTTTATTTCAATTATTCATTCATTTCTCTGTGATGTTTATTTTTAAGGCTGCAAACCAGTTGAGTATTTCAGTCAGTGCAGCAGCCTTTCCATTTTTTGATTCTAATAACATGTAGAGTGTTTGCCTTTTTCGTCATTTAGCACCTTTTAAAAATAGGGATCCATTTTTAAAGCCTATGTGTTTATTCCTGTTTGATGTCCTGAAGCATGATAATATATGCCTTGTTTGTGGAGATCTTCTCTTCTGGGGTGGCTGCAGTTTCCACCTCAGGAGCAATCATGATTTCTGCAGCTCTGTTCTTCAGGCCGTGTGGATGTAGCTGCACGTGTGTGACTGTATTCAACCATCTTCTGAAAGTTGTTCTTTTCAAGGTTTTGGTGCAGCTGTTTGCTTCCCGGATTCTGAACAGCTTATTTGGAAGTCTCCCGTGCTTGTCTCCTGACCTCTTGTAACAAAATGCAGTCCTCTTTTTATGACGTCAGCTAAGACTGTAGTGTTTTAGATATAAGCTTTAAAATAGCAAAAGGATGGATGGTTCTGCAACTTAGAGCACTGAACTGGGACTCACTGTTACATGGCTTTCTGATGTAGTATTAACTAAATTATGTGATTTGTGGTTGTCATTTTATTCAGCTAGGATAATATATCTCCTTTGTCTTCTCCAAGTTTTTTTGTGGTTTGTTGGGTCATTTATAACATGCTCATATAGTGCTCAACAGAATTAGACACTTACCTCAAATGGGGCCTCTGACCATTGCTATGATACCACTGATAACAAACAGGTTTTGAGTTATACTGAACTAGCAAGGAAGGAGAAGTCTTTATAGTAACTCCACACATTTCTAATTCCCAGTTTTGGAGTTGCTTCAAATCCTGTTTCAGCTTTACTGGGATAAAAGCACTTTACATGTTGGGTCGCTTCCCTCTGTATTGTATATACTTCTTGGAACCACAGGATGATGAAGTGTGGTTAGTCTCCAGCCAACTGTAAAAAAACAGAAACTTGTCAAATAATAATTCTCCCAAATGAGAAGCCGAGCAAAATTAGATAAAAAGCAGTGTTTGCCTCTCCACAAACACAGACAAGTGCAGAAAGATGCTGCTGCTGTCACAGCAACAGGTTACCTTGATATCTTTCGGAGAGTGGGCACAGAATTTGTTGTTATTTCAGCTCATCCCATCTATGTTGGCCAGCTGAATATCATGTTATATATTTGTATTTAAAATGAAGTTTATCTGTCAGCCTAGTGCAGTTTTGGCTGAGGTGAGGAATCACAGCTGTGAAGCAGAAGGGTCCTGCTTGTCACGTTGCTCCCCATGTCACTGCAAAGCAGTGGTGTCTTTGCTGTAACTGCTGAAGGCACCTTTCCTCTTTCCAGTTAAATTCTTACCTGATCCCTTGATTGCTTTATTTCTGATGCTGGTAATTTGGTAACTCCTGACTGAAAAGTCATCAAAGTCACTCTGGGGTGTGAACTCAGAGCTTCTTAACCACATGGGCTTTTATTTCCATTTGCATGGTGGAATTGGGAGGGAGGATCTCTTTGTCAGTGTATCACTGACGCATTAGGAGGGTGACAAGACCGCAGTAACTCTTCCTAGGCAATTACGTATGAAAGGTTGTCAGTGTGAGTAGTATGGGAAGTTAAAAGCCTTAATTTTCATTTGGAATTGAAGCCCTAATGACTTTCTGCTCCCACAGCTCATAAAGACCATGTTTCAGCCTCAAGTTGACCAAGAAAAAAAGGGGAGGGGACTTCTTTTATTTCAGACTTTCTTGTGCAAAATTTTTTATGAAAAAACAGATTTATGAGTCACTGTTCTTTGTATAAAGATAATTACTGGAGTATGAGCCTCAAAAAAGTGACATTTTATGACTTTGCCTCTAGCCATGCAATGTGAGCTGTTGCTTTCTCTCTTTGGAGTTAAGTTAAACAATATCTCAGTTTGAAAGGACTAATTTTATTCCTGTTTGTTGTTTGCCTTATACACTAAATATTTTCTCTATGTAAAGCTAAACAGCAGAGAGGGGAAGAGAAAGGATCATCCCAAATGAATGCTCTCTAATTATTCAGAATGATGGGTGTAGATCCTATGGGCTTAAGTGTTGTATTCAGTCACATCCCTCACTTGCAGCATAGTGAGGAAGAGAAACTGGATCACGCAAATCCTTTTGTTAAGCCTAGGAACATAATTAGGTTCCTCTGGAAATTTGTTCTTTTAAAAACAGCCCTCTGAACATCAGTGTCGTTTAATCTGTGCTTAAAAGTAAAGCTATGTTTGTATCCACTTCTGTGTGTTTTGTTGTGGTTTTTCTTTTTCAAGAAAGAAGGGATTGTTTTGTAACTCAGTAGCACCTGCTGCCTAACGCAAGTGAGAGCTGAGGGCAGGAGTGTTGGTAGGCGTGGCATGTGCAGGTCACAGTCCTGCTTTGGCTCTGTCAGCAGCAGGTCAAAAGCTTGCACAGTGGCAAGTGATCCAGAACACCTTTGTCTTTGTGGGTCCACCAGGGATACTGAAGGGCATCTTCTGTTCAAAGCACAGGTGCTCAGCATTTTCAGAGTATTAAATATTCTGAGAGTGATGCAAGCTTCGCTCTTGGAAGTGGCTGAGGTGACTAGCTAATTTTCTTGGCCATGGGGCTGTGTTCTTGAGAAAACATTGCTCCAGAGCTGTAAATGCCCTCTGTCCATAACAGCATAGGTCCAACAAGTTTTCTGATCCCACAGCTTGGAGACAAGTCTGCTCAGAGACCTGCAAGGTGAGGAATGGATCATGTAAACAGCAGCTGATGCAGTTGTTGGAGAGGCCTCTATGTTTTCTTTCTTCTTGTTACAGCATCTTGGCCAGGTTGGACAGAGAAGGTTTTCAATGGAAGATCTGCTGTCCTGTCCTTCATTCTGCCTTTTCTGGATAAAAATTACAGGACTGTCCTTTTAATTTTTTTTTTTATTTGGCAGTTTAAAGTGAAGGAAACACAAGATTTTTGGGAAAGCCTTGGAACTGCCCCTGTAAAAGGAATATTGTCTAAAGAATAAGACTTCCTGACTGCGTTATGTTCAAGTATGGTAATATTTGAATTTGGTTTTTTTTTTTTTGAAGGAGAGATTTCATATCTGGATTTAAACCAAAATTGTGTCGTGCACAAAGGGACAGGTTTCTGCTGTTGAAAACAACATCTGTAGAGCTGGAGGGAAGGGCTGGGCAGCACGGAGTATATGTCCTGGCATGGGGAGCCACGGAGTTGCTGACTTCCTGGAGCTGCTGTGGGAGGGTAGGGAGCAAGAGGGCAGTTGGGGGCAGAACTTTAGTCAAGCTCAGATGAAGCTCTAATGCAGCCCTTGTGCTGAGACGGGGGAGGAGATGTTCTCAGTGTGTGAGGAGTGGGCAGCAAGAGTTGCCTGCCTAGCTCAGGATGGGGTTGGAGACCACTACAAAGGGATGTGGCAGCAGCCGACGGAGGGGATGGAGTAAATCACTGCAAAGATGTGGTTTGGGAGCTAGCTGTTATTTTTAACAGCTGATTTTGTTGAACTGGATTGAACTCCCTCCAGCTCAGCATTGATGATGGTGCCTGGAGCTATAAAGATTGTATTTTGATCAGCAAGTCAAAAGCAAGTGTACCACTAGTTATGAATACATTTTCAGAATTACAAGCAAAGGAGATCTCAGAATAATAATGGGCAGAAAAAGTTGCCTGAAGGAACCAGTTTATTTGATAAATGCTGGAAGAGGTGTAGACCTGAACTTTGCACTCCTTCCCATATCGGCTTTTTAAAAATGTGCAAACAGATCTAGAATCTGAGTTTTGAACCTGTTAAAATCCTGACTAGACATAATGCAATATGGCAGGAAAACCAATAATGTTGAGGTTTTGAAAATACAAATGGTTCAGTTGTAGATGTGTGATGTGAGTTAAAAAAGGGCATGTGTGTCCTGTGCTGTATATCGTTGACCCAGTTGGTTATTCAGTGATGAATTCTGATCTGTATGTTTCAAATGACAGATCTGGGTTCTGAAGTGCTGATGATTAGATTAAGACAGTGTAGTAAACCTTAATGGTGCATGAAGAGCTACTGCTGGATTTGCAGTAATACGTACTTTTCTGCCTTAGAACAGCGTGAATAATACTTTATGGTTGTATAACTCCTTCCAGACAAGGAGTCTAGGAGTGCTTTGTAAACGCTAATGAGTTTGGCCTCATAGCATATTTATAAGCCTGAGAAGTAGCATTATTCCCCTTTTTTTACAGTTTGGATGTTGATTAGCCTAAGTATGCAAAGAGCAGGCAGAAGAGCTTTCCTCTGCCAACCCTCAGTCCTGGGCCTTATCTGCAGGACTTCGTAGGCTTCCTAAGTGTGTTTGAGGCATGCTCAGAAATTTACTGCAGATTCATTCCAGAAAAGGGGTTGGTTTTTTTTTGCAAACCTCTGGGTGTCCTTTGTAAAGCGTAAAGCATTGTAATTATTTGATGATAATTTCTTGCTTGCCTTTCTGTTCTACAGCAGCAGAGATTGAAACTAATCCTCTACTGGAATGAAATCAGATTGGGCATTATGAATATTGTTTCCTCGCCCAGAACAAAGAGACTTAGTTAATGTGAATGCAAACTTCTGTTATCTTTACATGGGAGTTGCAGGTGGGTAAGGAATGTGAGGTCAGAAGGATTGGGAGCAGATAATTGCCCGTGTCAAAGGGCAGTGAGAGTGATGCCTGTGAAAAACGCCTTGCAAAGTAGGTGGGATCAGGCACTGCAATGGGCACACACAGATTTTTCCTTAGCAGCTTCTTCAGATGTTCATCCCAGAATGTCTGCCTTATTTCTACAGATTTATGTAGTAGGATATTCTGCAACCTGAGCACCGTGTGGATTGTAGATAAAGTGTATAAATATTTTGTGTGTGAATTCAGTGTTTGGTGACACATGCTTTAAAGACAGTTCTAGAGGGATAAGTCCCTCTTTAGCTGTGGGATAAGCATATGCAAGCAGACATTTCACTTAGTGCTTTCACATCCCTAACCTGAAAAACTGCTTCCAAATCTCACTGCTTTTTCATGGGCTGGAGACCAGTGAGGATCCCAGCAAAGAGTCTGTAAAGTTCTAGATGTGGAAGTGGTGATCTTCATGATGTGGTTGTTAGAATTAGCAGCATTTCTGGTCTCACAGAATCATAAAATAATCTGGGTTGGAAGGGACATTTAGAGATCATCTAGTCACCTAACACCCCTGGCAGTGAGCAGGGACAGCTTCAACAAGATCAGGTTGCTCAAAGCTCCATCCAAGCTGACATTGAGTGTTTCTAGGGATAGGGTATCCACCTCCTCTCTGGGCAACTTGTGACAATGTTTTATCACCCTCATTGTAAAAAATGTTTTCCTCAGATCTAACCTAAATCTCTTTCAGTTTAAAACCATTACCATTATCCCTTGTTGTGTTGAAACAGGCCCTAATAAAAATTTTGTCTCCATCTGTCTTATAACCCCCCTTTAAATACTAAAGGCCACAATGAGGTTTCCCAGGAGCCTTCTCTTCTCCAGGCTAAACAACCCCAAGTCTCTCAGCATTTCCTCTTGGAGAGGTGTTTCAGCCCTCTGATCATTTCTGTGCCTCTCTTCTGGACCTGCTCCAACAGGTCCATGTCTTTCATTTTTGGAATTGTGTTCAGCGTGTTGCTGCACTTCAGACCTGTTTATCACTGAATCAAGTACCATTAAAGCAGTTGCCTGTTCCTTATGACCGGACTGTGGTTTTCCTCTGATTCTGGTATATTAAATGCTATATTGACATGTGACTTTTTCCTTATCTGGCTACTTCTGGAACGCGGCTTAGCTTTAGCTCTTCAGCACAGAACAAAAGCTTTCCTGAAACACTGCTTGCACATGGCTACAAATAGAAACCTCAGGTGATTAGCAAGAGGTTTTGGCAAGTCATGCAGATACACGGGGTATTTCAGTATGTGACGTGGCATCCTTGCAGAGCTGGGGGCAGGAGCATCCTGTAGAGAGGCTCTTAGTTGACTGTACAGTGCTTAATCTTTCTAATACACCCCATAATGTGTAGTGGAAGATCTAGATAATGCAAGAAAACAGTTATTTATCTGGGATTAACCTACATAAAACATTTACATTGAGCAGAAACTAGGCCAGAATACCGTTCAGTCTGATGAGGAGTAGCTGAGGGACCTGGGGAAAAGGAGGCTCAGGGGGGACCTTACTGCTCTCTACAGCTACCTGAAAGGAGGTTGGAACAAGGTGGAGGCTGGTCACTTCTCCCAGATAACAAGCAACAGGACATGAGGAAATGGTCTTAAGTTGTACCAGGGGAGGTTGAGTTTGGAAATCAGGAAAAATTTCTTCAGCAGAAGGGTTGTCAGGCATTGGAACAGGCTGTCCAGGGAAGTGGTGGAGGCAGCATCCCTGGAGGTATTTAAAAGACTTGTAGATGTGGCAGCTGTGAACAAGGTTTAGGGGTGGACTTGGCAATGCTGGGTTAATGGTTGGACTCAATGGTATTCGAGGATCTTTTCCAACTTAAATTATTTAATAATTCTGTGATCCTGTGAATTGCAGTGTGGTACATCTTATAAAATCTAAGGAGCCTTTGTAGTTCCTTCAGTTAGAGGACATTGGCTTTGGATTTTGTCTTAGAATTCCTTTTTTATTGGTTTGTACCCCTTGACTTCAGCTTAGTACTACAGTCTATGTGTATTGATGTTCTTGTAGTTAAAAAAAAAGAAAAAAAAAAATCATCCTTAGCCTCCCAAGCACCCAAACAAAGACACCAAATAAGGAGAGCACAATTAATATCATCTCCTTAACAAACTCTCAGGTTGGCTGGTTATCAGTACTCCTTATAGCCTGCCTGCTTTTCCAAATTCCTGCTCTGTTAGTGGTGCACAAGGCATTTTCCTTAAGATTTATTATGGTAGGAGTTACAGAGTGATCCTTGGTAAATAGATTTATACATGTGACACTCTACTGAATGGAAGATTTATACTTGGCTATTCCATTGCTGCTCATTACCATATGATGTTTCATTGAATGCAATTATATGTCTGCCTCTACTCTTTAAAGTCCAGAAAGGTTTCACAACATTACTATCTTGCTCTGCTCAGCAGAGCCTCACAAAGAGGCACTTTGCCACGACAGATGGGGTTTGTGGGTGGCTTTGTCCCTGGTAGGCCTGGATGTGTGAGGGAAGGTGGGTTTTGGCTGCTGGCAAGACTCGTGGAGCTGTCCTGCTGAAGGTGTTTCGGAAGTTTTACTTAACTTTGCCTGATCTCTCAGAGATTTGCATTGCAGAACTGACCTGGTCTTAAATGTTAGTTGTGAAGACCCTTGTAACTCCTACACCTCTTAAAGAGGTGTAGGTCTTTCCTCTTGATGAATTTACTACAGCATATTCATTACACCAGCTCAAGATCAGAATAGAGTATTTTCTCTGACACTAGAAGGATGATTTAGATTTTCATTAGCTGATATTTTTCACCTAGTTTCTTTGGCCCATAATTTACTGTTTACTGCCATTATCTGCTGCATTTTTAATCAGAAAACATGAAATCAAAATAATTTTTTCCTGCTTTGGAAATAAGCACAATGTAAAATCTTTTCAAAACTGTGCCCTAAAGCAGTGGGATCTGCTAGGTATTTTATTTAGTATAGATATTTTGTGAGACACCTTGACTGCACTGAGGTCTGGGGCAAAACTTTCCTTGGCTTTGAAAGGACTGGGATTTTACATGTTATTTTCTGTTTGCTCATAACTTTTCATTCCTGGCTATTGCATATTACATCTTTAATGATTTCTCTTCAACGTGGCTTTTAGAAACCGTGACCTTTTTTGTCCACGGTCAAGCCCTGTGTTGCTGCACCCCTGTGATCTGAGACCTCATTCATAAACATCTCTCCAAACACGGCTCTTTATCCCGTGTCCAGGGATGCGAGAGAATCCCAAACAATAGCGAGGCTGAGACAAAAGCCGGCATTGTGGAGAGGGCGCCGGGGCGGGCGGGCTGAGGGGCCCGGGAGCCTCTCCGGGCTGGGACCATTGTGCCCGTAATTGGATTTCTGCTGGTGGTGGCCGGTCGGAGGGAGCGGGACCCACCGGGACCCGCCGCAATAACCCTGGCGGTGATTGGAGGAGGCAGATGACCTTTAAAGTCCGTGTTGTTGAGCGAGACCTAATACGGTACAAATGCACCAGGTTGCAACTTTATTAGTGATTAGACACAGAGATAAGCCTCAGCACATTGCCTAATCTGCAGAGTCTAATTCCAGGCATTGGAGCCAGGGATGCTGATGCAGACCGAGCGCCTGCTCAGGCCGAGTGAGCTGGAGTGACTGCAGACAGTATGAGAGGGAGCTTCTGAGCGACCTGGGTCTGGGGCAGGTTCTGGTCAGCCCCTGTGGTGGGGGATGCTGGGGCAGGGAGGCAGGCACTGAAAGTATGGAACTGGGGGCAGAGTCATGCATCTGGTGACTTCAAACCCAGTTTAACATTTGGAATGACTGATCAAGAGTATTCACATTGAGTAAGGATTACCCCTTTCTGACAAAAATAAAGGTGCAGGCTCCAGCTCTAAGTGACTTGTGGAGTATTTAAGAGGGAAACAAACCCTTCCACGTTTCAATTTTTCCATTTGAGGCTGTTCCTGGCACTATTCTGAGTTTTTGTCTTCTTTTAGACTGGGCTCCCTTTCCTTTGAGCCAGGATAATGTCTTAGGTGGGTTTGGCCTATGGTGATTGATCCATGCTGGATGTATTAGTCTGTGACTGAATCCTAGTAATGTGTCTGCGTGAATGGTGGTGGAAAATGTCAGAGGTTGCAGGCAAAGATGAATCACCATAGGCCAAGGGCTAAGACAGCACAGCAAGTACGATGCTGTGGTATGCTCTGTTACTGGATTTCCTCCAAGGACTGCTCTTTGAGGAACTTTGGCCTCACGGCATGCTGCAGAGACCTGCTGCTTGGTGCCATGCTTTAAGCACAATGTGGGAGCCTCCAGTTGGATCGTACGCAGATCTTGGGCTGTGCTACAAATACATGCATTGAAATGTTTGGCAGATTCACTCTGCAGATCCAGACAAGCCCATGCAGCCCTAACTTTTAAATCCTTGGCTTGGAAATCTGCCTCTCAGAGCCACTGCAAACTCCCATGTCCTGAACTCTCTTGGATGGCATCTATCTTGTCTTCAGACCCACCTAGACAAGTACACAAATACGATCTAAGAAACCAGCTTGCTAATAGCCAAACCCTCGAGACTTTGTTGTTCATAGGAGCTGGTTTTGACCTTTATTTGGGCAAACTGGTATTAAACTAACCCCACCCAATCTCTGTAGTGACAAGGTGACCTATTTCTTTTAAATATTGTAAAATTATGTTGTTAAAGTTACTGCATCTCACTGCTTTTACCCCTTGCCTCTGGGCAAAACCCATTTGGGATTCCTGCTTCTCTAGTTTTTCTCTTAGTCCTTCCTAACTGTGTTTTGACTTGTATTTTGGAACACCTGGCTCTGTATTTGGGACTGAAAAAGGGTAAGAAGCTTCATTTGCTGTAAGAGAAGTATCACTGGGCTAACATTTACCTCCAAGCAGTGGCAGGCCACAGAAATTACCCAGGAGAAACCAAAATCTTGTCTTTGCGATGTTAAATTTTTCAGTTGGTTGTGGGGGAATTTGGAGATATTAAATTCTCCGATGGTCTGTTCAGAATTGGGGAGTGACCTGGCCAAGGCCTAGCTGTAGGTGAGACCTTGGCAGGTCCCAGGTCAGTGGCCCTGTCCCTGGGAGAGCACTTTATTGGGCTTGTGTGTCAACTTTCCTGTGGCTTTGCATTGTTTACCCTTTTATCACCCAGCCAGGGCTTGCTGTCGGAGTCTTGTCTCCAGAGTTTCGGAGAGGAGCCACTGACTTCCCTTTCTGTCCAAGGCAGCTCCGCATTAGCTAGTCCCCTCCTCTGGCTAAAAAGGTGTGAATCAGGAGAAGAAGTTTCTGTTGCTTTAAGTAAATGTTGCACTGGACCTCATTTTGTGAAGTCAAAATCTGTGAAGAGCAAACGATGCAAACTGCATGTCTGGTGCCAGGTGGCATGTCCAGGCCATTTGGGCATCTTCCCCTCAGGTGTAAAGTGGGTATTGTTCCACCAACCTTGTGTTAAATGCATCACCTTCCCTCAGGATAGGATTACACTTTGTTCTGGAGGTGCTTGGAGAAGGTGAAGCAGGAGCTGAAGTGGCGAGAATTGTTCAGCCCACAGCTTCATGGCTTGTCTGTGGTGGGTGATATGTGTGAAGGTTTCCTGGATGGAAAGAAATGTTGGCTTTTTGTATCTGTTTTTGTTTTCTGCTCGCAAGCTTTGCTCCAGAGCAGTGTTACTGCTGCTGTAGACACCTCCTATGCCATAGCTTCTGCTGGAGCTGATTAGAGCAGGATTGCGCCTAAAGCCCTAAGAGAAACCTAAACCCTTCTACCTCAGAAAAGGAGGACTTCTTGTTTGCTCTGTTGTCTTAGAAGGTGGGGGTGTGACTTCTTCCCACCCACTTCCTTGGTGGTAAGGACATCACAAGCAAAAGACACTTGAGATAACAACTTGTATTCATCCTGTGAGCAAGCATTCATGTCCTGGGAGGAGGTTTAGTGAGCAGCAGGCTCCTTACCACCTGCTGGCAGCTCCTTTCTGGGAGCCGGCAGTGCTGCATCCTCTGCTGTCAGCCCTCAGCCACCCGTGGCAATGGGGGCTCCCCGGCACTGTGGGGTTGGGGGAATACTTTGTTCACTAATCTCCAGACAGTGTGGCCTTAGTTAGATAAATCCATGCCTATAGGCAGCTTTCTGGGGCTCATTATAATACTAATTCAGTTGAATTCCTGATCAGAGACCAGTGGTTTTGTGTGGGTATTGGAAGTCGGTGGAACTTTCTTAGGATGGAGGAATCATCCACTGAAAGCTGCTTTGGGGACAGAGGCAGGAATGAGATTGGAATCTAACAAAAGAGTGTCTATAAAATAAAACATCAATTTTAAGTGCGTTGTATAGCTGGTGTATTAATTCAGATCAGCCAGGGTTTGGAATTATTATTTTAGTCGACTTTTTTGTGTGTAAAAATGTCCATAGATGAGGAGATACCTTTACCTTGAAATACTAGGAAGGACAGTTTTCAAGCCCAAATCCAGTGTTTCTCCTTTGGAATAGGTGAGAGGGCTGCTTCAGATAATTTGAATTATGATTAAATAAAACAGGTTTCAAGAGACAGAGAGAATCCAAAGCAAGCATTTCCTGACCTCACGATAACTGTGGAGAAATCCAAGCAATATCCCTCTTTGACCATTCATGATTAGATATATGCAGAACAAGCAGAACAACAATTACTTATAGCCCACGTATTTTAATTTTGTAAATTGGAAGAAGTGATCTGTCCACACTGTACCATGTCCTGGTTAGGCTTATAATCTCTTCTATTTATATTGCCTCTTCTGTTTGAAAGGGCTGCCTTAGAAGGGTTTAGTTCAGGGAGTGTTTCTGCATGTGTTTTTGTGTTGGTGTTGCACTCTATCATTGCTCTAATGGATCTCTGGGGAAGGTGATACAATAGTTAATGCCAGGTATGCTGTTAAATAATAGCTCTTCCAGGAAGGAAGTGAAGAATAATTTATGTACAGGAAAACAGAGCAGGTATACAGAGAACAGTAAAAGTAGATAAGCTGTGATTTCATTAGAACAGCTGAGCCAAAAGTTGCTTGGGCTCTATGATGCCTGCTGGTGCCCTCCTGCATGCTTCCAGCAGTGACAGCTCCGTGAGGATGCTGCATGGATGGCCAGTGGCCGGGGCTCCACGGGCTTGAGCACTCAGGAGGATGCAGTGAGGAGGGGGCCAGAGCCTGGAGCTGTTCAGCCAGTGCTGGACACTGGCAAAGAGGTGCCTTCAGCAGCCCAAGTGCTGTGTCCTTGCCCATGCACTGCCGAAATCCTGCACCGTAAGGGTTTCAGGAGGGGGAGGGTGTTACCCCTAAGTACAATTCTGGTGTGAGGGGCACTGGTAGAGCTTGTTTATACAGAGAATGGATTATAAACTGTGACCTGCCTTTTGATTGTACCAATATGCTCACTCTTATCTAAATAGATTTGTGCATTAGCCTACTTAATTATCTGCTGGACACTCTCAACTTTTGTTTGGATAGCCTTCCTTTTGTATTTAAAGGTAAATAAATACTGATAGAGTAGATTGGGCTCCATGTGGGCTATGGGTCTGAACAGGAGTCTGTGCTGTGGGTGTGCTCCTGTGAGCTCCTCAAATAAACAGTGACCTTCTAAAGGGCTACTGGGAGAACTCCCCCACCACTAATTTTAAACGTAACCTGTAAATCAAAGCATATCACTCTCTTTCCTCTAGCATTTCACTTTTGGGTGAGGTTTACTTTTGCAGAGCACGGCTGAAATGGCAGCTTTTGATTAGTCCTTGCCTATAGTTGCAGAGATGTATTATTTAAGTGTAAACACATTCGCATGAGAAGTGGTATCCTGTGTCTAAGCTGTTAGGAAGTGATCACTGTTTATCTCTTACCCTTCTTACCCTTTCTGCAGGCTTCACCTGACCACCCCCACCTTCCCTTCCCGGAGCCCAAGCCCCTCTCTCCCCATTTCATGTGTGTGGTGGCCCCTCAAGCAGAGAAGACATGAAAGCAAAGAAATCCCAGTTGCATTCTTGTAAAGAAACAGACCACCTATGTGATGGCACCTGGGCACATAGGTCAGCAGTATATTTTGAGAATGTGGATTACCTGTGGTGGGGCTGCAGCTCACATTCCCCTATGACAGGGGATGGGATAATGCTATCTGGTACCGCTGGCCGTGGCACCACTATCACTTTTCTACTAAAGTTCAGATGGTAATTTTAAACCATGGGAAAATAGTTTTTCTCTTTGAAGAGTATTGTTAGTTGCTTGAAGTCTCCTCCCTTGTCCTTATGCTCTGTGCATCAGCCGTTGATCAGATTGCGAGGAGCCCAGGATTCCCCGGGTGGTGTGGGAGGGGACTGCCCAGTGCTTGGGTGAATGCAGGGGCACAGGAGACTGGCATCGCTTTTCTTCTGGGTTTGACTCATGTGAGTATGCTGGTCTGTGTTTGTGAGGGCAGGAATGCAACAGACACTCTTTGAGTTATTCTTGGATCAAATTAACCGATGTTTCAGAAGAGGACTTTTACAAATTCACAAATTACAGTTAGGTCAAGAAAATACTAATTGCCTGCAATTTTCCTTCTACCCCTTCTCACCTCCCAGCATATCTGTGTTCCCTCACTGAATAAAATTCCACCTCTCTGGAAATGTAGTCAAATGCCTGCATGAATTTCAATGGAAGTGTCATTACAGTAAAAATGCTTAGTGTGTAATGTACTGCCAGGTGTTATTGGCACAGGGGGGGAAATCTGTACTTTAACAGATCCTCAGCTTAATAAAGAAGTGAAAATGATGCCTGGTATCTTAGGGTTGGTTGGGCTTTTTTTTAAATGGAAAAGCTATCCCTGATCTCTTATGAACAATGCACAGTCACTATAAAGTACTTGCATTTCAATAGCACTGGTTTTTTTTTCTCTCAGTGCTGGGTTGAGAAGGATCTGATAATGCAATCCAGGGTGGAAAACCTTGAAAACCTGAGCTGTTAAATTAAAACACAACATACTGTGTTGTATTAAAAGATAAGGCTACAAAGGTGTGGTGCTTATTTGTGGGTTTTTCTTTTCTAGAGGCAAGAGGTGGGTTTCACAAAGTCAGAGCAGGGAGCGGGGTGGAGGCAAATTTGTTGCTAGTGGAATTGCACTCATGATAAGTGCATGCTACCAGGCCATAGATCCATTTTTAGATGTTAGAAATACTAGGTCTCTCCTAGAAGATAATGAATGATGGTAGGAAGCAACTTGTGAGATTATTGTAATACCTTTTTGAAGCTTTCTGCCTTCTTTTCCTGAGCTCCTGGGAGCTGTTTCCACCTCTCCAGTCCCACGGAGGGTAAGGAAATCCCCGCCTGCAGCCGGGTGTGTGCCAGGCGTGATGTTGCCCTAACGGTAAAAACAAACCTCCAAAACCCCAACAGAACTAGAGCTTGTGCAGCTTCAAAGGAAAGGCAGAGCTGCAGGCGAGGGTATGCCGAGAATCTGACCCTGGGAGCGCAAAGCCAAAAGGGCAGCGGCGGGAGCGGGTTACGGCCATCCCGGCACAGCGGCTTTCAAGCTGTTTGTTCAGTTGCAGTTTAATTAAAAGCTGGGGTGGTTGCAGCCACATTGTTATTTATTTATTTGTGCTGGTAGAAGCTCTTTAGGAAAGTTTATGTTTCTGGAAGGGAAGTGGCCTGAGTGGTGAAGAAGCCTTTCTGAAGAATAACTTGTGGCATTGCCTGCTCTCCGAGGACCTCAGTCCCATCTTCTTTGGTGGGCTTGCTCCAGTGATAATCTCGCAGCTACAAAACTGACAGTAATGTTGTTTAACTAGAATTGAGTAGCATAGTTCACAGAATCATTTAGGTTGGAAAAGACCCTTAAGATGATTGAGACCAATCCTTAACCCAGCACTGCCAAGTCCACCACTAACCCATGTCCCTGCTTCATCTACACCTCTGTTAAATACCTCCAGCGATGGTGACTCAATCACTTCCCTGGGCAGCCTGTTCCAGTGCTTGACAACCCTTTTGGTGAAGAAAGTGTTCCTAAAAGCCAGTCTAAACCTTGCCTGGATCAAGGTGAGGCTGCTTCCTCTTCCTATTATTAGGAGCATCTCCTTCTACTGGAAAATAGAGACCCAGAAAATGCCTTTTCTTGGTGAGGGAATATTGGTTGATTCAATTTTCTTTCCCTGGTGCAGATGCCAGGTCAAAGCTCACCCTCTGCCACTTATGTCCCAGCCTTATTACTGCTGTTTTTGCTCCAGAAAGGTGATAGCACCAATCCAGATATCTGTGTGACCCAGTTAGATCTGGGCATGCACAAACATTCCCAAAGATATGATAAACTGATGGAATTTTTTCAAAGGGATAGAGTGCTGTCAATCCATTCATACCAGAGGATTTTTAGATGTATTTTGTTTCTGTGCACCAAGGCCTGTGGTCTTGATGACATTCACGACTTTTTTGTGAGGTTTTCAATTACAATATTGCATTAAAATTCAATGGCATTCTATCCTTAATGATACTCATGTGGAAAGTACAGGCAGGTAATTGCACATAATTTTCATGGGTTTTTTTTCTGAAATAGACAACAATCTTCACATATACTAGGATGAATGACACAGAACAATCTTGTATCGAATGTGCCTTAATTAATATCACTGTTAACTGCTCTTACAAATAAGTCTCATTTAAATGTCAAACATTTGTTATTCATTGCCTATGAGTAATTTTTCTTGCTTGCATATGTGTGAATTAAGCATATGTTTTGAAGGCATTAAGTGTCCGAGGTCACAACTAAAAATAGTGAGTGTACATTGTTTGTTTGCCATCAAGAGTAAAAGAAATTCTTGACTGCAGACACTTTCTTGCTGTGTGGTATTCAGGAGACAGAGAAGTGCTCTGAAGCGTTTGTGTGGTGCTATGGGACCTTCCTGAATGCCGGAGTTTGTGGGTTAGGGAAGAATTTTTTACTTCTCATTACAAATTTCCTTGTTTGTACAGTCTGCACCAGAACCATCACTGTATGGGTGTCGTTCCCAGCTGGAAAGCTGTGCATCCAGATATGCTAGTTTAAAAAGGATGAGTGACAAGGCAGAGTCCTTCTGTTTGCTTTCCCTCTGTATTCACCAGTGTATTCATCCTATTGCAAAATGATCAGCAGAGAGGTAGTTACAAGCCTTTGCATTTAAACAGTCTTTTGTGGAACCCTGCAAGCCTGTGATGGCTTGAACTCTTGTTTCCTGGTGGTGTTGCTCCTGTAGGCAGCACCAGTGTCACGGTGGCCAGAGGAGCCTGCCCTGATGCAGGCTGACACAGAGGAGCCCTTCTGCTGCAGGGGTGTTCAGCCTTAGGCAGGGCGGGCTGCTTGGTGGCCTGCTTCAGCATATCACTGCTGGTGGGAGCACTTGGAAGGGTCATTGGTCAGGATGTTTGGAAGAGTCTCTGTTGGGGATACTTGGAAAAGTCCTTGTTGGGGATTATCAGAGAAGTCCTCAGTAAGGAAGCTTGGAAAAGTCCTGTTGTAACCAGTCCTTGAAGCTATTTATCCGGAATGGGTGTTGGTTTTATTTCCTTCAGGAATCTCTCACTTGCAGCTTTTGCTGTTCTATGAGGTAGAAAGTGAGGTTTTAGTGTGGTGAAGGAGGTGGAAAGGGAAGCTTTTGTAGGAAGCCAAAAGGCAAATGCCAAGATGGCTGCTGTCCAGTTGTGCTTCAAGGCTTTGTGCAGCTGCTGCTGCTGCTGAGACCACTGACTGGTTCATGAAAATGCTGCTGGAGCTGTATTTTTCTCAGAGCTGCCATCTCATAAGTTTGGCCATGGGACTGTAAAAGCACCTGAAGGAGAACCAAGCTTGTTCTGCCAGAAAGTCCATCCAACACAGAAAGTTGGTTTGCAGAGCAAGCCAGGGAGTCGGATCTGCAGCATTTGGACCTACACACCCCCTCCTTGCTGCAAGCTCCGCAGAGCTGGCTCTTGCCTGAGCTGGCTTTCCAGGTCCTCTGTGGCCTGGCCATTGGAACTGCTGGATGAGATGGAGGTGCAGGAACCAAATAAGTGTCAGAGTTGGAAACTGGAAATGATGCTCTGCATCTAGGAATGCTGCAGGGAAAAAGTATCCAAGTGTTGGCCTCTTCTGCAAAACTTCTCATATCCATTTATATTTCTTAACCATAGCACAGCATTTTCTGATTTTAGTCTCTTTGTGGAAGAGGCTGAGACAGGGTGAGGGAGAGGCTGCAAGGAACAGCGGTCTGTGGAGGAGTGCAGGGGTGAGCAAGGCTGCCAGAAACAAGTGGACTGGGGTAGTTGTTTTGGAGCAAAACTGCTCCCCAGACAGCCTGGTTTGGGGGGAGACTGACCTGGCTAACCTCCTCCCCACTGCCTGACCCTCTGCTTCCTCTGATGCTTGGTACTGGGACCTGGAAAGAGGCCTCTGATTATTTTATTGCTGAGTTTAGGGCTGCTTCTGGAGCTGTCTTGAGCACAATGCCTTTGAGGAGGGTTAGCCTGTGCTTTGATTATGCAATCTCTGTTTTGAGCAATAAAGAGCCTTAATTCTGCACTGAGAGCCTTGAAAAGCAGACATGAGGCTGGAAAAACAGATATTTGAGTCAAGGGGTCCATCCTGGGTTGCTCAGATTCTCGGCACTGGATAGGAAAGAAGAATGTCAGTGGTTCTAATCCCTTGCAATATCATGGCCTTGGGTGACAACAGAAAAAAAAACCCAAGATTTTTCTCCTCTGTAACGAAGGAAATGAGGAGTGACCCCTTGGACTGTCCATAACCTCGCAGCTTGTCAAGGATGCTCTTGCAGATTCCCCTGCCAGCCTGGGTTCCTGCCTTGAAACACATCTGATTTATCTAATCTCTGCTAAAGCATCCTAAGTGATAAGGGATGTTTTTATTTCTCCATTCCTCCTTGTGCTTTCTGGGAGGCTGCAGTATTTCATAAAAGCACAAAGTCGCTGTTTTAGGCAGCAGCAGGCTTGTGAGCTTCTTGAGTCAGGCGCCCTGTCCTTCTCCATGTTTTGTGCAGGACTGATCCCACTGGCAGCAATAAATAGTAGCAGCTTCCTGTTGTGCAGGTGGAGGGGTTAAATGGTCCTTGCTTGGGGGTAGTGAGCCAGCCCTGGGGGTTACTCACAGTTGGGTTTCCAGTGGCTGCATCGAAAATTTTGGTGACATGGCCCTGTTTGTATCCCTCAGAGCTTGGTGTATGTCAAGGGTGTCTGTCAAACTCTGAACTGCCATCCCTTGAGCTGGGATTGCAAACTGATCACTCTGTGGAGCTGCCAGAATGTGCCCGTGACCTGCTCTGGGATGGACTTTAGCACCTGCTGGGCTCTGAAGTTGTACTTGTGGGGCCAAACTGGAGCTGCTCCCTCAGTCTGAGCCTTCCCGGAGCCAAGCCAGCAAAACGGGTTCAAACAGGCTGCAGCTGCTAATCTGCTTAATGTCTCGACACGAAATAGCACATGAAATAGCACATCGTCTGCTGCTGCTGGTGGGAAGCAGGGCTCCTGTCAGTGCTGGTTTCAAGTGCCCGGTCATGCTGCTGAAACAGATACAATTCAAGTCGCAGAGCTGACCCAATCAAATTAAAATTCAAATTGGGAACATTTATTTATTTATTTATTTATTTTCTACTTAAAACAAGTCATCATTTCCTCAAAAGAGTTGAAATCCCCCCAAAAGGTCTCCAGCCAATCATCACCTATAGCTGCGGCTCATTTGATACCTTTTGGTCTCTTCTTGTGGTGTGTCCCTCTGGTTCCTCTCTGAAAGGAGAGCTGGGAGTGAGTGCAATGCTGGGAAGGAGGAAGAGCATATGGTGCTAGTCCTGCTCTGTTCTCACATGCTTCCAGGACTGGGAGGTGGAGGACTGGGAGCCTCCCAAGGTGTGTCATCACTGCAGTACATACCCAGGTCTGTGGTTTGGTGCCTGCTTATGGTGTTTGTTTGCTCTCTCCTGTGTAGTTCCTTCTGTCTGAGGCGTAGCTTCGCTGCAGGAACGTGCTGTCCATCACTGTTCTCAGTGGCAGGAGCATGCTGGAGGTGGTGAGCACGAGTGTAAGCTGGTGTGATGGCATCAGAGCAAAGAGGGAAGGGGCTGTTTCTTCCTTGGCTGCACTGGCATTGTTGTGGGGATGTGACTTACGTGTGTTCAGACAAGGCTTTGGGCAGAGAAATGGCATTTTTGGGGATGGCTGGCCTGGCAGAAGAAGTTGCTGTTCCCCACAGAGTGGGACCAGCTCATTAGTGTCTCCACTGATCTGCCAGTGGAGCACAGGTTGCCTGGATAAACTCCTCACCTTCCTTGGCCAGACCCAGCAATCAACCTGCTGGGGCAGGAGTCTGTGCTTTGTTATAAAGGGAGGAATAGGCATTTGTGATTTTGTTTGTTTAAATATGTATTCTTGAAGTGAAAGTAAAGCATAAAACAGCAGCAAAAGAAGGCAGAGAGAAGCACCAAGAAACGAGGATGTGAAGGAGGAAGAACATCAGCAAATGAGTCTAGAAGAGAGGAAAATGTAGACAGGATCTAAGAAGTAAATGCAAGGCAAAGATGTGGTCAGACATGGCTTTCCTTGAGCACAGGGTGTGCAGACCCTCTCTCACAGGCAGCTGTGGCAGCCGTGCCTGCAGGTGCGCTGCAGGGTCCGTCTGCCTTGGAGGCAGTGGGTGATCTCCCAGGTCAGGGTCCAGCCTCCTAATTCCCCTTGCATCAGCAGGGATGTAGTCTGAGAAAGCACCACTTGCTGAGTACTAGAAGAGAGACCAGCAATACAACTGTGATCTCTTCAGTGAAAGAGTAAAGACTTCAGTGGATCTTTTCTTATGCTTGCATTTGAAAAAAATGGTGATGAGAAGCCTTTTCTGAAGCATCTTGGTCTTTTCAAAGCCCACAGAAGATTTATTTTTGCACGTTCCACCTATTTGAAAAGATGTGGGAAGATAGGTAGTGCTCTGCAGCACTCATCAATGTGTACTTGAGCTCCTGGTACAATAGCTAATGAGATTGCTATCAAAACCTAGTCAGTGATTTATACGAGGGTGGCTGCTAGCATCAAGCTTATGGGAGTGCTCTGGGATTTGAATAAAAGTTCATATTTTTATAGGAAATTACTCTCCAAGCCTTAATAAACAGCATTTCATTGTCAGAATGTAAGAATATCCGACTCCTTCATCTGAGGGCAGCATTTCAGCACATCACATTCTTATTTGTCTGTGATGTTCTGCTTTATTTCCACTGTCCCACCATGGGACAAGTACAAAAGTACTTCAGTACAAAAGCCCAAGGGACTTAAAAAAGAAATCTCTTGTCATAAAACTATATTTTTTTCACACAAATGTGGAGCACAAAGCAACCTCTTTCTTAACAGCCACTTAGAACAAGTTTTTAATTGATGAGGGAATCACTTTTTTTCTTTTATTTTCTTTGAGCAGAAACCATCCTCTCTTGTTCAATTGTGTAGTTGTCATCTGCTGTTCTCAGGCTGAGTTAAAGGTTTTCTGGGAGCCACCTGAGGCTTTGGAGACCACTCTGGTTAATGTTTTTAATCTCACCTGTCTCTGTGGTTGGGAGCTGATCTTGGGCTCCCTGCTCTTATGGTGCCTGGGGTAATGGGGCTGTAAGTGCTTTAGGAGTCTTTAAGCACTTCCACAGGAGAAATAACAATTTAGTTTTATGCAGGAGAACATAGGCAGATCCCTGGTGTGTGCATGGGGAAGGTAGGATGGATTATCACAGCCCGAGGTGGGGCTGCTCTACCACAGTGGGCACCACTGCAGGATCTCATGCACTTGGTGCGATTATTCTCTGAGCTGAAATGGGGAGGCAGCCCTTGCACGGCTCCCTCAGTCCCTTGGGTGTCCCTGCTTTAGCTGTCATATCTCCAGTCACCTGGGGATGAAAAATTTGACTTTATTTTGTGTCTGAACAGCAGCTCAGACAAGACTTGTCTGTCTGTGACTAGGCTTATAACGCAAATAACAACTACAAAATAATAATAATAATATTTAAGCAAAAGATTGCTAGCAGGATTAGGATTGCAATCTGGGGTTTTTTTCCCAATTTTTCATTTTGCTTTGTTGTTAAGTTAAATGCTCATCGGCTCTGTCTGACTGCTTGTCACGCAGCATTTACAGAGATGGAGCCTTGTGCATTAGTAACATCTTTTTATAGAGGCTCGTCAGATGAAACTGTGTAGCTGTTTCACTTCAGAAGTGCTCTTTTCAGTACTTCTGGGGTTTTGTTTCCTGCCATTGTTGCCTCCCCATAGGACTGCCATTTAATATGAATTGGAGCTTCAAAACAAGCCCAAAGATGTCCCTTTCTTACAACCATGCAAGTAATTTTCAACACTTTGGGATGGAAAGAGGAAGTCTAAACCTTTTAAACTCAGATCTGTTAATTTATTTTGCTGAAGTCAGACTACCTGCCTCCCTCCAGAAGCAAGGTGACAGATCTGGAACTGGATTTGAGGAGGGGGATAGGAGGGAGCCTAAGGACCAGTGGCATTCCTAGCCCCTGGCCATGTCCTTCAGCTGTGGGACAAGGCTTTCTTCTCTCACCCACTTCTTTTGCTGAAGAGGTGGCCAAGGGGAGTTGGTGCTAAAGCTGGTCCAGGCCAGGCAAAGGTGAACTTCTCCCATCTGGGGAGCAGAGTGGAGAAGCTGGTGGCTTGTGTTATGGTTTTAGTCCCTTTGAGAGAATGGGAAAAGCAGCAGTTGCTGGATTCTGGTTGCGTTCCTGCCTTAGCTGAAATGGCCCTTTGTCCTGCTGATTTCTGATGTTCTCTTACCCCTCTTGTGCAAGTGTGGAAGTACCACGATTTCGGGAGAGTAGGTCTGTAGCCCTACTTCTCAGCAGTGTCAAAGCGCGTCATACCTAAATGCTCATTGATAATGGTGTCGATTGCTTTGGTGTTTTGGTGAATTATTTCCTGTATCAGTTGGCCAATGTCCAGTCTCAGACATAAAGGAGGGACTGACCCTTGTGGCAGCAAAAATATTCTGACACCCCAAAGTGTTTTTATTTGGAGACTGGAGGCAACCGGGATCCAC
The DNA here is from genome assembly GCA_013397975.1 of Machaerirhynchus nigripectus. Classification (NCBI taxonomy): domain Eukaryota; kingdom Metazoa; phylum Chordata; class Aves; order Passeriformes; family Dicruridae; genus Machaerirhynchus; species Machaerirhynchus nigripectus. Next base: position 237,260 of record VZRQ01000117.1, on the reverse strand, counting down.
TGTCACTGCGTGTTGTGTCACCTAGCCCTCACCAGCACCTCGGTACTACCACCTTGGGAGTGCAACCAGTACTTCTGCACCTGCATTGGGGTTTTGTGTTCAGATTTTCCCTAGCAATTCTCTGAAGTAAGGGATGCAGGAAATTGCAGATCTGGCAATCACAAGCTTGGGTCCTCTTGACCCTTTCAAAAATGGAACAAACATTGTCTGACGCTTTAAAGCCTTCCCCCCGCTGGGCAGTGTAGATGGGAAGCTGAGCGTGTTTAGTTGTTGCAGAGCTGAGCTTTTAAATGGATAGTGCCTGTAGTTACTTGCTACTCTTTTGAAGGAAGAGAAACATCTTAAATCTTTAAACCTCTCAGCCCATGCTTTTGTGCCACGCTGTGAGAATGTGTAACCGTATCGGAACAAATCCTACCTGAATGTAGCCATGCCAAGATGTGCTTGCAGATCTCAGCCTTCTCCTGCTGGGCATGAACCAGTGCCTGCCACGGTCACTCGTGGGGGTCTTTTGAGTCTACTGAGGGCTGTTGTTAGTGTACCTGGCCTTTGAAAGCACTGTGCATTTCAGAAAGCCATGGAGTGATGTTGCTCCATTCACACCATGGAGATCTGGAGCATCATTAGTTTCTGTGCTGAAATATTTTTTTCTAAAGTAACAGTGGGTGGCATGTATGTCTGACCAGATCTGTTTTGAGCTCTGGGATGAGTGTGCTTTGTGCTTTCGTTTTATTCAGATTTGGTTTAGCTAATGAGAAGCACAAGTAAATGTTCTTTGTTGCCTAGAGGGAGATCTTGAATGTGGATCATTAAGAAATGGGGTCAGATAAAAAAGAGAAAATACCACTGTCCCCAAACTGGAACTTGCAAACCCATGCACTGTGCAACGCCCCACGGAGCTGGAAATCTTCTGTCAATGCTCATATGACTGTGATGGTCTGCAGTGATGATAGCAGTGCCTGGCTCCAGGGTCTGTGCTATCCCTACTTGTCACAATCACTGTGTTTCAGAAGCCTGGATTGCATTTCCTCCCGGAGAGTTTGTCTGATTGATTGCCCACAGCACATAACAATTTGAAAATGAGTTTGTTTTTAGTAATAAACCTTTATGGCTCTTGCAAAGTGGGTCTTTGCAGACTGTTTCGGGAAGAACAGCTCCACCTGACCTCTGGTTTGGGAAGAATGCCAGCCCACAGGGAGGTAAGACAAGGTTATCAGGAAAAGGGGAAATGAAAGGTTTTTCTTGCACTTAACACTTACTGTGAGCTGAAAACTCACAGCTTGGCAAAATATACGTTTCTCTGAAATTCTGAAAAAAATATTGAATTAATGTAGCTGTAAGTTATGTGAAATGAAATCCAAAGGAATTAATTAGAATTCTGAACCATATGGTCATGTGAATCTGGAGACCCACACAACCACATTTTCATATCTGATGTTGACACATTAAAATTCATCAGTTTGCAGGCAGAGTTGTCTTAGTTAATTTAACTAATACCATAACATTCCTGAGATGCATCATTACACCTCATAATGTAAACATAAACCAGGATGATTAGTGGAGAACCACTCGCTTCAAAGAATTATTATAGCTGAAAAAGTGCTTACGATTTAGAAGGATTAAAATAAGATGCTAAATATGTCTCCTTATGCCCCTTGTTAAAACCAGACCTTTATCAGTTTACACAGTACCTGATTTCTGGTGGTGCATGTAAACCAATGGCTTGTTTACACTTGTTTCTGTACCATCGAGGTGCTCGTGTGTTTGGGGCTGCCATGCACATTCTGAAATGAGCTTTAAGGAAGAAGCTGTTCAGTTTGTTGAACTGAATTGGCCCTTTGGCTCCAAAAATGTATATTCCCCAATGCAAGCTGCCCCTTGCCATGCCTTGGAAGGAAGAAAAGATGCTCTCAAGGAGAGGTAGCTGGAAGGGAAGCTAGCATTTCAGCTGAAATGCTGACTGGTGGCTTGGCTGCACTGTGGTGAGGAGCGAAGCCTGGCCCACCTCTGTTGTCTTTAACGAGGATCCAGGTCAGACCTTCCTGCTGGTATCTGGTTTTTGGCATAGGGAAGTGGAAGAGGCTTGAGTCTCCTCTCATGTGCAGGGTTAACTGGAGACTTTCTGCTCGGAGGTGAAACTAAGGCAGATGCATGTCACAGGAGAGCTGGGTTCAGAAGGTTAATACATTCCTGATGTCTGCTTAGACACTGGGGTTTTTTCCCCTGGTGGTTACTTGTCATGTTGTCTTATGTATCTGTGGTGTATGCATGCACCAAGAGACAGAACACACTCCTTGTGGTAACAGAAGTCAGCTTGCAGACTTTGGTGGCTGGCAACAAAAATGTTCATGGGGATTTGAAAATGGTTTTCAAAACCTCTCCATTTGTGTGCACTGGTTGGGGCTGCATTGGTCACAGGCTGACCCAGAGACACCAGTTCAGGAGAGCAGTGGCTGTGCTTGAGAGTTTTGTGTGATCCTCTGTCCGCTCCACCATCGTTTGGAAATCTTGTCCTTGTGAGCAAGACCAGCATTGTGGAAAACAATGTGCAAAGCAGATATGCTCTTGTGGTTGCTTGCTTTGTTGGTAGGAGTCTGGGACCAGCCTCATACAGAGCAGTAGTCCTGGGAGGACTGGGCTTAGCACAAAATATGTGGACGTCAATAACAGGCCTCAAACGAACCAATTGATTTGAAAATTGTGATATTGACTTGTGAACCACTGTTACTCATTGATTAAGCAGCAACAGGATGTGAGTCTTCCAGGGCTCATTTAGCCAGTCTCTCTGCCTTAAGGCAAGACCACCTCATTTCTAAATAGGTGTTTTTATAGCCTGGTCTTTAAAAGCTCCACAAATGGCAATTCCATAACCTCAGTGGGCAATGGGTTCCAGTGGGACACTGCCATTCCCAAATGGAAAGCTTTTTCTAACCTCTAACCTAAATCTTTATCACTGTTTAGTCTGGTTTAGGTCTGGTTTTGCCATGTCCACTCTGCTGTGGGAAAGGAGAACAGGTTATTCTTTCCACCTACTTGTCATGTATTTTAGATATAGTTATCGTGTCTATCCTCAGTCTTCTCTAGACTAAACAACCTAGTTCCTTCAGTCATTCTTTGTAGGTCATGTTTTCTAGGCTGCAGAGAAGTCTTGTTCCCCAGTGGACTGTCAAATCAATGTGCTTCCTTTTTTGAAGCGTTATGCCCCAAACCAGCTGGCTGTGTGAGGGCGATGCTAAGCAGAGGGGGAGGAGCTGGTACAGGCCGTCTGCTGGTCACCAGGAGCTCAGTGTGTCCATCTCTGTGGGGAATAATAGACTCCTTGAGAAAGGCATCCTACTGGCACACATGCCTCGTGGCCTGCCCTCAGAGAGGGAGAAACCGCCTTGGCACAGGGGCTGGTGCCTTTGAGGTTCCCACACGCCCAACTGAGTTGTTGGAGCTCCAGCAGAGTTTGCAGCCTGGGCTGAGTTTCTTGGCAGGGCTACTGGGTATCCATGAGCAGGTCCTTACTTTTGTAGTCCTGACTTCCATTTAGATTGTTACGATCTTCTGTATCAAGCAGAAATACATGAAAAAGAGGAGGCTGAGGGAAGGGAGTGGAGTACTTAGTTTCTCCCCGTGGCTCAAGCAGCTGGTTACCTGAATTTCCAGAGAGCCACTCAAGATTTGCCTCTTTAAAAACTTGGCAGGTTGCCATTGCTTTAGGAATTAATTTTTTTCTTTGCTCCTTGTGCTTCAGCTGATTTCATAAGAAACTGTTGGAGTGGGGGCAGGGGGAATACCTTGTACGATGAAACCAAACCAAGAGACCATCCTTATTTTCTTAGTTAGACATGGGCTGAGGCACCTCCTCTGCCTTGGAATTGCAGTTTATGCTTGGGCTCAAAATAGACCTCACAGGGTGCCATGGAAGGGCCCAGCTACCCAGCGTGTTTTCTTCAGTGGCAAAACTGCTTGCTTACCATCCTCTCCTTCCTTGCCACCAATCTGCTTGTCCTCGTCCAGGAATTCCGGCATCAAAGTCAAGCCAATTCCTACATTCACACTTAGAATAAAGGATAAAACAAAGCAAGCTCCCAAAACATGGCCATCAGGTACCTTGCAGCCAAGCTGCTTGCCCAAAGCAGGCACCAAGCCCGTGTCCCAACTGGCATTACCTGTGGCAAAGGAATGACTAAAGGAGCCCTCCAGCCTTTTTCCCAGAGCTTAGGATCACACCCCTGTGCATTTTTCTCTCTGCTTGTTGATGGATGCCGCTTCCGTGCTTTCCCCTCCCTGAACCAGTGGGCCGGGTGCCAGCCCTGGAGTTGTGCAAGCGCTCAGCCCTGTGAGGCTGCCAGGCACGGCGATGGTGCAAGAGGACACAGGGCTCTTCTTGCAGCATTTGGAGGCGATAATCCTAATTTCCCATTTTTTTCCCCAGTTCTGGCAACAGTTGTAAAAGATGGAAGATAATTACCCTGTGAAACAGATTTGATTTCCTACCAGGTCTTTTGTCTCTGCCAGACACTCTTAAAACTTGAGGGTTTTGGAGGGAGAATTTCATAACACATGACTGATCATTCAGCAGTCCACGTGTGGATTCGACCTTGGAGTGTTTATACAGACTTGGTGGAGCTGCTGAATACAAATATTTTTCTTTTTCTTCTTCTATATTTGCAAAACATTTGGGTCTCGATCATCTGCTGTGCTGCCACTTGGAGCTGCACACGCTGACATGCAGACGGCCCTTTGTTGCACTGCCACTCTGCAGGTTAAACAGTAACCCGGTCGGGACACTCATTACTCGGTGAAGCATCTCTTGGAGCTTGAAACCAAGGCTCTGCTGCTATACACAGCAAGATTTATGGCCTGGTGGATAAATTGGATTTAGCAGAGCTAAAGCAGTAATAAAATAATTGTATCAATTTGCAGTGTGTGAATGTAGGGTGAGGGTCATGGGGGACTCAAATACCTCCTGAAAATACTCACTTTTCTTGTATGTCCTCCCTTTTCTGTAAAACCTTGCTAAAGCAGTGAGAAAAAACAAAGCAGATAGGTTTGGAAAGAATCACTTCTGACTGGCTGACTTCAGAAGGACGGGTAATTTTAAAACAACAGCGTTGCTTCTTTGAGGTTGAACTGGCTCAGAGCATTTCTTCTCCCCCTTCTCCTACCCCAAGGGAAAGATTTTATTTTTTTGCAAGTACAGGTCCAATCTGAGAAAAAAACCTGGTTTTTTTTCTTATGAAAGGTTTTGAGGGGAATCTTCATGGAGAATTCAACCTATGTGCTAAAATCTTTGAGAAATAGACTGTACTTTAGTGCATGTTTCTTTCTCTGCTCCTTCACTGTCCCTCCTTGAAACACCTGTTACCTGAAACAGGGAGGAAGCAGTAAGAAAATTCTGGCAGTAGAAGGAAAGGAGGACGGAAGATCAACACAGTCTTCCTGCTCTATCCAGCATCCCACTAGGATTAGTGTTTTGGCCTGCGATCGTTTGTTTGCTGGTTTTGGACAGAAGGTGAGATGTTACTGATGAAGTGCTGGATGAAGGCAGACCAAAGCTGCGGGGCAGGCTGGGCCAACAGTGTAGGCACAACTGTTAATACATTTGGAAAGGACAGGCCTGTACCTGGCTTCAAAACTCACTCTCAAGTTGTTGCTGTGACTACCTGACTATGCCTCTCACTGTCTAAGATGGCTTTTGATCTGTATTTTGGGTTTAACCACACATTATTGGTGTGCTCTCCCTGGCTGAGCAGGGTAGGCCAGCACCATATCCATATGGGAAGCTGATACTGTTTATTTCTGGGTCTTCTCAACTCACAATTGATGCAGAAAGCTTCTTAGACATGATTGTATGTTCCAGAGCTCCCTGGGAGAGGATGAGAATCAGTCAACGATGCACTGTGAGATTATTGGGATTAAGTGTTCTCTTCTCCGGGAAAGAGGAAGGAGGAAGAGTAGTGTGTTGAGGGCATCATGATGAGGAGAGTTGTCTCTTCCCTTCTGGAGCAAAGCACCTGCCCTTCCATGTACTTCAGAGCCCCACATGGCCTCCATGAGCCTCCAGCCATGCAGGCTAATATGGATTACCTTAATGTAGTCAATCCAAAGATTAATTTTGTAAAGGCTGCAAAGCGAACTGGACTGGGGGGCAGGTTAACTTTCTCCCTTCAACCAGTTTTCATCAAAATGATTTGGAGGGTGTGCCTGTACCTTGTCATGGAGAGCAACCCAGGGATGGATGGATGCCTGTGGGAATGCAGGCTGTAGCGGAGGATCCGGGTGTAACGTAACCTCCTCCAGGGATAGTTGTGTGTCAGGACTTGTTCACTTGGCCACAGCGCTATCCTGCTCTACTCGCTTGAGATCTGCCCAGCACTGCTCTTGGTTCTCCCTGCCACACCTTCTGCAGGCAGCAGATAAGCGCTTTTTGGGGATGATGTAAGATTTTCCATGTATGAGTGCTGCAAAGTTGATTTTGGGGCAACACAGTTAAATTACATTTTACCTAATAATAAAGGGTGCAGCTAGGATAGATTTGACTGAGTTTCGGATTTTGTATAATCTAGAGAAACAGTTGCTGTTCCCGGGAAACAGGTGTTCCCAATACAAATCCAATGCTGAGTGTGTTGACAGCTGGGGTGCACAGGAGATTTATTTACATTATATACATACATATATATATATGTATGTATAAATATTTACAGAGATAATAGTAATAGGAAATCAAGTAATAGCAATAGTGGTTGCGGTCTGAGAGAAGTGTGTCTGGACATTTTGTGGACACAGACATTTTCTGGCATAGATGACTATAGTTGGTAGAAACCCTGCTTGTTCCATTAAAAATAATGTTCATAATTGGTCGGTTCAAAATTCACCAGTACAGATCATTGCTTTCCAGAAGCAGCATTTTATGCTTTTCATTGGACATTGCTTACAGCATCAGTGGACAGTGCAAGGAGAAAATGGGCTCATTAGATATGAGCTTAATTGAGAGTGACATGACTGGGTATTAATATTAGTCTTGCCGCAGGCTTTTCCTTTCTTTTTTTTTTTTTTGTGTTTATAGTCATGCTAGTAGATACTGAGCATGTTATCCATTTATCAAATAACACAACAGTACCTTCAATGAAAGGCATAATTTCCTTTTTTGTTTCTAAATGGAGATGCAGCATCTGATGTCCATCTCCTCCAGCTGCAGGAGCAGCAAAGCAGAAGGGCAGGGCTCTGCTTGGCTCCAAGCACAGGTCACACTTGCTACCGATGTGACCTTTTTGATGGTATTTCTGTTTGCAGGAATACGCATTTGTGGTGGTTTCGGTGGCTTATGGAATTTAACTTGGCATTTATTTTTCTGAGTAATGGTCTGGTGACAAGAAGCTGACACAGATTTCTTTGGGGTCCTGTCCCTGGGCACTCCTACCTGTTTACCCTCCCCCCTTAAATATGCTTGGGAGAAGAAACAAATTCTTAGATGAAATGGAGGGGTCCATTTTCATTGGCAACAGGAGAAGCACGCAGGGAAGGCGGGTGAACGCGGGGCTGCGATTGGCGCGGAGGGAGGCGCTGGTTTGTATAAATAGCAGGATGCGCTCCTTTGTGCTGGAGAGGTTTCCCGTGTAAGGCAGAGCAAAGATGCCGGGCGTGTTGCTGTCACGACCAGTTCAACTCTTTCTGGTACATAAGCTTGTCTTTTAGGGCACGGTTCTTTCCCCCCGCTTTCCCTGGCCGTGCGCACCCCGCGCAGACCCGCGCGGCGGGGAAGGCGCGGTGCCCCTCGCAGGGTGGCTTGCGGCCGCACGGTGCCTGGCTCCGGCGCCTGGCTCCGTGCGCTCTCCTCCCGGCCAGGATGAACAATTACCGGGGCGGTTTGTCTCACAAGTCAGTGCCATCTGTGCAGGGTGCCTTGTTTACCGAACAAAAGGATTTGGAGGGGCTGAGGGGCTACGGCTTTAAAAAACCCCAGCTGAACGGAAGAAAGGATGCTGTCACCTGCTTCTAACTGCACGCGGGAGCATTGTTCCCTCCTGAAACGTTCAGCGTCTCTTTTATTACCTGCAGCCATCCCGGTGCCTGGCAGTGTGGTTTTTTATTGGGGGATAGGGTAATAGATTCAGTCATTCTGCCTGCTACCGATATGTTTTGTTTTGTTTATAGATATTTTACAGGGTTTGGTCTGACGGTTTTGTCTCCTGGGTAATTAAGCTGAATTATTGAAGGCCCTGAAATTAACACTGTCATTTTTAATAATTAAAATAAAATAAATCTCAGCCTGTTTCTCAAGTTAGGTCATTTCCTCTATCTGATTTTGAAGGGGCGTGTGAACTTGTTTGGAAGAATGTGAGCACTCAGGTGGCTTGGTTTTAAAATTTTGTTTAACAAAAATATGGGGAAAAACCCTAGGTCTAGGTAAGGTCTCTTAAAACATCCAAGCCTTAAAAGAAAAGAGAGCACTAGGTGGGAAAAGTTCAGAGTATGGTAAGCACTGCTGGTCAGAGTTTTTCCTGCCCAAATATTAGAGAATAAGATTTGAGAATAAGGTCTCTTGGAGATTATTCTGGAGGGGGGAAGGAGCTTTAAAAACATATTTTCAATTTTTTCTTTTAGATTGTAACACTGGCAACAAAATTTTTATTGGCCTGATTATATGTGTGTAGGGTTTAAAAACTTTTTCTTCTAACATTCAAATTTCTTTTGTCGTTACTTCATTTTTTTAGTATTTCTTTATTCAGTATTGGAATTTCCTATTTGCTGTGGATTTGGGAATCCTCCTCCTTTGCTGTCTGGGAAATCCTCAATGTTGGATTTCCTGGAGCCTGATTTGGTTAACTCCAGTGTTAACACCGGGGTTCTGGCCTTTGTTCCCTAGCTCTGGGTCAGCTGTACCAGCCTCATGTCTATAAATCACTCAGGCTTCTTTTGACAAGAATTTACAAAATCTGGCTCTTACTTTTCTGTACCACGTTCTATCATTTCTTGAAGGATCAAGAGCTGTAAGTGTGGACAGTGACATCCACATGTTTGTGGAGCTGCAGCAAAGAAAGGGGCCACTCCCCACAGGGGTGGTCAGATGGGGACTGAGACACTCAGATCCCGTGAGTGCTGCTGCCTGTTGGGAGTCAGCATTTTGTGCCAGCGAAGGAGCAATTGGAGTCAGAACGACCACCAACAGTCAGAGGGTAGTTCAGGCTGGAAAGGGCCTCAGGAAATCTTTTCTCCAAAATGCAGCTCATGGCAGGGTTGTCCATGAGGTCAGAGGAGGTTCTCTTGGGTCTGGAGACCATGCAGCCTCTCAGGTTAGCCTGTTGCAGTGCTAGACTGAAGGAATGGGGAAGCTCCTCAGGCCAGTAAGTCTTTCTGTGTCTCTGCTTGTGTGTGTGCTAATGTCTAAAGCCACAGAGGAGGTCACAGGTGGGTTAGGACAGCTGGAGAACAGGAGAAGTGGCTCCAGGCCCAGCAAATTTAACTGGTTTGTCTGTGCACACCCAACACCTTTTATTGATAAGCAAATTGTTATATTTCCTTGGCAACAGTGTTATGGCAACAGCTGACTTCCAGTTTGCAGACTGAAGGTAAAGGAGAGGAGGTGGTGGAGAGCCTGGTATTGGTCAGGACAAGGGCTGCAGCCAAGGGGCTGTTTTTTCTAAGGTGAGAAATATGAGCCATGATCTCCAGTTGCTGCATGAGGCTTCGGTGCTGCTCTCAAAGTTGCTGGCTGCTGCAGGACGTGTGCCAAGGAAGGGCTCGAGGATGTGGCTTTGCCTTGTGAAACATCAACAGCTCTTCAGCTTCTGCCTGGTCACCACATAAAAGAGAGGAGCTGGTGGGTGGTTAAGGCAGTGGATTGGGCCTCGTGGGACTGGGGTTGGGCCTCACGAGACTGGGATTGGCCACAGACTTCTGGTGTGACCTTAGGCAAGTCACTTAGCTTCTCTGTGTCTGGGTTGCCACTGGCAAAATGGAGATAGCAAGGTTTCTTCCATTCAGCATGTCCAGCTGAATTATACACCCTTCAGACAGCACTGGCTTTCCTGGGCACTGCAGAATGGGCTGCAGGCTCTGCTCTGGGTTGTCTGCGTGCTGCTGTCACAGCCAGCTCCGAGGCTGACATGCTCAGGTAGACCACTGCTTTACTAACCAAGAATATTGCCTTAGGAGCCAAGAGGACATGGTTCCCAAGGACTGCCACCCACGGGTGGGCTTGGGTGGGCTGATGTGTGGAGTGCCTGGTCCCCAGCACTCGGCAAGGTGTGGGGAATGTCTCTCTAGTCCTGCAGAAGGAGGCCCTGCTCCCTTACCTCCCCGCAGCTCTGCTGTGTGCATTCTGACTTCTCAGAGCCTCTGTCCTTCCTGTAGAAGCAGAAACACCAGCTTATCCCATTTGGGTTCCTGCACAGCAATGAGTGTCTCAGACCTGCCTGGAGGGGGTTTTGGTATCTCGCTTGGAGGACTTCTTTGGTCTGACTTTGCCAAGCTCAGGGGGAAAAGGGCTGGTAAAAGGCGCTGGAGGTGCCCATCTCTGAGGCATTTGCAGGCTTCTGTGTCCTTGCTCCATCTTGCTTTTATTTATCGCCCCAGAGCATTTACAGGAAAATAAACAGCGTTCTTAAATAATGCTGTTTTTAAAGCACATATTTTAAAGGTTTTAAACTTTGTCTACCTTCTGGCCCACATTCCCTTTCATTCCCTCACAGAGGAATGGGTGAAATAGGGGATCACTTGGGCTGTGTGTGTTTCTGGGGAATATTCAGTAGAGCATCTCCCAAATCACTTGCAAAGAAGCATTTTAGCATTCAGATGCCAAGCCGGTACTTCAGAAAGCTCCTTCAAATGAAATATTTGGCAAATCCGTTTTCACATCTCTTAAAAGTGTGGGAAGATTTTTTTAATTGGAAAATCTGGTTTGGGCCCTCCTAATTTTCAGGAAAGACTGATGGAAGGATTATGACCAACCCTAATTTTGCAAATGAGGTAAGGGAGCAAAGCTAGTACAATAAAACAGGATAATGTGTCATCTGGTGCCTTTTCTTCACTCACTGGCTGAATACAGTTTACTTGTAATGATGTGTGAACTTTTCTTCAAGTGAATTCTGGAATATATTTTGCCAAAGGAAAGCAATCTCAGGAGTACCAGATCTCATGATATCTCCCTGCTGTTTGGGGCATGCAAATTATGGGCGAGTTTCTAATGTGTTAAGTTCCCACAAGCCTAAACCAAATCCTTAAGGAGAAGCCAATGGGAAAGACATTTCCCAAGACTGCAGGATCTTTTTTTCTTTTAGCCTTGCAAAGAGTCTTGGATTTGGTTTGTTGGGTTTTTTGTTGTTTTTTATTTTTAATGAGCAGCAATATTAGCTAAGATTCCTGCTCTTAAGAACACAAGGCATGAACTTTCCCACTGCTGTGTGGGCATGTTGTGTGAGCAAAGAGTGGTGGATTCAACCCACTGGGGCTCAGTGCTCCCACTACTTTCATATCGATGTCTTTGAACTGAGTTTTGGATGCTGAACAGATGAAAGCCTGGGTGACCATGCAGGAGGGGTGAGGACCTGCCCCGGAGTGAGCGGAGGGCAGCGGGGCTGGGAGGTGCAGGGTGCAGGGCTGATGTGCAGACAGGTGGTGCAAGAGCAGGTCTGGTGTCTCTCAGGGGCTGTGATGGCAGGGAAAAAGCCTTGCTCTGGGATCACACCTACCAGTGCTGGAAAAGCCTGACTATCTTGTCCTGCCTATCTCCCCAGTGCTCACTTTGATTTGACCCTCTGATGTCTGTTGTTCTCCCAGAAGGCTGCTTTTCCAAACTGGTGATCCCTGGATTGGGCTGATATCTGGCGCTGTTGTTGTTTTCTTGGATTCCAAGTGCTGCATCCCTTTGCAGTCTGGAAACCAGGCACAAATTGTTTGCCCAATATATTTTCCTCAGGTAAACATTGCTTTAGATGCTGCAGCTGCGTTATGCAATGCAGATTGGTGGGGACAGTCTTTTCTTTCTGCCAGCAGTAGAAAGGGAAAGTTGTTTTGCGGAGATAAAAGTGGGGTATTCTCCAATAGATGGGTGCACAATATAACATCCCTTTCTCAACTTTGTTATCCTTGGCAGCTAGAGGTGGCTGGAGCTCTGCTCTTGCAGGAAGAGGTGGGTGAATCAGACAAGGTTTTCAGAATGCAGCGTTTTTGACCGGAGATTTGGACAGGTCCCTGTTGTCTGGGGGCAAGGGAGGGCATGAAGTGACTCCGCACGCACCCGTGGCAGCACGCAGGGCTGCTCTGGGTGCTGGCTGTGCCTGCCCCCTCCAGCTGCGATCCTGCCCGTGCTTCTGGGCCAGCATTATGCTCCTCCTGCCAGTGCTCTCCCTGCGCCCGTCAGCTGAGATGCCGCTCCCGGCTGTGTCCTCATGCTGTTACCCTCGGCGGATCTCACCAGGGGTTTGCTGTTGTTGGGGCTCTGCCACTGGCTGCCGGCTGCCTGCGTCTGCACGGCAGACGTCTTCCCCAGATGCCAGCGAGGCTGTTAGTGCTAAAATTAGAGCGGCGGGTTGTGGGTCCCCAAAGGCCGATGGTGGCACGTGCCTCGCCGTGGGGCTGCGCGCTCCCCACCGCGGCAGTGCCACGGGCAGGGCTGCCTGCAGCCTGGAAGGGCCTGGCAGCTGCCTCTCCCCGCACCCTGGACTCTGCTGCCTCAGTGACACCCGGCACACCGGCGGTCTGAATGAAATAAAACCCTTTGTGCCCTTGTGCAACAGACTCGCTGGCAATCTGGGGGCCGAGAGGGAAGAGGACGAAGAGTTAAATTTTCTATCTGTTCTTTCCTGTCCTTGGTGATGTCCTTTATGGGCAAAACCACAGAAAAGTACAATACGTGTGCATCATTTTAGTATCATTATTTCTAATTCACAAAAGGTTTTAAAAAGTCAAGGATGACCCAGTGTCTGTGGTAAACTCCCTATGATAAACTTTCCAAGGGCCTTGTGTAATGAAGGCCTCATGGCTTTTCTGGTGATTGCAAATCCACTGGGTAAGTGTACAGTACCTTAACAAGCTGCCAGTCGTTTCATGGAAACTCATGTTATGAATATTTGTAAAACATTTAGCTGTGTTTTTTAAGTTGTTGCCACTGAACCTGTGGTTCTGTTATCTGCGTATTTGAATATTTAAAACAATACCAGTAAAAGCAAAAAAACCCAAAGAGTGGATCTCTACCCTTTGTTCACTGTCCAAATTAAAAGTAATTACCAGGAGCAAAAGTATTTGCACTTCATTATATGAGGACTGACTTTTCCAATTGAGGAATTGTGAGATTGTGAAGAAAATTCAGTTCAAGGATGTGCCCAACTTGGAGTCTATTAAGTACTGTCTGTCATCTTCCCTCCTTCAGTCAAGCTGTATTAATCTGTCTGAAAGCTCATATTCCCAAGGGCCGCCCAGTGCTTGCTATACTGTGGCAGTGACCTGAAGGAGAGTGTGTTACTTGTGTTATTTTGAAGAAAAGCTGAAACTAAATTTTTTGCCTAAGCAAAAACATCAGTGAAACCAGCAGTTGAGTGCTAGAGAATCCTAAGCTGAGAGGCACTTTTATCCATTGCCTCCATCCTGGACATGCCCATCTCTGTATGTGATCACACTTGTCCAGAAGAGCCATTACCCCTTTGTAGGTGCACAGCTCATCTGGTAATAATGAGACACGGGTATTCAAGTTGGCTGAATTCATCCCTGAGGTCATTTCAGATGACTCCAGTAGAATTAAACCAAGACTAAATTTGCTCCTGAATCTTTGTGTTTGCAAATTAATTTCTGTGAAATCTATTTTTAATTATGCTGTACCTAATTATACCAGATTTACTATCACAAGGGAGAAATGCTCTAATGTCCAAACCACACAATATTTTCTAATACCCAAAGCACAGGGACTATGGCCAGCCCCTTAGATTAATCTTACACTGATGCTGTGTGTGACACGTGGTGATGGGTATATGTAAAATGCACCAGTATAAGGACACAGGAGATCAGAAGGGGCGTTTGGGGTTGGTGAATGTGGTCTTGTGCCATAGTGAGCACTCACACTTGACACTGCCTGCCTTCTGGTATTTTTGCCCCTGCTGCCTATATTGCAAGGCACATTACATTACTGAATCTCATACCTTCCTTTCTATTGTAAATGTCTTCAAATTTAGTCTGTGGTCATATTTTCATCTCTTTCAGTTGCTGAACATTTTGCTTTTCCTGCCATGTTATTGCCCAAGGCAAACACTGCTGAGTCCTGGAGGAACACAAGTCTGTCGGTGTGAATGCTGGGTTCTGCTATCATGATGTCTCTTTCATCCTAATAGCAACATCTAACCTCATGATATATGCTGTGAATGTCATAGGCAGCCTTGCAAAATGAGCCCTTCAGCTCCCACCTGGGAACCTGTGCTAATGCATTAGTTTGGAAGAAGACCCATAGGAGCACAGTCAAGGGCACCTTAAAATTCCCAGCTGGTTGGTACATTTATAGAGAAATGTATTTGGGACAGCCTTGGCTCACAAAAAAGGTAATGTAGGTCCTGTGGTGTGCAGCATGCTGCTGTGCCTGGCAGCTCTGTGCTCAGCACTTCTACCTGGTGAGCAGGTCATGGCCCTGCCCAATGGGCTATGCCAGGCAAGGGAGGAGTGGCAGGGAGAAGAAAACCTGCTGCCTGAAGTGTGGGGCTTGGGGGCAGGCGGGGAAGATGCTGCTCGTGGCTGTGCTGAAGGCTTGTGATGCACAGCTCTGATCCAGAAAAGCATATGGAAGTATGACTGACTGTAGGCAATGGCTTTTTATCATTCCTCAGGTCACTGAGCTGTTCAGCCAGGGTTTAACACTTGCTTAGCTCTGCAGGAAGTTTTGCTTAGCTGGCATTGAATTTATTCATATATTTTGTCTTGTTGGGGAGGTCCAGGTCAGAACTTGGGGTGGGGAAGTCATACAGCACGACTGGAGCCTGGCAGTGCCAGGCTGGTACTCAGAACTTTATCAAGCTGTGTGGGAAGTGCTGTTAAGTACTATGAAGCATATTGGCAGTCCCAGATTTGTTAATGCTGCAGAGACAGCAGGTTTGCTACCCAGTGTGGCTGGGATGCTACCCTGACTGAATTACAGTGTAGAACATCACAGTGCACTTTCCATTCCGCTTAGCTGAGTATCCTGCGCTGTGGAGGGGAAAAAACAGTGGGGAGCCATTAGCTCCGGTTCGACGATGAAGCACCAGGCATGTGGTCTCTCAGGCAGCTTCGACTGACCTCGTGTTGGGCAGCTGCCAAGGGCTGGTGCTGGCTCCCCATGCCCAGCTGCACGTCCCCTCCTGCCTTGTGCCAGCCCCAGACAGGGATGCTCTGCGTCATCAGGTCATCCCAGGATGTCACTGGGAAGCATCGCCCCTTTAGGCAGCCGCCTGCGGTTGGATGGGCACAAAAGCTGAGGTCTTGCCCATTGTTAGTGGCAAGCTTTTAAGCAGGATGTAGACTTTCCAGGTCCTAGGCTTTGGCTCCCTGCCTCCCCCACACTCTGATTCTTGCCCTCCCTGCAATCACTGTTACAGGATTTCCCAGATCTGAGGTCCCTAGCCAGCTCTGGCATCTTCTGTGGCCAAAACCAGCCCTTTTATGCATTGGGGGAGTAAGTAGGAATGCTTTTATTTTTGTGATACCTCGTAATGCATTTTGCTTGAGGAAGTGTTTGTTAAAAGGGTCAAGTAGGGTTAGAGAAGATAAATTTGAGCCTCTGGGCATACTGTGGTTTGATGGGCATGAAGCTCTTTCTGTTTCTGCCTCTGTCAGAGACTTGCAGTGCCATCATGTCAAAGGCTGGCACCGGCTACTGCAGCACCATCAGGACTCGCGTTTCTCCTCCTTCTGGGAAGAAATTTGCTGGGAAACCATTTGTATTATTTAACTAATGATGACTAATACTTGAGAGTGGGTATCTGAGCAATGTAGGAGTGTGCCTGTCTGAGGTCTCAGCACTTACCCTCTGGGTTTTGTGCCTAAGAACACAGCCTTCCCTAAAAAGATAAAAAAGCCAAGAAATATTTTGCAGGGATCCTTTCATTCCTCCTTTTTGAAAGTGAATCATCCTGAAAATGAGTTCTCTAAAAATTCTCATCTCAGTTTTTGTTGAGGCAAAACTGGGTGATAAGTAGTTTTGGGGGAGAAACAGAGAAGTACTGGAGTCCCTTGCCTCTTCTGGGACATGGACTCCTTCGTGTGTGTGTGCGTGTGTGCGTTTTTTGTCCCAGCTCTGGGGGACAGCCAGATCTCCAGCATGTTGCTCCTTCAGTCCCTTGTGTGTAGATGCAGGTGTAGAGACTAAGGACGTGTATCTCCATGATTCTGAGGCTGTCAAAGGCAGGTCTTGGCTCTTGGCAGCAGCCAAGGATGGCTGGAGGACCCCTGGAGTCTGAGGTTGAAGGGCAGACGGGCCTTTGCAAACACAACGCCATGCAGTCCCATTCTGGTTGCTGCAAGGGGAGCAGTAGCCCACGGCCTGGACACCATGCTTTGGGCAAAGTCCAAACAGCTCCTTGGAGCCTCTCATGCAGCTCAGGTTGATGGAGTAGCCTGACAAAGCAATCCAAAATTAGTTCACTCTCTGACACGTGCAGCTGGTTGGGCTGAGCTCACCAGGAATGAGGCTTTTGCCCCATGCATGACATTTTTGAGCATCATGTTATGTCTTGTGTACTGCTCTGTTTTGGCCTGAGTGTCCTGTTCTTGGGTACTCATGAAGCCTCCAAGGTCTAAGAAGTCTCAGAGGTCTCTGCTTAATTTAATTTATTTTTCTTAAATTATTTACCCAGTTGCAGTCTTACTCTTTTCTCCACATCGCCTTTCAGGACAGCACCTGCTTCCCTCCTAAAGAAGCCATTAGCTTGCATGCTCTGAACCAAAATGTTAGCTCAGCTGTAACAGATGGATGGGTATGGGCATCATGTAGCAACTTAATGAATAATATCTATCACCTAATTTCCCAAAAGTTGGCATGTAATGAGGCTGGTGCCATGATTATTACCTCTGTAAATCATGACTTTAAGATGATGACAATCTCTCCTGCCCCAAGGATACAGGACAGCCAGACAGTGATGTACATTTAATTGCTGTGTGAGAGAGGCGATGTGTTCGGGAGCATGCCACTGCCTCTAAATTATCTTCTGCAGCACAGACACTGGAGGAGATTAGTGCAGATTGGAGGGGAGGGAGCTGCTGGGTGCATGTGTGTGTTTATTCCCTGGAGCCAGCTGGTGGAGGTGGTGTGAGCTGGCCAGTGTGGGATGGAGGTGTGACTCCCAGGCTGGCCTTTCTGGTCTCTCCTCAGGTCTAAAGATGAAGGGGATGGAGAAGAGATTTCTCACGATTGTGTAGAGATGTTTAGTTTGTTTTTCTGATGAGTGTTTGTGGTGAGTACCTCTGTGGACAGAGGACCTTTGACCTCCGAAACACAACCTTGGCTTCAAGGGTGAAAGCCACCAAACCTCTGCCCAAACCTCCTCCCACTACAGGAAATCTCTGTCCATGATTTCTTCCTACCACAAACCACATCTGGCCGTAAAGCAGAGCCAGTGCCCATACTGTGGGCTCTCAGCTTGCTCATGCAGCTGATTCCTAGCCAAGGGAGACATCACTGCTTGCAGGGCCCTCCCAGACCTTCTCGTTCTTTATCAATTGATTGTAAAATTATTAGTCTGGTGGGCTTTTAAGGTGTCTTTTGTTAGATCCTCTGCTATGACAGTTGGTAGGGATGTGGATGAATCAGATATTGCAACTGAACCTTGGGAAACAGCTACTGCCAGTAGCCTGTACTGCTGATTAATGCTGCTCTATTTTGCTGTGTTACCCTCCCTGCTTGGGTACTTCTATGTGTTTGTTTAATTTCTCTTTTCCTTTTAATTCTGCCCTCATCTCATGGTGTGTGGGTCAGCTGGCTGGATGTGGGGCAAAGCAATGGACATCCTGATGCTGCAATCCTCTCCTTGACTGCAGTGCCTCTGAGCCATGTGATGAGCAGAGGTGAAAATAGCCTGAAAACTGTGATAGTGGCTGCTTTGGGTCAGACTGAAGATTCCTGTGGCCTGATGTCCTGTCTCCAGTAGTGCTGAGGGAATTAGAACTAGGGCAATGCGATGACCACATACGATGATGTGTTTCCCTACAATACTCTCCCAGCCACCAGATATTTGCAGCTCAAGGTCATCCCAAGCCAGGATTGTTACCTTTGGGTTTGGTGGCCCCTGTGCAGCCACCACTGGCAGCTGCTCCCAGTTCCTGCAGCTCAAGGCTGAAACCCAGATGCTTGCCTGGTTTGTGGGGAGATGGCTGTAAAATCAGCAATACTGTGAATGTCTGGGTGATGTGAGCCATAGGTCATTTCCAAAGCTACTGAGTGCTCTGAGCTGCATGGGATGAGACTGCTCAGCCATGTGCCAGTGTCTGTGTGTTTCTAGGGGAGCCAATGACGTGCTGGAAGAGGAGACCCACAGTGCTGATGGACCATGTCAAGTGCAGGGGGTGGTGTGCCTGAATTAGCCTCTCCTCCCTCTCTCATGTTGGCTTGCACAGTGGTGACCAGTGCCACCCCAAATGGGTCAACTCCCACAGTGTTGACCAGCGTGACCCTCATCTGGCCCTGTCTTTTAGGGCTCCCAGCTGGAAGTGCAGGCAGGTTGTGCAGAAGGAAGGTGAGGGTGCAAGGAGCCTGCACAGGCCCAGAGCCAGACGGGGGACATGCAAATACCACGGCTCTGAGAGCAGATACTCTCAGGCGTTTACAGCCAAAGATGCTCTGGAGCATTTCCTTGCTTTCCTTTCTTCCCCCAAGTAAGCAACACTATCCTGCCAATGCTTTGTGGCATCAGATGTTCCCATACCTGCTGGAAAGTTACTATCTGCTAAAGCAACGCTGGCCATGCTGATTGATTTCCCAGCGTAACACCAGCTTCTTCTCTTTAACTCTCAGCGGTGAATTGGCTGCAGTTGGCCTGAGTCTGTGTTGAGCCTTTTTGTCACTAAAGACATTGTAGTGCTTATGGCATTAGTGGTTACATAAGCTGGCTGTCTCCAAGGGGCTTTGCTCTGGCATGATGCTCCTTTAGGGTAAGGGAAGAGCCAGCCTCAGAACAGGGGGACGTGAAAAAAAATACACATACGTAGTCAACTTATTTGAACTTAATGCACCCCGCAGGAAAACCCGGATTTTGGAGTTTTCATGTATTCTCTCTGGCTCCACAGATTAGAAGGGGACCGTGGGAAAGCTGCCAGGGCTTGGAGATCAATCCAGCCTTTGTAAATCCTTTCATCTGACTGGCGGCTTCATACAATTGAGTATTACCCACTTTATTATTGTTGGTTGATTAAATTCCTGTTGGTCAACACAAATAGTGCTGTGCAGGCTGTGCGTTCATGGGATGGAGATTGGCATTGCAAAGCACTTCCTAGAGAAAGGCAGGGGCAACCTGTCATTTAAAACCACATTCAGAGAGCGTTTGGCAGTGATGGGGAGGGGGGGAGGAACAAATCCCTCCATGCAAGCAACTTCCCAGGAATTTCTCACATGCCTGTGGAGGTTCATTTGGCAATGAGGAAGTGTGAGGGTTGGGTCTCCACTTCTCTGGCAAGCAGAGGAGCAAGCAGCCTCAGCAGGAGTGCACTCACCAAGCCCCCCTGTCTGCAAGTGGGGGAGGCATGGTGTGGGGTGACTCCAGCCTGTATAACCGGGATTAATGGGATGAAATTAGGTGAAGGAGAAAGTTGTCAGGAAATGGTGAAGGTTCAAGGTGAAAGCTATTAGGCTGCAGCACAGTTTCTCAAGGGAAGCAATGGGCACTTACCTACTTGGGTTGTGTTTAAGTGACAACATGAGAAAAATCTGGCTTTGGGCAGGAGATGGATGTTATTGGTGACTTCAGGGGCTCCAGGGAGATGTGACTTCTCCCCAGGGACAGCGAATTTCTGAGAGGGATGGAGGATCTTCAGCTGAGGTTCAAGCTCTAGGGAGCTGTGGGCTGCTGTCTTCCAAAGCAGGATGTTACCAGTAAGCTGGCAGCTGGGACTTGTCCTAGTGTGAGTCAGGGCTCTGGTAGGTCCTGAAACAGCACCCCCTAATTTCTTGGCCTTTCAAAATGCTATTTCTATATAATGTCTGGCTTGTAAGAAGGAGGGCATAGAATGTATTTCTCAAGAGCTGGAGTAACTGGCAAACAAAACAATTTGGAAACCTCTGTGCTAGATGACCTGAAACATCTTTATGCTTTTACGAATGGCATTACTTTGACCATCCGTGTATTTTACTTCACTATCCTTGTGCCTGAACCAATGAAACACCCTTTATCTTTGGCTGAATGATTTGTTTCCCATATCTGTGCAGTGTGCACCCCTAGAAAAGGAACCTGCCTGATTATTTGGGGGGCAGATAGGGGATATCAGCAGCTTTAGGGGGCCTGTGCTGAGTAGTCTTTTTCTTCTTCTATGTGTGCAACAAATTTCTATGGAAATAAGGCCATCTTCTCTCCTTCTACTAGTTCTCAGATAGTCCTGAGATGTGGACACAGAGGAGCCCCAGGTGACCCTCTGCAGTGAGCAGACAGGAAATGCCTGGAGCAACAAGTGGTTGAGAATGAAGATGTTCATCACAGGGTCCCTTTCCACGTTCCTTCCCTTTGCCCCAGCTCTGCCATGATGTGTAGCCAGAACCTACTCACAAATGTGACACAAGGGAGGGAGCAGGGGTTCACACTGCTGAGAGCCTGCCCTTCAAGCCTGAAACACAGAATATGCATTTGAAAGCCAGCATGCAGTGGTGGATCGTGTGGGCTCCTGTGTGCTGCTGGAGCCGTGAGGCCGAGAGTGAGCCATGAAAGCTGCTTTATAGCCTAGAGAAGCACATGTCAACCTGCCTGGCAGGGAGCCGTCAGTGGCCAGTCCAAAGGGCTTGAGTGAGAGGCAATAAACCAGTTAATAAATAACAGGGAAAGCTGGCTGCGTTGCATAGTTTTAGTTTCTGCATGTAACCTCAGAGAAACATGGCAAAGGTTTGCACAGCCCTTTGCAAAGCTGTGTGAGCACTTGTTTGGCTTGGGGGGATCAGAATGTCTCCTCCAACTGCCTGCACTCTGAATCATTGCAGGATTGATTTTATCATCCTTGGGGGCCAAATACCTGGGCTCTCCTTGGCTGCCCCAAGCAAGGTGATGGTGCAGCTCCGTGCTTTGCTGTGATCACCAGGGACTTTTCGTGTGGGGTGCTGACAGGCCACCTTCCCTCACAGCGAGGGTTGCTCAGCATCCCCTGTAAGGGGTCAGTTCTGGCACAGACCAGCTTTGTAAACTGTTTCCCTAAAACTCCTGGCTCAGGGTGGTAGCATGGACAAGAGTGAGTTATAATTATTCGGGAAACTTATCTGAGGAGGGACTTGCTATTTCCAAATGGTATCTCCTATCGTTATTGTAGTAGCACTGTACTGTTAGCTTGTTTTGAAACAGGTTTTGTTCCCTTGTCTCATTGTTTCAATCCAGCACAGGCATAGACTATAATCTGTGCCTCCACCTTGTTTCTACTCTCTTCAGGCACTGTGCATTAGGAAATTCTTAGGTATGTGTTGTCTGGCCTTTCTTTCCAAGCATTAATTATACATTTCCTGCATTCAGATTCTTAAGCTGTACCCTGTGTCACTCGTGTAGGTGTCTAGAGTCCCTGTTCTGCTCACTTCTGGGTTATAGCATATTTTTGGTTGGCCTACTGCTGTTACCAGCCGGTCCTGACAAAGCCCATGCTGGTTTGGCGTAGCCAACACATTACACTTGACAGCCCTTCTCCTGTTTAATTTCCTCTTGCTGGCTCCCACGGCAGGGCAGCGGGTGCAGGCAGGAAAGGGCTGCAGGTAGGAGCAGGGACATTGCTGTTTTCCAAAACAAGGATTTCCCTCCACCCTCAGGTAGGAACTTAGGCACCTGTCTCTGCTCTGTTTGTGTAATTTGATGGCATAAAGGGTTTCCTCTGTGACACAGTTGTTTATGGTTTTTTGGTTGAATTTTTTCTCAGGTGAAAGCTGGCAGGGATTGGATCCATGCCATCTTCCAGCTTGACACTGAAGTACAGGGAATTAAGTGTACATACTTTATCATTTTTTATGTGTGGCTATTTTTCCTGTCTCTACTGAGTCCCTAAAGATGTTTAGGAAGAAGCACTCCTTTATCTCGTGATCTCACACCGCCATTGGATTGTGTTTATCAGAAGCCAGTTAAATTAGTAGGCAACTGCAGCGCGTAATGTTTAACTATGGTTTGCAGCAGGAGAGTGTGAGGCTGAGGGGTTTCTGCTGCTGGATGGAAAGGAGGAACTGGGCAGGGGAAGACAAAATAAATACCTCAGAAACCCCCGAAATCACAGGGGAGCGGGTGGAGGGGAACAGGGTCTTCTGCTCTGGACTGCAGCAGAGAATTGCTGGCCAAAACACTGGGTCTCTGGGAGAGTGCAGCACATTAAACCAGCTAACTGCAAAACACGCAGAGATCCAAAACTGAACTGTAGGTGAACACTGGGGCCTTCACAGGTGCCCATCCTTGCTGGTAGGAATCACTGACTCTTCAACTGCAGTTATTTTTGGCAAATAGTACCGGGTTTGGGGTTTCTTCCTGCAGTTTAGCAAAGCTCCATATCCCTGGCCATAGAAATTTGTGTCTTTGACACATACACATACAATCCCCAACTCCAGAAGAGCTTAGTGTGCAGGGATTTAGACATTTCCTGGTGATTGCCTTAAGCCATGGACTCACAGCTATTTTAGGCTTTCTCCCCTTCTCTCTCTGAGGGTCTGACCAGAAATTTCATCCAGAGCTAAAAATTGCATGAAACTGAATGTGTGGGATAAAGAAATGCTCTTTTGATAAAGCAGTGTCTTCCCACCAAAAACTGCTTTACCTAAAACTTCCCAACCAGCCCTCATCCCAAGCAGTGTGGCACCGTGAAATCAGGCGTCTTCCTCACCACTTGGCCAAGAGCCCTCCCCTGCCAGCCCCAGTGTGGCAATGAGGTTTGTTGCCATCCTGTGCATAAATGCCAGTTATAGCTGGGTAAATGCTTTCTGCTGGAAAAAGCATTAGCACCTTTGCTACCTTGCACTTTTTTAGGCCCAGGGAGAGAGATGGGGGCAGACAGTGCGGCGTTTAAAGATGAGATGTAGGGCAGCTTGTGCAGTGTGTGGGGGGATAATGAATTCATGGGCACATGGAGACCATTCAGCAAGCTTTGGGCTCCTGTGGGCCCCTGGGTGGAAGGACTTTGATCTGACTCCAGCCTTTTCCCAACGAGGCATTGCCTTTGAAAGCGTTCCTGCTCTCAGCCTTGCCGTGCGCAGCAGACAAAGACGAGGGGAGCAGGGAAGAAGAAGGGGGGCTGTTTACCCTCATCAGGAATGGTCGAGTGGCCTGAGTCAATACAGCCTATTTTTCATTAACCTAATCATTAGTTTTTTCTCACTGCCAATTAAATTTTTCCTGTCAGTACTCAGAAGGGCATAATTTACATCTACGAGATATATATATTTTTTTTAATAGGGAGCTTCCTGGACGTGGTGAGGTTATTTGAGGAGTAGGAATGAAAGTTTAATTTCTCTCTGGGTGGAAGAGGATTTTTGAGTTTTAATTATCACGCAGCTTGGATTCCTGACAGTTGAGGACCGCATTGGAAAGCCTCGTTTCCATTGTGTGGAGTGGATAATTATTCAGCCCTCTCCCAGGCTCACTGCATTTTTTGTCCAGAAGAATCTTCCCAAGCAAAAAGGGGGAGCAGATTTACAACCCAAAATGCATTTGTAGAGCCTGAAAAAGTTTTGACTTGATGTTTGCAAAGGAAGACTTCTGCAACTATTTTAAGATTTTGTTTACCCTTTTAACAAAAAAATCCTCATCAATTAATCTGGTAATTTGCCTTTCCTCTCACAGGTTGCTTAGGAAATAGTTTTGTAAACTCAAGAGAGCCCTTCTGCAGCTGGATTGCTTTGTGCTATCAGTTTCTAAGCAGAATTCCTTCAAAGGCAGTGGGAATTTCTGCATAAAATCTACTGGCCCATTTGTATGTGCAGTGTCGAACAGAAGATTTACAGCCATCTGAAACTTGGCAGTGCTTCTTACCTAGGAGGTAATGTTAATCCATCCAGGAGAACGTGTTAAAGGATTCAAACAAACCTAAAATGTCAAAGCAAAGCTCATTTACAACTGCTCTCTTTCACAAGCGTTTGGACTAACCTTGTGTCTTTCTCACTGGGTTTTGAACCATTGATGGTTAGAAATTGGCCATGAAAATAGAGACATTTCAGCAAAGGTTTTGTCAAATCTGGTGAAGCTTTTGGAACTGCAGCAATCCCACCAAATCCTCCAAGGGTGGGATCAAATCTGCATGTGTTTGGGTGGGTTCAGATTTGGGGACAAACAGCCTGTGCAACTTTGATTAGTGTGATGAGATGAAAGAGAAAAATGCTTATTGTGGCTGCTCACTCTTTTTCTCCTTGCTGAGAAGTGGAGCAGCAATAGTGCAAACTGGGGACCAAGGAGTAGATTCTGGAAGCACTTGTGCTCATTTCAGTGGATTTGTAAGAGATAATTTAGCAGGGCAGCTGTGCATGCAAACATTTCAGATCGGCCTTATTTCCAGAGCTTTCTGACTGTGACAGGGTGGAGAGGACTCTGAACCCAGCTTGACTTTCATTTGCAATTCTTTTTGGCTTAACTAGCATGAACCCAGGAGCTTCTGGGCTTCTGATCACTATCTTCCAGCCTCAGAAGACCATGTGGTTGTTTTGGGGAAGTTAGCAACTTGTGGGTGTTTCTAGACTATTCAAATAGGTTAAAACAGCCCAGTCTCCATTCCCCCATCCTCAGTTTTCAATTCAGCACTTTCACTTTTGCTTCCCAAAGACTCATAGACATGGACACAGCTGTCTCTGTAACCTTCTCCAGCCCTTTCCTCTGATGTGGTGCCTACAATCCTTGACCACAGTTGGACTGTCAGTGCTTTTGAGGCTGTTTCCTAACCCACGTGGTTTCCTGGCATTCTCCAGCTTGCCTACATACACTGAGCATCCTCTTTTTTAAGCTCTTTCGGCTAGAGACCATATGTTGTTACTATAGTCATACCAAGCCTCGTGCATGCTGGCCTTCTGTGATTTAGGACTGTGAATTTATGTGGGAAAGTTGGATAATTCTTAAAGATAAAAACCCTCTTTTTTTTTTTTGTGGGGAAGTACTAACTTTTGAAATCTCTCTCTGTATTTTACACAGCCATCTGTTTCTAATATAACCTTTTTATTGCAAACATCACAGTAGTGTCAGAGAGCCCTACCCCAGCACTTGTTCTTCTCCCCACAGTCTTTCCAGCCCTGTTTTCTTCTTTGCCAGCCACTCTGCAATTAGGTGAGACTTTCTGCAGGTGATGGAAAACCAAAAGGCATGGATGGTTTCAGGCTGCTGAATCTGACAGGACAACAGAAGTTACTTAGTGATTTTATTTTTGCTTTCAAATAACCTGCGGAGTTTGCTTTCTGGAATTAAAGTGAAACATCCACAGATTTTCCTCATGTGATATTGTACAGGGTAGACGTGGAAAACAGGACTGAAGGGCTCTCAGTTTCACCCAGCCAATCCCTTTGCCCCAGGTCAGACTCAGCTCTACCCAAACTGCTCCTGACAGATATTTGTCTAACCTGCTTGTGAATGTCATCATCAATGGCAATTCCACTGCCTCCCAAGGCAACCTCTTCTAGCTCTTAAATGTTTCTGTTATTAGAGACCTTGTTCTTCCTGGATGGAGATGGAGAGCAATTTATTCACTTTTTCTTTTTCTGACAATCGTTTACGTATTTGAATCCATTACTGCATCTATCTTTTCTTCCCCAGGCTAAGCAAGCTGGATTCCTTCAAGCGCTCCTGCTAGATTATACTTTCCACATTCTGATCCTCCTTATTTCTCTCCTGAATTTTTTCCAACTAGCCTGCATGAGTCTTGAAGCGTGATGCCTAAAACTGGACACAGATCCCGATTCAAGATCTTTAATAGCACTGGTGAAGGAGGATTATTTCCCCTGTTTACATACAGGTCTCTTGTTTCTGCATCATGATACGATCTCAGATGTTGCTTTCAGCCTAACAACTGGTTCGTGCACAGTTCACAAATTGCAGTAGTCTCCAGGATCCTTTTTCACAGGACTGCTGTATGCTGAATGAGGAGTGAAAGGATGCTGCCACAAAAGTTTGGGTCGACCTTGGCAGAGGCTGTAAGTGTGGCATGCTGGCAGTGGGACGGACTGAGCCTTTGGTTGATGCTGTAGAGACGGGGACAGCAGCTACCACAGCAGTATCCAAAGTCAGACAGGAAGGGTTGGGTTTTGGCAAAGGGAGAGAGGAATTAAGTAACTAGATTGATACAAATAGAAATGAGTACAGCCTGTCCCATCGGTTTCAGGGAATTTCCCCTGGGACCATACTCTCTTGCTAACTTCCAGAGGCTGCAGTGTTCATCAGTGCCCCCAAAAGGAGGTTGTGGAGCAAAATGGGCCACTCTTTCTTAAACATCTACACTACCCCAAATGTTGAGTCCTTTGTAGCCAGTGGAAAGACACTAATCGGCTTTGGGGCTTTTTTTGACCTGGTCACGTGATCATGCTATCAAGATTAAAGCAGCACGAGGAAGGAAAAGAGGCTTAAACAGCTGAGGGTGCCTGGCAGGTCATTTTAACCTTTTCATAATCATTAAAGCTGCAGAATCCCATTATCAGTGGGTGACTTGCTGCTTTGCTCCCCAAACAAGCGCTGGTGACACAACTTTCTGTTCAGCTCCGTTTTCCCCCGCAGGAGCGTCCAACCCAACTGGTTGCCAGGACCCAAACTTCCAGCAGAGTCTGGCCATTCCTTCGTGTGGATCAATGGGTTCGAGTTCATTGTACCAAGGAGAAGCAATCCATGGGTCTATCAAAAGCAGGGGATTTATCTCTCCGTTTCTAAAATTAGACTCTCATGGAAGGTCCTGCTCAGGCCATACTGTGGTAGATCAGCCCTTGCCCATCTGTGGCAATAGTAGAGAGGTACAGGATAAGGAAGATTATGATGATCTCCTAAGTCAGTGCTTTGGCACTGGTCAGTGGGCTATGGCTTTACTCTGCTGGGATTGGCAACAGCAGAAGATCCTGCACTGCTACAGTGCAGCTCTGACATGGGAAGCAAAGCTTTTTGGATGAAGCTGTTACTAAGCTGTTACTGTGTTAACTAAGGCAGGAGGCCCTCAAAGAGCCTCCAGTTTGTTGGTGTTGCTCATCTTTTCCTCTCTTGCAAGTTTTCATCACATCCGGTAGTCAGTCTGATCTTCCCCCGTCTTTCCTCCAACTTCTGTATCTTCTGTTGTCTCCCTTCATATCAACTGGTAAGCTCTGGTACAGAAATGCTTGCCCCACAGTGTCTGGAAGCCAGGATCACTCTGATCCACCTGAAATCTGAACATTGTCCTACTTTCTCTAGAATTGTCATTTCTGCATTCACGCAGAAATCATTGAGTACATCTAGTGGTTGCACAGCAAGTGGCTTCTTAAAGAGGCCAAGGAAACCCTAAATTTTGCCTGGTGTCACTGAGCTATGGTGGGTGTTGCAGGTATTGCAGCACCTGGGATTGATCTGGAGACACCTACTTCCTCAGACAGGGCAGGCTTCCACGTGCAGGGAGCAAGAGCACTGCAGGGGATATAAATCAGCTTTTCTCTGTTACATGTACACCAGTCAAGACTGTCTGGCTATGCGTATCTTGGACATTAATATTTCTATTGCTGTGTTTGCTTATTTCGTCTAATTACAGTCTATTCACTCTTTACTGAAAGCTTAGTCTGAAGCTGAACCATCAGAAACTCACACTGATTTTTCTCGGGGTGGTGCCCAGAGTCAGGCATTAAACACAACTTGTAAACCAAACACATTTTTTTCCTGGGTTGTTTACCTTCACAGTTTCTGGGGGAATAGCTGGCAAGATCTCCCCAGGAAACCTGGACAACAAGCAGTGACTATTAACCAGGGCTGAGGCAGTCTGTCATGCAGGCAGCACATCTGAGCAGCCTGGTGAAGGTGCTGTCCTCTGCATGCAGGCTTACAGGAGAGCTGTGGAGAGCCCTGGAGAGCCACAGCAGCACTGTGGTCCTTGCCTGATCCCAGCAGCAGAAGAGCAGCTAATGGTCCCCTCAGGAGGGGGAAAGTGTGGTTTCAGATGAGAAGATTGGGAGGTGTTTTACCACCTTCCTGTTAGGCAGGTTTCGTGGGTTGTGTGGGTTAGACATCCTCAGATGCAAATGTTCTCTGGTGGTGCCTGCTGGTCTATGCTGTGGTGGAGGGACAGCCCCCACAAAGATTGTCATCTACACATCACCCAAGCAAGGAAGGGGAAACTGGCGGCCGCTGCGCTGCAGCACATGGGTACACACACACTCCTCCTTCCCTATCAGCCACTTCCTAGTGAAATCCTGGTATCAGGAGCTCCTGAACTGTTGCCAGTCGTTGTGGGCAGATGTTCTGCTGTGTGCGGAGATGCTGTCATGGCTGGAAGTCACAGTAGTGAGCTGTAACAGCCAGAGTCAGGAGAGACCTTACCAGACTCTTACAGACCAGCTTGAGGCTGCTAAGCAGCCAGACAAGTCTAATGAACTGAAACTGAGTCTGGAACATACAGTCTTGAAAACCTTCAGAGCTTGTAGTTAGAGGCTTGCTATGAAATGTTAATTAAATAGCTGCAGTGGCATATGTTCAATCCTGTCAGGGCAGCACGTCGCAGCAGCACAGCCATGTTGCCAGTGCGTAGCCACTGTCTTGTTAGAGCTAAAAATGTGTATTAGTCTGAGACCATATTTCTATATTATTTGTGATTGGACTGGCTGCACACTTCTGTGTTTTGATTGGTGTTTGAATACCTAAGATATGCCTGAGCTATCACCTGCACCTTGAAAATGAGGCCCGATCCTACCAGTGTTATTCAGACAGATGTTATCGTGGGTGGCTTTGGATGCTACAGATGGGCCTTTTATTTATTTAGTGTAGTCTAAGGCAGTGTCTGTTCAGTAGATGTGCTGCACCTCAGCAGCTCAGCTATGGAAATATTTAAGATTTGGCCTTAGTTCTCTTTCTGTAAGTGCATTCCTGCTACCTCTTTAACACTGGCTGGCAGAGTGCAGAGGAAGCCTCTCCCTACACAACCCACAGTGAATGAGGTGGTGGGACAAGAGGTGGAGCAGGTTGGTATGATGTGCCTGCTGAATATCTTGCAGAGGTACAAAACGCTGGGAGCTTCTATTTACCATAGACCTTGTTGTTGTGTATTCTCTTACCACATCTCAAGGGAGACCCCAAATTGTGCCTAAGCTGCTACTGGAAAGGCATGGGATTCGAGATCAGCAGAGTATGGTATTTTGGACCTGATGATCATGAAGATGTGAAGATGGTCAGAGGGCTGGAACACCTCTCCTCTGAGGAAAAGCTGAGAGAGTTGGGATTGTTCAGCCTGGACAAGAGAAGTCTCCAAGGAGAACTTAGAGCAGCTTTTCAGTACCTAAAGGGGGCTACGAGAGAGATGGAGAGGGACTTTTTACAAGGGTATGTAGTGATAGGAGAGGGGTTAATGGCTTTGAACTGACAGAGGTCTGGCTTAGACTAGATATAAGGAAAGAAGTTTTTACGAGAGTAGTGAAACACTGTCACAGGTTGCCCAGAGAGGTGGTAAGTACCCCATCCCTGGAAACATTCAAGGACAGGTGGATGGGGCTCTGTGCAACCTGATCTAGTTGAAGATGTCCCTGGTTGCTGCAGGGGCGGTACTAGATGACTGTTGGAGGTCCCTTCCCACCGAGGTTATTCTGAGATTCTATGCCAAGGCAAACCAAGGAGCATTCCCTGAAAGCCCTGGTGGTGCCATAGCAGAGGGCAGCACCTGTGAAACTGAAGGAACTCAGCATTAGCTTTGTGATGGCCCTGCTCACATTTGAGCCATCCTTAAGCCATGACTTAAGCCTGTTGTGAAAACTTGCCTTGCGTACCAGTCTGAAACAGGACATTGGGAATGGGGTTTGCTGGTAAGAGCAGGAAGGTGGGGGCTGCCTAGGAACAAACAAGGGTGGTGCGTTTGTCCATCTCTCCCAGTAGTTTCCTTTAATGACAATATTTAAGATATGTGAGTTTCATCTGCTTTCCAACTGCTCTGAAAGAGTGCTGTTGCTTTAATAAATCAACAACTTTACAAGATATAACCACTGGCCATTTTTCAGCCTGCTTGTCTGTGTCAAGAAGCAAGACCAGTAGAGCAATACAAATCTGAAATATGGTGGTGAAGAGCAGAGATGTGATAATGAAACTGCCAACAAACAGCAAAGTGTTTTATTGAGCACAGGTGAAGGCCTTTTTATGAGATGATCTTTGATGGAAGGAGAGGAAGAGAAAATGTCAGCATTCTATCACGCAAAGAAGGCAGCTGGCTGCAAGGTGCAGATCTGGAAGAGCATCATTCCTTCATGTACCTTTCCTCCTTGGTTTGGGAGAATCCCCTTAGGGATGCTGCTTTTTATGAGGACAGGAAGAGCCTTGTTTGCAGGACACTGACAAAATATAGCTATTCTTTACTGTCTTAAATCATGCTTAGTTTAAGTAGCTCTCAAAAGTAAAGGACAGTTTTTTTCTTATATTCATTTAGGTGCTAACACCCCATTATGAAGAGGTCTTAAATAAAAATATCTTGATCCCAACCTTGTAGCTACCACACAAACCTCTACTCTGCATGCATGTGGTTGGAGAAGTGGCATACAACGAAATAAAACCATTTATTTTGATACTGTCAAAGTAAATGTGTAATTTATCATATTTACCCCTCTGACAGATTTCTCTGAAATCTCAGATGAGAATCAGAAAGGCTCCAAGTGTCTTTTCAAATTACACTGTTCTGTGCTCTGCAGCCTGCAAGATTGTTTTGTTTGTTAAAACAATTTCTAATTTATGTTTTTACAAAGCTTGAGGAGCCAGACAGTTCCCTGCTCTCTGAGAGACCATTGAGTTAAAAAAAGGTAGAGTGATTTGTCTTGCCTCCATTTAGCTGTAATGAGTATTAAGTGGTTTATCTATGTGGAGAAAAGTTACTCAGCTAGATTACATCCAAGCTGAATTACATCCCATTCCAGATGGAGTATGTTTTTTAGAAGGAGTAAATCTTGAAGAGGGTGGATAATAACAGCAGTGCTCCTTCCTGAGCTGGAACACAGCTCTTCTACCTCTCATGGAGATAATGTGGGGAGCTACATCCAATTAGTTTTTCCAAGGCTTTGTAAAAAAACAGGACTTCAGGTTTTACATCTCTGTGAACAATTTAGCTTGTAGCATTTACGTTGTGCAAGTGAACGATGGCTGATGGTGATTACAGTTTTCACCCATTCTGCTGTCGTGGGTAGCAGCCTGGCAGGGCACACTGCTGCCTCTCTCCCCGACTTCCTCTTCTGTGTGATGGCTGCCACGGGGAGGGTGCTGAGTGGGATGTGAAATGTTTTGATGGGAAATTCCTCCCCTCTGGTGCCATCTGGTCCACTAGGGCACCCACTGCTCGTGCAGCTGGTGCTTGTGGCCCCAAGGGGTAACTAGAGGAGGATGTTGGCCCCAGTGGCATCCCAGGCAGCACTGAGTGCCGGAGAAAAAAGAGTGCAAGAAAGCTTATCCTTGACCGTGTGTCCTTGACCATCATATTTGTCTGGCCACCAGCAGGGCACTAGCAGGTGTGAGTGGACTCGAAATCAGTGCCATGAGGTGTGGCTGGGTGGGTGTGCTGGGAGTATGGCCCAGTACCTGGGTCTGGAAGCTGCTCGTGCCACTGAGAAGAGTGCTTCTGGGCTGGTGAAGGTTGAGCATTTCTCGCAGCTGGCAGCAGCCTTTGACACAGCAGTGAGGACCGTTTGTTTGATTTTTAATGAAAGGGATGAGAGGGTCTGATTGGTCAGTGATCCAGCTCTGCTGCCTCTCTTGGATGGGTCAGTGGGGCCGTCCTTGTCTCCTGGCTCTGGGGGAGGCAGGAGAGGAGGGAAACTCACTAATAGGAGGAAGGTCAGAGGCAGAAAAATGTTGGGAATGTGTTTCTTGATCTAACATGGGTGAGACCTAGCCTGGGGTTTCACTGCTTAGCCTGGCAGTGTTGCTACGTGCTGTTGTGAGATTTATGAAATTTTTTAAAACTGAGATCAAGATGCAAATGGCTCATCTGGCACCTGCCTCAGCACAGGCAGGTCCAGAAGATGGAGGTGATTCATCTCTGAGGGCACAGCAAGGATTGGGATGGCTCTGAGCACTGTTTCACAGCCTTTGCCTGAGCTGCAGCATCTTCTTCTGACAAACCAGCTCATTTGTTTTTTGTTTTTTTTTTTTTCTTTTCTTTCCTACATATATTTTAAGTTGCCACAGGGTGTATCCTGGCTGAGGTCAGACATCAACATGGTTTGGGGTTGAACAGCGGTATCTGAAGAATTCTAGCAGATCTCAGATCAGGCTTTCAGGACTGGTAGTAGTTGTGGTGTGCATTGGCTCCCAAGGATGCAGGGCTTGCCTTCCAAGGAGTACCCTTTTTTTGGTAAGGCGTATGAAACCGCAGAGAGGAAATAATTCTCTGTTTCCTTTTCTTTGGCAGTCATGCTCTGTTGTTTTCATCAGCCAGTCAGTCAGTCCTTGTAGCGTTCAGAGCCTGAGCACAACAGCTTCTGCATCACCATTCATCCACTTGAACTAAATTTCTTGTAGCTGCTAGCCCAGTGAGGGTACTGGTGAAGCTGGAATGCAGGTGGGAAGGACACCTTATCTGACCAGGTCTACCAGTGGAAGCTGTTGTATTCAGCGCACAAGTGGAAGTGGTGTAGTCTCTGGTTGTCTTCAGACAGAGATGGAGACTGGTTTTGGAATTGTTTAGCCAAATGGGTATTATTGTACTGAATTTAGGGGCAAGTTAACAAAGTGTGATGGCCTGGGGGGGTCAGACCAAAGGATCCATGATCCTCCTGGCTTTATATTTAACAGTCCCCTTGCACCCTGCTGGAGGACAGGCTCATTAGTAACTCAGCACGTTCTTCAAGCTGATCCTGAAATCTTGCTGGCTTCAGCACTGATCTACAGCAGCATTCTACTCGACACCTTTAGATATGTGTGGCTAATGCTGTGGTGCACGAGGCCTTCACGGGGAAGGTGCTTTCGACTGATTCGATAACCTACTTGCTTTGCTCTCTTCTCCTCTGACCTGGAGACTCCCCCCACATCAGGGTGGTTGTTGGGCCGAGTTTGTGGTCCCTGCAGCTCAAGCCAATGTTGCTGTGAACCTTGTCACCACTTAAGCTGTTCACTGAACTTACATAGCTCCCTGCAGTGTCTTCTTAGCCTTTCTTATGAGGACTTGTTTGGATTTCCTGGGTTTGGACAAAGCATAATCCCGTCAAAAAACTGAGCATTTTTCCTCTGAGAGTGTGCTTTAGATGGGTACTTGACTCAGATCCATCCTGCTGTTCCTTTATGCGTAGTTTGGCACTGGTCTATGGTAGCACTTTTTTGAGCATATTCCAGTTTTTTCCTTGAGTGGCCAAAGCAGTCTCAGTGATTAGCTGTAGCTTCCCTGCTAGCTCTTCTGCTGAGCTGCCCCCAGAGTGGCCAGGAGGAGCATTCAGGCTTGGTGCCGAATGCGTTTGGCAGCCACGGGCGAAGGCAGAGAGAAGCTGTTTAGCACAGAGCCAGCCTAAACCTCACACGTGTGCGTGGGTGAGTCTTCATGTGCCAGAGGTGCCTGCTCACCCTGGGGGGCTGATCCCAAAAGGTGCTGGCCACTGGCAGCACACCCCTGCCGGCACCAGGGCCCTTGTGTTAACACCCGGTTCCTCACCTTGTCACGCTTGGCAAGGAGTCCTGGGATTGAACAGAGGCTTCTGCAGTCATGCCATAACAAATGAGATGAGGGAGATTATAATTGTGCGCTTTGCAGAGCCCTTTTAGAAGTGTGGAAAATGTTTGGGGTTTTTCATATACTTATGTTGCAAAACTTTTCCTCCTGCTGTAAAAGCTCATGGCTTCTGCTACTCAAATTACAAGTGGAGGAGAAATTTTGCAAAGATCCAAGTGTATGGGAGGAACTCACCAAGCTGTAATGAAAATGGAGAAAAGGTTTTCCTTGGTTCTTTTATTTTTTTCCCTGTGAAATTTTCAAATGTGTTTCTTCAAAGCACAGTTCAAAACAAAAGCCAGATGCTTTGGACAGCAGTAAGCCACCCACAGAGCTCTCCAGCAACTTATCTTCTATGCCAGGCCACCCTATCTGGTGCTGCTGTCTTACTGCAGTGGTAAACTGGCTATTGCATTCCTTCAGGTTGAATATTACCATTTTATGTGAGGGTATTCTGTGTTTTATTGTCATGGTTAGTGTTTTCTGGTTAGTGTCACGTGCTTCCACTAGAAAAAACAAAAAACATGTCCTGGGTAGGCACTTGTTGTGTACATCAGGCTGTCTGCATGCTGCAGCTCTGTGGCCTTTCTGAATACACTTCTCTGCCTTTTACAGCACTGAGAGTTGTGGCACTGACCTCCTCTTAGAGCTGTGCCAACAGCTTAGTTTTGTGAGTTTCTCAGTTGTTTTTGAAAGAAAAAGGCACGTGTGTGGAGGGGTTGTTCATTCAAACCTAAAAGGAAACATCTTGTTCTGTCATGGAGTATTTTGGTGCATTCTAGGTGAATGAGAATAGCTTTCAAAACTAGGAAATTACTCCTACAAAAATACAAACCACAGCATTTCAACCTCACTTTCTTTCTGTATCACCTATCCCTCAAATTGGCATTGATGCAGATTCACAAAAGATATTGCTGTTGTTGAGTCTCAGCTTTTCAGTGAAAAAACCTTTGACAGAGTCCCTCCTCATCCTATACACTTAGGGTTTTATTCATTAAGTCTTTCCCAAACTGGCCTTCCACAGAGTGGGAAAATGTATTGCTGTCTGACAGTACGTGGCTGCAGCACAAGAAGCTTAAATATGTGGTTTTTTTTTCTCTTTTCTTAAAGATTCGTCTTCCAACTATATCAGGCAACTTGAAACAAAAGTGAAACTGCTGGAGGATGACAACAAGCTTCTTTCCCAGGTAGGTTTTTTTCTCTTGATAGATACTAGTGTGACTTGGTTCTCCTGTTTACATATGGTTGTGTCTGACTGCCCCATTTGACGGCACCAGGGCTTTTGGTAAACATCCCAGGAAGAACATAATTCATATTAACCCCACACAGATAGAATTTAGTCTCCTTTTATTAAAATTTAAAAAAAAAGGAAAAAAAGAGTGAATCCTCTGTTAGTGTCTGTGTGTGTTTCGGAGATGCACTAATGCCTCCCTGCAGAGCTCCTTGATCCACCCCTGCTCCTGGGGATGCTGTGAAAGTCCAGCTCTGCCTGTGTCCTTGCTGTAGGATTTTGTCTTGCTTGCCCATTTACATTGACTTTTATCTTGTTGAAAGAGGAGACTGTTGTGAAAGGACAGCCTTGGGAATAGTTTTGTGTGGTGCAGGCTCCAGCTTTTATTTGAGATGTTACTTAAATCTGAACAGGCTCTCTAAAGTGCCACTTTTTGCTTGCATCTCCCTTTCAAAGTCTATTCCACGTGCTGCTATGCTTTTGATCACTCATGATGCTTACCTGTCTTTATATAGCAATGTCAAGCAGTGGGAAGAAAACAGCCATTCTTTCTGGTATGTCCTCTGGATCCCCTGTAAAACACAGCAGTTGGTGTAAACAGGGGCAGCTCTGCTGCGTTCAATAAGGCACTGTCTGTTTAAACCATTGGAAAAGTTACCCTTTGTTTCCTGTTCTTTGCACCCTTTCAGTGTTTTATGTTCTACCTTCATAGCATTTTAAAAGTTTTTCTTCCATACTCTGCTTCTTACTTCAAGCACCACATTTCACAGTCATTTTGTTCCAGATTCTTCCCAGTTTTAAGGACTGGAAATAAAAAAGCCCTTGTAATGTTTTTTTTTTTTAAATGCCTTTTTAAAAATGCCTTATGTTGTGCTGTCCTTTGCATTTCACCAAATTGGAGAATAGACTGTTCCAGGATCACATTTCTAAAATTCTCATTTAAAATAAACAAAAATAATAAAGAGCTCCATGCTTACTGAAATTTCAATAAAATAACTTTGTCAAGTGTTATATTTTTCTGAAATACACGTTTTGACCTGTTTGGCTGTGAGCTTTTTAAAAGATTACTCCTTTTTCCCAGCATACTCATTGGCATTACTAGCCATGAAACAAAACTCATAGGGCACCAAAAGGTTAAACCCCAAAAGGGTGCTCAACTCAACAGCTTTAGAGTTGCTTCATGTATTAATTGATTGCTAATTTAATTTTAACCCCCCCTGTGTTTCTCCCAAGCTGTGACTGAGCTGGTGTCTGGTGGCAGTCGAAGCCCCGAGACTGTTTAATTGGAGCTATTGATAGGCAGATGGTCTGCATGGGGACAGTTGGGATGTGCATGGATTCGGGCATGGGCTCCATGTGCCCTTGGCCTAGCTTTGTCCTGCCACAGCCAAGCACGTTACTCTGTCAGATCTGCCATAGGAGGTCAAGAAAAAGTTGGTAATTATTGGTGATAATGAATAGGGGCTGAAGAGCTGCATGGGCTTATTGCATTGGGAGGATAAAACCCTCCCAATTTAATAATAAAACAGTTAGTTTCGGGGTGTGCAGGGCTGCTTCAGGCTCATGCATCAACCCTTCACCTACGTGCTGCCCTGGGTGCGAAGGCTGTGCCTTTTCCTCCACTGTCCTCAGGCGTCATCACCTTTCGGGCTGTGTTAGGATAAATATTTGAATCCAGCAGGGAGGGAAATTACCTTGAAATAGCTCTGTGTTCCAGAGAAGGCCAGCCACCTCCCCAGCAGCAGCAGGCACTGATGCCAGCCTGGCTGTGATGTGCTATGCAGCCCCTGTGTGATGTCTCAATGGCCCTCCAAAAAGACCAGGATCCAACCTCTTTTAGATCACATTCAGGAAATAACTTTATCTGTTATAAGCAGGGAGTCAGCTTTCCTTAGGGCAACAGGAATGTTGCAGATACCGTGGGCTGACTGAACTCCCTGGGAATACTGAGCTGTATCACCTCCAGTCTGTCATGCTACTCACCTAGATTTCAATTTTTTTCTCTTTTAATGAGAAAGATTAGGAAAATCTGTACAGACACAAATTCACATGTATACGTACATATAGCTCCCAGCACCATCCCAAAAAGTATAATCCACTTACTCTATTTTTACTAGGTTTGTCTGATTGGAAAGTGTTTAGCTGTTACCGTGCAGATCTTGGGATAAGACTCTAGTCAAAAAGGATCCTGGCAAACTTTCTCCTGTTTTGAAAGTTGCCAGGTGATCCTGGCTGTTTGAACTCTGCAGTGCCAAACTGGCTTGTCAACACCAAAGTCACATTTTAACTCGGCTTGGCTTTCTCCCTGGGAGTATTGACTTTGCAATAATATTTGCAGCCTGGTGTCAAGAAGTTCTATCACCAGTGTGCTGAGGAGCGATGAAACCTGACGTCCTAAGTAACAAACAGTGCCTGTGCATTAAGGGATTAACAAATCAGGGGTGGTTATGGAAGTCTTCCTGGCTTCCTTCCAGTTGCTAAACACAGAGCTGAAATAGTGCTTCATCCAGAGAAACCCGAGAAGGCTGGATAGGACATTTGCAAGCTTTATGGCAGGATTTATATTCCAGTGGCCAGTGACACAATACCCCTTTGCTGGCTGAGATTTGTTGCTTTATCCTCTTCAGCATCTCTGGAGTGAAGGTATGCTGAGAGGTGGTGTCTTTGTAGCCCCTTCTGGGATCAAGTTTTTGCAGGGGATCCCGAGCCTGCAGTTTTTCTCCTGCTTCCCAACATATCCTTTCTCTGTAAGCACTTTAGAAGAAAGCCCCAGTGGGACAGGCAAAAGCTCCCCAGCCCGTGCCTGGCAGCTGCTCTGCACTGTACATGTCACCTGCAGCACAGGTGTGCTGGGATTCACACTTCTGTTTTTCTAGGGCTTATTTGAACAGGTTAATGGAGAGACCTTTTCTTACTCTTGGAGATCAAGAAATACCATCTCACAAGGCACATTTTGCTGTAGGAGGAAAGTAAATGGAAATAAGGGTGATATTACGATAACCATGTATGTGGGTTTTTTTTGTTGTTGTTTTGACCTCTTTTGCTTTCTAGGGAAGGAGATGTGTGTTTCCAGTTGGGAAATTATATGCTTCTGACTTTGCTAACTCATCAATAATCATCACTCTCCCCATTTTCCTTTCTCTGAGGAGAAACTACTCCAGTTTTTACTTTTTTGACTCAGTTTATGCTGTGATGTTTTGTTGGTGTGGCTATGTCAGCTAGAAGGTCATGCTCTTGGATGGCATTGCTGTGCTGGCAAAATCTCTGGTGGCAGTTCTGGCAACCCACAACTTCTGTTGCCCTGGTTTCCATTGTTTGGGGAGAGGTTGTAGCAAATGCCACTACCAGAAAAGACCCCCCAGTTCTGCTCTCCAGTGCTGGTAGGTGTCTGTGGTGTAGCCACAGTGGCAAAGACCCCACAGAGCTGGGTGGGGATGGTGTGAGTCTTTCTCAGAAGTGTAGCTGGTTTCTGGAAGTTTTAGTTGTAGTGTAAAGAAGATGAATGTAAGCTCTGAGAAATGTTGGGTGTTGGTTTCGGAGAGCTTAATGGGCATCACTTTTTCAGTCTCACATTCTGAAGGGAAGAAGAGCACTGAGTTCTGCTGTGTGCATGCATTTGGTCTGTGCAACATCACATGAGTGAAGTCTTGATTTTCCTCTGTGTCACTGTGGGAAATGCCCTGGAGAGCTGGTGTTAACCTTCCTTCAGTGCTGTCTGGTCGACTAGGCGAGAGTACCTTCCATATTGCTGAGATATGATCCCTGAGGTGGGAGACCATATTTGCTTTCCAATGTGGGTAACTGGAAGTGTCCCAGCACAAATAGACCACAAATAGACCCCTTAAGCCTTCTCATGCTGCCCCTTGAACTAAAAAGTAATTTTTCATGACACACTTGCCCTTTAAGGTTAGAGAGACCTGTATTTACGACATTTAGGAGCTCCAAAGGTCAATTCTGGGTAGTTTCATAACTAGAGCATACATTTTAGAGGTAATACCAGTAACAAACGTCTGGCCATTCTCTCACATTATTTTGCATTTTCAGCTCATTCTGTACACTCTTAAGGATTGAGCACTTTTAACTAAAACTGGAGTTCATAGGCTGTGTGGGCTCATCACTGTTCTCTCTCCTTGTAACTAAGTACTGTGCACCATGGGCTGGCTGTCAGGACTCCTTTTGCTTTATAGTCTCTGCTGAGCTGTGTCTACCTTTTCCCTTGAGAGCAGGAATGCCAGAGGCATTTTTCTGTTCAGAGATGCCCAGGGCACGTTACACAGCTTTGTTTCGAACAGCCCAGCTTTTAACAAAGCAGGTGCATTGGGCAGGTGAGGCTCTGAGTAACTGGGCATCTGACAGTGAAGTCCTGGTGCCTCTTTCACGGAAAATTTCAAGTCCCCTGATGCAGAGCAGAAACAAAAG
Organism: Machaerirhynchus nigripectus; assembly: GCA_013397975.1. Lineage (NCBI taxonomy): Eukaryota > Metazoa > Chordata > Aves > Passeriformes > Dicruridae > Machaerirhynchus > Machaerirhynchus nigripectus. The sequence continues at coordinate 197,653 of VZRQ01000117.1, read as the reverse complement.
AAATTCTTCTCTAGGGAGTGGCAGCCCTTGAGATTTATGAGGAATGTAAGAGTATTTAATTAAAATTGCCAAATAGACTTCAGCAGCACCAGCACTTCACAGCGGTTCAGCCTGCTAGTTGCCTGGGATTTAGAGTATCCTTGGAAGATCTTTAGAGCATCCCTAGAAGTTCCTGAAAACTGTTCTTAGTCTTAATTTTAAGAAACTTCATGCTTTTCCTGAATTAAAAGAAGGCTGCAGCTTTGGGGTTAACAAAATGATAGTAGGCAATGCCTGTAAACACTGCTGTTAAGAGTGATAAATGTAAACACTGCTGTCAGAGCTGAGGTGTTTGAGCAAGGAACTTCCATGGTCACAGCATCTGCAGGCTGCCACAATTCTTAGGCAAATGGGATCTTGGCACAACCATCCAGTCAGCAGGCAGTTTCTAGCATATTGTTCTCAAAACAAGGGGGAAATCTGGACCCCAGAGTCAAAAAGAGCCTGACAATCATTAGTACGGCAAAGAACAAAGATGTAAATGCCATTCAGTGGAGAGTCTGATCTCTTCCCAAGGAGGAGAAAAAGAAATTGCCCACAATGTGCTGGCTGGCTTCAGGAGAGTCAGAGCACAATTTCCTCTGTTGTTTTATTATCAGTCACTTCTGTGCCAAGTCTGCCATTAACAGTTCCTGCTTGTAGAGTTTCCTCTCTGCTCTCAGAGTTGTTATAAGGTCTTAGCATTTGGGCCTCTCCATGAATTGGCTCTGGAGGTTTGTCTGAGGCCATGGCTTGTGCCAAGAGCACTGCACACACTCACCATGACAGGAACAAAATTACAAACCCATCTAATTTCCCCAAAGCCTACCTATTGTTTGTGAATGAGGAGGATAAGTATAATTGCTTTAATTTGGGTCTCACAAGGGAAATTGGATTTTTTTTTGTAATACAGAGCAACTCAGACATGAAAGCTTTCCAGGCAGTTGGTCTCCATTTAAATTCAGAATACTGAAGGGGATGTGCCCTCAGTTACTCTATTACCAATTTCAGACTGTGTTTAAATGTTTAGCTGCATACTAATTTTAAGTAATAAAAAAGGAGATTCATATTTGGGGTCACATCCAAATATTCCTTTCAAGTCAACAGTAAGAATTCCTACAGGACTCCATGCATTTTGGAGTACAGCTCTTGAAGAACCAGATTTTCATGAGACCTTCTCTCTTGAGACCAAAACTTTGATACAGTTTTGAGAGTGCACTGCATTGTTGCATGTGTAAAAGCAAAATATACTAGCAGAATCCCTCAAATGTTGCTTCCTTAGTTGTGGCAGCAGAATCTTCAAAAAAACATAGCATGCAAAACCAATCAATGTCCAAGTGTGTTCTGTTTCACCTCCTTCTTTTATGAATTACAATGACAAGACTGGTCTGACCGATTTGCTATCCAGTAAGTTGACTTGAGATGCAAGGGAAATTGGAGATTGAATCAGTATGTACTGATTGAATAAAATGTTTTTCCTCCCCAAATGAGAAATGTACGGTTTCATAGGAGCAGTTCAAAATACCTTCTAGCCCTTTAAGACAGTGGAATTCCTTCTGTTTACTTTGGACATCAGGGGCTTGGGCTGCTGTCTACTGAAATAAATATTCTCTCACCTTCATGCACATCTAAAATGCATGATCAGTGACAGACCTGAGCTTTTGCAACTTGTAATGAAATCTGGGTTGTGTACTGTGTGTTCTGGGGGTTGTCACCTGTGGTATCCAGGGATTTTACAAGAATGTAAATAGAGTTCCCTAAAAACCTAGGAAATATAATTCAAAATATCTAGATCCAGAAGTCGATTAAGAGATAGACAGAGACATACTGGGTTAATTGAGTCTTACAAATTTGAGACCATCATATAATTTCTTGCAACTTAAAATTTTGGAAGGGCTGGAGCTGAATTTCGGTGCTCAAGTGTGTGTGAGAGAGATGCACACATGCAAAGCTCTGCCATGCCCCATTTGTTTCTGTTGTGGGTTAGCAAGAACACTGGGTTTAATGAGGCTCAGTTTAACCTCCAGCTGTGAAATACAGGATTAGTCATATCCTGTGCTTAACCAGCTTTGTAATGATTTCACTAGATTCTACTATTTTTCTCTGTAAGAGGACAGGGCCAGGGAAAAAGCTCTTAATTGCAGTTAGATCAGGCTACGAAGAAGCAGCTTTTTGTGTCTTTGAAATGTGGAGAGGTTCAAAGTACACAGAGTCTCAGTGATCGGTCCATCTGAGAAGTGCTGAAAAATGTCTTGAGGGAAAACTAAGCAATAACTGCAGAGGCTTAAAAACAGATTTCTGCAATGAGTAAAATGCCAAATTCAAGCCCAGATCAAGAAAAATTCAGAGTCTGATATCTGAAAACAACTTGGGCAAGAATGGGAAGGATGTTAATCATTCATTGCTTTGGAAAAAAAAGCCTCTTTACTAAAAACTGTAAGTTTATGACAAGATTTTCAGTTTCGTTTTGTTTTTCATGAAGCCAAAAATGCAAATCTAAATCTTTATAAGAGACTTTCAAAGAATATTTAGATTACCTCACAAAAATTGATACTGGCTGTAATGGATTCTCCCCGACTGTTGAGTCCTGGTTCAGCAGAGACCTTGGAACATCCGAGTGGTCCTCCAGAGGAGAGGGACTTGACTGCCCAGTAGTGCCTCAGTCAGCTGGTGCTCAGCATAAGCTAAATCCTGCAAGGGACCTTTGCTGATTTATCAGGAGAGGTTTCAGGTGTTCGTTTTTCTCATTCCCAACAACTCTGTTGTTCTATGGGACGTGGGGAGTGCCTTGAAGGCAGCCCAGCAGTGTTGCTGTGGCTGAGATTTTGGGAGGAGGTGCAGTGGTTCCCTTTGGCATCCTTGCCTGGAGTGCAGTTGACAGGAGAAGAGGAAACGTGACTCCAGGAGATGGTCCAGACCTGTGCTTGATACTACATCCGTATCTACAACTACTTGCCTGAGGAAACCGGGGCAGCATTCCCTAACTTCTCCACTGGCACCCCTAGGAAAGACACTGATTTTGGTTCTAATGAGCCACGATGGCCTCTCTTAGTCTGTGACTCTGAAACTCGTGGCGTGCAAGCCACAGATCAGACTTGGGCTACACCAAATGCCAGTGGCTATAGCTCCATTTGGCTTTGTTAACTATTGAGCTGCATTTCTATTTGGGTTATGGGCTGTGATACTTGAACCTCTCAGCCGTGCCAGATCATATTTCCTCTTGAGCAAAGCCTGCCAGTTGTGTGATTATAATTATATACTGCAATTTGGTTTGAACTGATTATCTGAGTCTCCTGTGAGTTATGGGCTTGATCTTTCTCTGCAGATCTCAAACAAGAGGACAAAAATCCAGACATTCTTTAATATTAACTGTGTACTGAAGCTCCCTACCTCAGTTGCTACAGAGAATGGGGAGGTTTGACACTTGCACTGGTTTTATTCCCTGTACCCCACTGAGATACTTATAAAAGTCTTTTTCCAAGAGTGATTTTACATGGTAAAATCTGCTAAGCTTCTTACTGACTGTCCTCCTGCCTTTCCCAAAGCTGTTAGCTCCCCCAACAACAGAGAATTCCAGCTGTCACCAATGCAACCAGGTGAAATCTGGTTGCCCCTCCAGCTTCTGTGAACACAGATCATGATGTGAGGGGGAAGTCAGAACGTAGGCAGAAGTGGGGATCCTCATCCCTGTGTTGCATTTGTGAATGGCTGAGATCCAGCCATGGCACCATGCCCAAATGCATTTCCAATTCCACATAAACCACTAAAAATGGATTTACTGATGGAACTGTCTGAGGCTGTGCTTGTGAGCTCCTGGCTGAATGCTGAAGAGGGAATCAGGAGAATAGGTGTCTTGACAGACCGTTATCCTCTAAAGCCTTTGTCACCAGTTCAGGAGCGATCCCCAGATGTGCTACATGTACAGCAGGGATATGAACCAGTGTAAAGGAATTTAATCTCTCCTGTTACAAAAAGCTCATATTATTGCATGACATGGAAGATGCTAAATAGTTTTAATCTCATCCCTTAATTTTTTTCCCTTATTTACAGAGTTCTTTTAAAACCAAATACGTTGATTTTTTATTGCACTCTCATGTGTGTAATTTCCAACTTGCCTGATAAATGCTGCTGAAGCTAATGGGACTCTTCACATATACTTAAAGTCAGATATGTGCTTTGCTGAGCTTATTTTTGCTTTAATATGTCTTGTAGTGATAACAGCAATTACTGAACCTTAATTCAATTATTTGCTAGCTTCACATAGTGAAATTGCCCATCCCTCAGATTCCTGGTGCATGAGACACTAAAACATGGATTAATGAGATAAGGGGGAAATGTTTGTGCAAGGTCATGTGGTAGGGGATGTTCTCTGGGGCACAAGGCTGCCTGCCAGGGCCACTCATTTGTGGTGCTAAGGTCATGAGAAACAGGGGCCATTGCCCTGATGCCCATGTGAGAGCTGTGCAAGGCAGGTGCTCTGCACCACCTCCTGCACGTTGTTTGAGATGTGTTTCTGCTTTGCTTTAGCTCAGCAAAATACCACTGCTCTGCCATGATAGCTAAGGCTAACTTAGGGGCCAGGTTGTTCTTACAGAGCTGTGTGCTCTGATAGTGCCATTGACCTCTGCAGGTGTGGTAAAATGCCTGCAGCTGTGAAGAAGAGTAAGGTGATCGAGCTTTATCAACTGTTTGGGGGGGGGGTCACCATGCTCTGAACCTGGACAGTAAGAGGTTAATGTTTGTGCAGACAATAATGGGTTCTGCAAGGCTTCAGTCATGAATATGGGAAAAGGGGTTGAAGTTCAAATAATAGTATTATCTTATCAAGTGCTGCATATAAGACCATTTGGTCATCTGTGGTAAAGATACAAGTTTTTTTCAAGATGATAAAATAACTTTTTTTCTGTTAATTTTCCACCTGTATAAGGTTATTCTGTTCCCTTCTATCTGGCTGAGTGCCACAGCTTGCCATGGAATTTTAGTAAGGTAGAGAGACCTAATGCATCCATGGCAGCTTCTTGGGTCTGGGGCCTGCCTTTTAATACTGCTGCTGGTTGTTTGGGGCTCTGATTGCTTGTTCTTTCACTTGCTAATCTTGGTGATTTCCATTTTTTAATCATCTGAATGTATTAAATATGCCACTAATTTATTTTTATTTCCCTCCTGTACTTGTGCAAAAGACATTGGTTAGTGACATCTGTGTTTTGGCCAAGTTCAAATCAATGCCATTTGCCTATGTGAAGAGAAGTGGGCACTTTCAGCTAAATTCCTATAAAATAACAGGAAAATTTTTGATCTAAACCTTCCATTTGATTACTCAGTTGCAAACAATGGGTTGTTGAGTGTCAAAACTGAGGCAGTTTCAATTACTGGAACAATTATGGTTTAGAGGATTGTTGTGGGTAGGTTTAAGAACTTACATTACAGTGGCAGGCAAGTAATCCAGGTAATGGGCACTGCCAGAGTCCATAAAGATGAGGGCAGCCTGACATAGTGGGCTGAAATAAAACCTTCTTCATTTTTTTCCCCTCTTCACAAATGTATATAATCAAAAGCCAAGGTCTCAACAGAGTTTTCCATCTAATGTCCAAGATTTATGGGGTGAAACTATAATCTAAAGTAAGAATGATTTTTTTTTCTAATACAGACTTTTTTTTTGTTTTTCCATATCGAGACTTACCCAAATCATAAACCCAAATCCTTATGGTCTTATATGGTCTGGCTGTGATGCCCTTGCTCTATTGCTAAGGGCCAGGTTTATTCTGATGTTTAAATGATGGCTGACGGAAATCCTGTGCTTTGTAAAAGGGGAGGGAGCCACTAAAAAAATGGAAATTGCTTGTCTGTCAGAGGGCTGGGTGATGGCGTGGCATAATAATTTGTCAAAAGAAAATCTTCTGTACTGGTGTCAATAAGGGTATGCTTTCTTGTCAATATCGAGTTCCTTGCAGTAGTCCTTTCCATCTAGTTGCATCTCATGCCGTTACATAATTTCTTCTAAAGTTATGTTGAAAGCAGATACAATATTAATACATTTAAGCAGTGCAGTGTGTAATCTGCTGTCTGTTGAGCTTAGTGCAAGTGGGTCTGCATTGTAGGAAAATGAAGCTGATTATTATAAACCCTCGGAGATGACAGCCCTTTGGGAAGTCTGCTGTCAGTGACTCGTGTGTGCTTGATTCTCTGTGTTCCGGACCCATTCTGCCATGCCTTTATAAAGGTGCTCCCCAGAGGTAAACAAAAAGGGGCTTTGTAGGACTCCTCACCTTCAAACTGGTGCTTTGTTGTGTGGTTTTTAAAATGACTTGTGGGCGAGGAGAGAAAGCTTTCACAATGCAGGAGGTCAGAGATGAGTTACAGAGGGGTGGAGAGAGCAGCGCCTCAGGTGCTGAGCTGTTGTCCTCAGGTGACTCCAGGCCTGTCCCTCCTTGCTCCGGCTGTGCAGCAGAAGGATGTGGGTCTCGAGCAGCTCTTTGTCCCCTCTACCAAGGCTCCACGGGTGCCTTGGATACGCTCAGGCACAGGATGCCCATGTTTAGACACCCAAATTGCTCCCAAATGACCCCACAGCCCGTTGGGAGAAGGGAAGCTTGTGACCCTTTGTGAAGGCTTTAATATTTCCACAGGGCACAGGGTCAAACTGATCATTTATGATTAAATGCTTTTTCTAACCTCTTTTCAGTCTTCATCTGTTACAACTTACGTGAAAGGAGAAAAAAGTGTTTTCAATTAGAGGCTACTTATGTAACCACCCTGTTTTGAATGCTAATTCATTAATTACTGGGAGCTGACAGTGCTGCTTTTTAATTTTCCTTTGTCACTTCAGCACATAATTCTAATTGAAATAATTCTTTGCAAATCTCTTTCATAAATTCTGAGAACTTTATGTCAAGTAAATTTCTGTCTTTCTGTATTTATGTTAAGAACAGTCCATTTTGTTGCATCAAAGTATTTCAGAATTAAATATTTGTCTTCTTTTTTCTCCCTTCTAGCAGAAGTACCACTGAAGGATAGCAGAAAAGATAATTTGTCTAACTTGTCTCTAAGTTTTCAACACTTTATCTTCATGGTTGGTCCAACATGGCCACAGCACTGATCTGACTTTACTGGACAGAAACGGGAAGGAAAATAAATGTTTCTTCATAGTACTTTGACCTTAAAATACCACAAACACCATCCATCTTCTTCTGTTATTTGTGTTATTTTTCAATTGAATCACTCAGCACAGAGGGTCAAAAAGTCAGAGGCCACCATTTCTTCTCTTTGCTAGCAGGATAGAAAGCTTTGATAGGAACAAGTGTTTGCTGTTTTTTCCCTTGTTTTGTTTTGGTTTGTTTCTGTTTTCTAAATGTAATTTTAGTCTTTGGTAAGCACCAAGACTTTAATTTCTATCTCAAGCGTTTAAAATTATACATTATTTGTTATGGAAAACACCACTTTCCACCCATCAAATTGCTTCTGTAATCAAATTGCTTCTGTTTTCTGCACAGAAAAAAAAGTTGGGTTTGCAGTCTATTTTTACTAAAAAAATTGATTTGCTGGCCCGATTCTTTTCTCATTGGTAGGAGCTGGCCAAACTCCCCTGTCTGGTGGGAGGGCCATGTCTGTGTCCATTTGCTTCATACCAGGCTGACAAAGGTCTTGGGCTTCGGTCCAAGAACGCTATCTTCTGGGGTCACTCTTGAGTTCTGCCTAGCTGAAAAATGTGTCAGTAAATGTGATGTTGTTATTTCCGAGTACTGAGGAGTGGCTGTGGGGGAATGGCTGCCGCGGGGTGTCAGTGCTGGCAGCGTGTGGCACAGGTTTGTGCGGCGGGCGGAGGCGTTGGCCCTGCAGCCTTGTCCCCAAGCTCATCAGCTGGGAAGGGGAGGCAACGCCAGGGAGAGAGGTGCTGAGTTAGACCGAGGGCAGGTCTTGCACTTTTGTACTGCTGTGAAAGTCAGGACTTGTTTTTTTGTGTTTGTTATTTTTTTTTTAACTGGGGATGAAACTAGGGTTTGAAAAACATTTACAGTAAGAGAGCAAGAGCCATGGTGGGGTAGTCAATGGCCAGTTGTTGGTGTTTGCTGGGGATAAGTGTGTGAGCCTCTCACTTGGTCTCCTTTGATGTGTCCCTCCTTCTGTCTCTGCTCCTCAGCTTAGGAAACATTTCCAATAAAAGTTCAATTGAGACTGCATGCTCCCATGGAGTTTTAGTTCAGATGAAAGTGATTTTGCTGATAAATTCCTCGAAACTCCAGAAATGTGAAGTGATTTTACCTGAACGATAATTTATTATAGCTATGTTGCCCATTAGTTGAGATAATCTCCAGCAATGATGATGAACGGAGATGATCTGGGATTCTACTTTTAGAATGTCTTTCTGACTAGAAAAGCAATTTGGGATCCACTTACATCTCAGTAATGAAAATTGGGTAAGGTAATAAGAGATTTCATTTTGTGAGTGAATTGACAATGCAAATATCAGGATTTTTAATTTAGGTTTAAGTGGAGTAATGGCTACTCATTCTGATGCATCATTAGTCATATTGCTTTTAAATGAGGGATTCACTTTCTTTCCCTGGTTAGCTCTAACACTGATAGCAAAGCCCAAGGAATGTGCAAATGTTTAGGGAGGTCTGTTGAATATGTGTCACTGCACCATTTTAATTTTAAAAAGGAAGGAAAAGCAGTTTTCTTTCTGTGGTGAAAAAATACACATTTGCTTTTAGTGCAAGGAAGATAAATAGTGCAGAGCTGTGATTGGTAGCCTGTTGTAAAAAAAACCCCAAGCAATTAGAGCAAGATACATTTCCAAATAACTTCTAGAAAATATAGAAGGAAAATTGCATTGAGTGGAGTGCTCATGAAAGGGGCTGCCTTTGTGACAGACAGTGGGAGGAAGAAGTTAACTCTGCCTCTGACAGGGATGTCTTATAAATAATGGCAGGTGAAGACTCTTTTTGCCCTAGCAAACTAGCTCTCTGCTCCAAACACCTCGTTCCTCTTCTGGATAGATCTCTGCTCAGCATTTTTATTTCTTAGATGTCTTTTCTTGTCCTATTTTTTTTCTCTTTCTCCTTTCTGTTCTTTAATTAAGAGCTTGTTTTGATGTTCATTGAACTCAGTGGGAATCTTTCCATCAAATTGAATGCATTAGGTCAGATTCATAATCAGCAGTCACTGAAAGAATCTAACAATAGTTTTGTCACACGCTAGCGCAGTCTTAAATGGGATTTGCTTTAAAAAAGCAATAGAACTAATCCATTATAAACACTTGTTAGAGTAGAGTTTTGACTGTATCTGTGTATTTACCAACACAATTTCAACCAATTTAAGCCAAATTGAAATTAATGCAGACTTTTGCTCCAGGCAGGAGCATAGGGCAGTTAATTAAATCAATTTAAACTAGCATATTTTTAACGACAGCAGTGTGATACTGGGTGTTGTCTGGGCTTGGGTTTGGTTGTCTTCCTTCCTTAGGTGGGCAAAGCATTTTGACTTTCTGTGAGGACAAGCTGTAATGTAATGAAACACATGGGGAATCCAATGTAGACCAACACATTCAGATTTGGGGGTAAGACAGCAAGTTTCTGGGATGCAAAGAAATGTCCGCCAAATCTCTCTTTCTCAGGCCTGTTTCTAGGCTTCTGGTGTCCCACAGTTGTGTGGCATCTTGCAGGTCTCAGTGTGGTTTGCGAAAGTCTGAGGAATCCACGGCCTCTAAACTGCTGAGGCAACACACACCTTTCTGGAGCAGAGATTTCAGGGAGATCTGCAACCTCTGGGGTCTCCAGCACAAAGATAGAACCTCACTTTTTGGCTTTGCTGCTTTATTCTGTTTTTCTCCTGGCCATACAATGCCCCTCATCACAGATGTCAGGGAAGAGTGCATGAGCTCCTGAGCTGACAGCCTAAAGGAGCGAGTGGCAGTGTCAGGACCCCTCCAGGAGGCTGCTGTGTCCCCACACACACAAGAGTGGAGAAGAGGTTGCACACAGCAGGGCAGAGGAAGCATAACCAGCCAAGGTGAAATCCTTTCAGGATAACCACCAAGAGACTTCACATGCCTGGGATACTGCCAGTAAACTAAGAATCCTCTCATCATCTTCTTTTGTGACCTGCTAACCTTTCTTTGAAATTATATACCTCCCAGGAATAGTGGTGGAAACTCAGTTTTCCAGCAGTCACTTTTCAGCTTCAGAAGGAGTTATCGCCTTCAGATCTCTCTCTCTCTGACTCTGTGTTGTGAAATGAGAAAGAAATACAGGCCACATCTTCTCTCTTCGTAAATTCAGGGGAATTCCAGACATCTGATATGCTGAACTCCTTCTTTATCACTTGGATCCATGTGAGACACAACAGTTCCCAGCAGATTGGGTCATACAGGACTAGCATCCATTTCTGATTATGGCTTTCTTGAGAACTGCCCTTCTCTTCATAGCTTATAAAATGAAAGTTGATAGGGTGAGGGTTCCAGAATGGTTGTGAAAGCACTGGGTCACTATAGAAGTTTTAAGCTAAGAAAACAACATTTTGATATAAAACCAAAGCTGAATGTCAACTAAAACAGGCCATGTAGCTACAAGAAAATGTTTCTGACACTGATAGAAAATGATGTATCCACTCAGAGTGCACCAATTCTTCTCTTTGAGCAGGAAATGGAAATGAACTTTCAATATTTCCAGAGATTTGTGCACGGCAACAGTACCCAAAGTCTCCATTATGTTCAGGCCTTTGGGTTACTGTGGGGTTTTATATACAATTGAGCTGATTTATGAGATTTCCTGTTAAATTTTATTGCTCCAATGACTTTTCTTTGGTTCTTTTGAAGTAGAAAACATCATTTCTGTAGCAAATGCAAGTAGAAAGTCTTAATGGAGCATAAAAATCTGAAAGGTCATGATTTTTTAGCTTTAAAATAGAGGACAGTGCACTGCTTGATACTCGTAAAAATATGAAAAGTTAATGAGGACGTTTATTGGTGATAAAGATAGAATCTTCTCCCAGACCTTTGATTTTGGCTGCTTGTGTATTGGCTTTTTGTGGGTGCACTTTTATAAATGAGAAACATTTCTTGTTCTTCGCATTTCAGGATCACAGAGAGCTAATAACACAAGGCAGAAACTTTGTCCCAGGGAGATTATTCGGTACTCCTAACACCCAGTGCTGCTTCTGCCTTTCAGTGCAGACTATTGGTTTAGACTATTGGTGGACTATTGGTTATTTATCTGGTTTCTAGGGTCATATAGACTACCTTCACTTATTTGACTATGTTTAAGACCTGTGGGTGCAAACATTTGTAACCAAATAAGAACTCTTCCTGTCAACACACGTTTTGCAAGCTCAGGTGAATCATAGTAGCACTGCTTACAAACCCTCAATCTAGAAAATGTCTCCTGGTGTGTTTTTTTCTGGTTGTTTTTTTTTTTTTTGTTTTGTTTTTTTTTTGTTTGGTTTGTTTTTTTTTTTTGTTTGTTTTGGGTTTGTGGGTTTTTTGCTAATTTTGATTTAATCTGAAGTCTTAAAAATATTTTTTTAATGTGCATCTTATCAAATGTTTTTATTGAGCATGTAGGTAAAACAAAAATGCCTTCCTGCTGTATCACTTAATGTAGCAGACCTTTAACAGTTCACCTCCAACTGCTTTCAGGTATTTTCTCTAGGACTGCACATGGAAAAAGCGTTTTATTACAATGTTCAGTGTTGGTGCAGGGAGAAGTAATGAGAACAGCTCAGGGGACAGATGTGGTCATGGGAAAGCCAGGACAGCAGGAGGGGCACAGCTTTCTTTCTCCTCATTAATATGGACTGTCCTGTTTTCTGTTGTCTTTGCAGCAGTCCAGCACGGGGGACCTGAGGACTCTGAGGAAAGGATTGTCCCCGTACCACTCTGAGTCACAGCTCTCGTCACTGCCACAGTACCAAGACTCCCTGCAAAATGTAAGAGACATTTCCTTACCTGTACAGACAGAGCCATGGGTTTCCAGAAGGTGGGCATGGCTGGAGGGGGCAGGTGAAGATTACGGGGGAGCTCTCCCAAGCGATTGTTCACCCTGGTGTTGCAAACATGCAGCTAAAACCTGCAGCTCTTGGGAGGATGGGGAGCCCCTGGAACATTAATCTTTACCTGGATTTATTTGACCAACTTCCCAGCATGGGTTTTCAGTTAACTGACAGTCACCGTTGTGCATCTTTAAAGCTAGGGTGAGTCTTATTACACCTGCAGCTTCTTCTTGGTTAATGCCCCGTGCCTGCGGTAAAAAAGCTGGTTGTGGATGAAGCTTGCCAGGTGTCTGGCAGTGCATGGACAGGGTTGTTTAGTGAGTAAATTCTTAGGTTTTTCCGTATCACAAATGAGGTTTGTGTTTCCTTAAATTTGCCTGCATTGCTTCTCAAACAACAGAACAATCCTGACAAAAGCCTCTTGCAAAAGACGGGGACTGTGCTGCTGTGCCAGGGCTCCCCCTGCACCCATGTGCCAGGCATGGCTGAGGATCCTGAGCCCTGCCAGGCGATTGCCTTCCAGATGTTTCCCTCACTGCTTGGGCCTCTACATTTGCTTGGTGATATTGTTTTCCAGATTACAGGGAGAGTGTAGAAGCAGTCAGAGAGTCCTGCTAGGAGTGGGCTGCGAGTGCTATGAATGTGAGCAAAATCCCGATGGCAGCACAGCTGGAGAACCTCCCTGCTCCATATCTGGGACACTGGTCAGCAGAGCTGCAGGTCCTGTAGGACCAGTCATATGTTGGCTGCTTGATTGGGAAAAAGTCATTCTGTAGATTTAGTGTATCTCTTACAGTTGTAAAGAAGAGTACAATAATACTTAATTTAATAAGGTTTGCATAAATAAACCCCAAGTATGGAAGCAGATCCCCCTTCTATCCCCGCTAAATGGCAGGATGGATGGAGATGTTTCAAGCAAAAAAAAAAGGGGGGATAAAAGTGTCCAAGTGAATATTCACTTCTCTAACTTTGTGCCCCATGTATAAAGAAAGGAGACTTTTTAGGGAGTGCAGAGAGACTTGAACCTGGAGATGTTTGTCTGGCTGTGCCAGCCTTACAGTTTTGGAGATTTTGCTTTGCTTCCCTGGTGCTTAGGCTTTTGATCCGCAGCTTTGTTCCAGGTGGGCGATGCTCAGTCAGTCTGTGCTGTTTGCCCCAAGGAGTGCTGCTATTCATGATTTTATGTTTATCTTGTTGGTCAGGCTGGGATACATCCAGCAGCTCTCTGCAGAGAAGCTGTGCTGGGATGGGAGCTGGCAGGAGAGTTTTCTGCTTGAGTGTTGGCCCCCGCAGCTCACTGGGGCTGTGTGAGGGCTGGCGGCAGATGGTCTTGCCTGCTGGAGCCCTTCCTGCCTACTTGTCCCTATTTTCTCTCCTTCCTCAAGGAAGAGATGGCACCTGGCATTTATGGAGAGGCTTGGGTGCTGTGTGACATTAACTTTCATCTGTCACCCTAGCTGTGTCTGCCTTCTTTGCAGGAAGTTGAGAGTGAAAAAACAAAACCAGCTTTGGATCCAAATCAACCTTGTCTCAGATGCTTACGTAGCCATTTATTTACTTACTCCTGCCAAAATCCCTTTGGTTTGTGGCTTGACATGATACACTGTTTTTGTGACAAAGGATAATGATCACAAATTCATGCAAATGTCTTTGAATGTCTTGAGCATGCCCAGAAGTGGACATTTAGATGTACCTGAATTTCTCTGCAGCCTTTTTTTTATAGACAGCAGGCACGAGTTTGTGAGAAATCATTCCTCTTCGTGCCGGCACAAGCTTCGTGTGGGCGAGCGATGGACAATTGGTGTCAGCTTCAAAGCTGTCACAGCTGTTCAGGGTTTCATCATCGGCACTGCCCCTGCAACTCTTTGGGGAAGTCCCTCAGCACATCCCCCTCTGTCACACAGGCTGCAAGCCGGCATCACTCCAGCTCTCCAGGGCCCCGAGGTACCCCGGGTTAATGACACAGTTGGGTGTTTCTAATGGGTCCTGGCTCAGGGACACCAGTGCACACTCAAGATGCAGAAGCAAAAGACACTCACAGTTGCAGTCTGTGCATTGTGCATCGTGTATGTGGGAAAGTACAGATTTGATCTGTAGTCTGCATTGGTTACCAAATATCCAGCAACAGCAGTCCTGGGGTTAGCCTGGCCTACAAGACCCTGGCCTTTGCAAGGCAAGGTGTGATATGTATGTTATCTTGAACTGATAGCAGAGTGGTCTGTCTCCTCAGCTCTAGGAACTGCCACCCAGAGTCATTTCATGGTGTACCAGAGGCTCTCTGTGTCCTTTGGGAGGTGAGGGTGGTTTCCTCTGGCTTGGACGTGTGAGAGGAGGCAGCAACAAGCTCCTGATGGGACCTGCCATTTTCCTGGGATGAGACTAAGCTGGATAGGCTGGCTCCATTTTCCCACTGCCAGCAGCCTCCAGAGCTGCTCAGTCTCATGTAAGTTGATGTCCCAGGCATGAGAGCTGTCTTTGAGGTACCTGTAAGCTGTGCACTGCTGGGGACTCTGTGGCCTGTCTGACATCTGGGTGTCATGGTTTAACTGCACCTGGAATCTAAACCCCACACAGCTGCTTGCTCACTCCCCCCACATCCAGGGGGACATCCAAGACCCCTGCAGCACAGCAGGGATGAATGTGGGGGCTGAGGCATGGCCCAGAGCTTGCACCTCTCTTTTCTTTGGCCTCTTCACAGGTGCTCTGGCTGCCATGTGGACACATGTTCCCTGCAGACCATGTACCTGCTTGCTGCCCTGTGGCTGTGCCACAGGCCCATCTCAGTGCCCAGGCATGAGAAGGTGACCTGAGGGCTGCTTATGTTCTTATGGCTGAAGGTACCATCACCTCGAGAAGCTCATAAACCAGCTGCCTGGAGGAACCATTTATCCACGCTGGCAAAGAACACCATTAAACATGAACCAGCTTGTTACTAGCAGTCAGCGCTAGCCTGGCTGGCTTAGACTTAAAATCTGCTAGCAGTGTTCGTATGATTTATGATGGGAATCCTGCCTTTGGTGGGAGTAACTTCAGAGATTTGTAATGGAAATACTAAGGCTAGTGTGGATGGAGTGTGGGTGGAAAAGTGTGTGTGAAAACACCAGCAGGAATTCTAGAGGAAGGGATGCTCTGGCCCGTGCTGATGGCCAAAGACGTGACTGGCAGCAAGCAAATGGGTAAACACCACAGGATGTGTGGTTTGCGTCAGGACTGGGAGGTCTGTGCTGAGATAAGGCCACAGCACAGATGGCTCATCAGCAGAGGACTTGTTCCCTGATAAAGGGAGCAATGTCACACCACGATTTTTCTTCCTGTGGTTCCAAGAGCAAGGATTAGATAAGGTGACCAAAATTATGGAAAGGAGGCAACAGGCAGCAGCTTTCCTAGGGGTTTTTGGAGGGTGAGTAAGCAAGATGCTGAGATAAAGATCAGCCTGTAATAACCATGCCTAAGGCTTGTGAAAAATGTGTCCCAGAACCCAGTTCTTTGCTGTCAATGAGGAGGGATGCCAGAACTGTCATTAGAACTTGCTAGTGGGTGTCCCTTGTCCTCTGTGACCCTGACCACCTTTTGGTGAATGTGTGTTTGTAGGTGTGTGGGTGAGACTGATGTGATAGGTTAAAATAATCATCACCTTCCCTTTCCTTAAGTTTTTGTACCAAGTTTGTAGCATTCCCTTGCTGAGGAGCTCCTCAGTTCCCCATCTGGGTGCAGGAGGATGTGTCTGCTGGTGCTGTGGGTGGTGACTGGAGAAAGGGACCTGTGCTCCTCCGGGGTCTGGAACTCAGAATCCCTGGGGAAAGTACCTGCAGATACACTCTGTGAGACCTGAGACAAGCTCTCTCTTTTTGAGAAGACAACGCTGATGGTACCAATATCCAGCTTTTATATATGCCCCTGAGGACTACAATAAGTATCTCCAGATAAAAGTGAGATTTCTGTTAGAGTGTTCAAAGCTGCTTCTCTCAGGAGTCTGTATAGACTACAGACCAGGCTGGGGAGACACAATTTCTTTTTCCCCTCTAAATCTATTGCAAAACCAACAAGGTCCATAGGAAAATGCAAAGAAGTAGTAGTGTGGTTATGTAGTGGAGAGCACTCAGAGGGCTGCTGAGTCTCTGGCGTCCTGGCACTGCCTCTGACTGTATTTTTCTCCAGTGTCCACTTCTTGCAGGATGCAAAGCCTGGGAGATACCTCTGGCTGATGGCTGCAGCACCAGCCCCTTCCCTTGATTCCCACCATGCTGTCACGGCGAGTCACGTTTTGTACCTCTGCCTTGCAGAGATACTCGGGGGAAGTGTATTTTGTTTTGTCAGATGGCACACGTGCTGTTACAGAAACAAGCCCAAATGTTTGTGGTCTGTAGGTGTAAACAGAAGCCATTAGATGGAGTGGGAAGGGATGATGAGTCCTTGGCTGAAGCGCTGGCTGTCTGCTGAGCCTGTGAGAGCGGTGGTGAGGAGAGGTGATGTAAGGGCATGCAGTAGCTAAACCCCAGCCCCAGTGACAGTCCTGTCTGTTCCTTTTGGCCGGAAAGAGTGTGATGTCCATCCTGTTCAGTACAAGGGCTAAGGCAGAAGAAAGGGAGAAGGTAACTCAGTATCTTTCCCTCAGCTCCCAGCGGAGGAAGGACCAAGCTGGCCCCTGAACCAACCTAGTGTAGGCAAGGAGATGTAGCTGTGGCCCAAGCCTGGTCTTGGGTCTCACTGGGGAACCTAGAGCAAGTCTTGTAGTCCTTCTTGTAGTCCCTCCTCAGCCTGCATGGGAGTAAATCTATTCCCCTCAGGGAGAAGAACTGGATCCGCTTCTTAAAGCCAACCTCACTTTTAAAATCAAGCTTGAAATGGCAAAAGATCACCACACTGTTCTCATTGTGGTGTCCTCAAGATGCACCCAGAGGAGTCAGGGGAACCCTCTGGGCATTGATGCCCCTGCAGAGTCACCTGGTGCACTGGGGACCTTAGCAGGGCCCCAAGGTGTCCCAACACACCACAGCAACCCCTACACTGCCAGCAAGGAGGGCCCCAGCCCTTCATAGTGCTGCCTGAAGTCCCTGGGCAGGGGGATCCCTGGCTGCCTGGTGCCAGTGCCCAGATGCATCTTCAGCATCTCATTATGGCCTCTCAAAATGCCTTCAGCCCCTTGTGTTGCTCCAGAAGGCCATCCTGTGCAGTGCCCTGATGGTCCCCTGCTTCTCCTATCCCTGCACCCCACCCCCTGTAACTGTCAGGTGAGCTGGGCGCAGCTGGTGTGTGTCAGAGGATGACTCTAGGCTGGTTTCCCACCTTCCCACATCAGTGATGGCCATGGTGCCCTTTTAGGTGGGGGGAAGCAATGATTGAGAGAAGCATGAGAAGCATGGCAGAAGGCAGCTTCTTCCCACTGGCTTCACCAATACCACCAGGATGTTATTGAGCAGACAAAAAGAGAAATTCAAGGCAGCTGATTTGCTGCTGCAGCTACAGTAGCTGCGGAAGAGAGAGTAAAATGAAAGGTTTGTTGGGATTTATGGCCCAGAGTGCTATGATGAAGTTTCAGGGTGTGTTACCAGCAGCTGAGAACAAACCAATCCATTTTTGAAGGCAGCTGCCCTTCATCTGCTCCTATTGCAGAGGCTCTGAGCAGTGGGTGGCTTTTTTCCCCATGGCAGCCAACCAGCACAAAGTTTGGCAATGACAAAGTTTGGGGATTTGATGAGCAAAAGAGGCACTGACAGGCCGTGCCCATAATCTGCCCTTACAGGTAACCACAGGAGGCAAGAAAAATTCATCTGCTTTGAGGATCTGCTGTAGGTTCTCACGCTCATTTTTCATGTACCTTTGTGTGGGGCTGGCAATGGTTTGGGGGAGATGTAAAGGCACAACAGAGCCTTGCTTTGCCACAGGACTGGAAGTGCAGCCAGGCTGAGACAGAGACCTGAGGGGAGATACAGATGTGCGCAGGTATCGTCCTGTGCCTGCATGCATCCCCTACCCACTCAGAGGCTTTCACCTGCTTCATCCCCAAATCAGATTTGCTTCAAAATCATGAAAGTCTTAAAAATGCCCACCGTTTCCTTCTGAAAACAAATGTGCTTGATGTTCGTTTTTGAAAAGTAGCAGCACCTCTCAAAATCCTTACGCTGACAGTGCCCCTGTGAGTCAGTCAGAGTTAGTGCACTTGTCTGCTGGTACAGCGTGGGCTTGCTCTGTCCGGACAGACTTGTTCTGTTTGCTTGTGTCAGGTGGTTACGGGCTGAAACTGCTCCGAATATGTCGTGTTGGTAAGGGTTTCACAGTCCGAGGGGGCAGCTGAAGCTGTCGGTGGTGCTTTTTACCAGGGTGCAGCCGTCCCAGCTGCCCAGCGCTGTTACCAACCCACAGAGCGACCACTCCCCTCTCCCCCACCGCTGCCGGAGGAGGCTGACTCACCGGCTCTGCATGCTCCAAGGAGTCTCCCGAGTCTGGAGCTGCGATCAGCTCAGTGCTGAGAAAAGACACCCTTCCTGTTTGTAATGACATCCAGTTGCAATCAATGTCCTGACTTTGTTTTTCTCTTTGGGGCAGTCCCTGAAATCTTCCCTTCCTTTCGGTGCCCCAGCACAGCCGGTACAGCCAGTGCTATGTCATGCGTGCTGGGAAGAGGAGCTTTTTGTTGGGTGTCTGTGATGTTTGCTGAGAAAGCAATTAAACAGTTAAATTGTTTCTTTATTAATCAGAAAGTGCCGTGTAAGTCCTTTTTATTACTTAAGTAGACATCCATGTATGCTGGGGACACCATGAAGATGCAGGAGGAGGTGGCTGAGACACACAGACGGGCTCTGTCTGGCTCCTGTGTGGACCCAGCAGTTAATTCACGGATTTGAATGTTTACATGACCAGCTGCTCTCTATGATTAAGGGCAGCAAATTAAGTAATGCCAAAGGAGATTATCATCTGCAATAAAGTCCCCTGATTTGATAAGGAAGATGCTAATACAGAGTCCCGATGGCTCTGCACTCACTCCCTGTCAGTGGCCGGGACCTGTGCTGCACTGGAGAGCTGTCTGTCTGAGGAATCTTCCACAGGTTCCTTCTCCTGTGCCTGGTGGCAGGGTGTCAAGCGCTTGCAGCTGCGGGGCAGCCCACTGTGTCTTTGGGAATGTAGGACTGTGCAGCCATTTAAGTGCCCAAGAAGGGAGCTGGTGGTTCGGTTTGAGCTGGATGCTGGCAGGCTTTCCGCACAGTAGGCATGGAGTAACAATAGCCAAGCGCCATCACTACTCTGGATCGGATGATGATGGATGCCAGACAGACAGGACACGTGAGGGTGCTCCCTGGCTCTGGTGAGGGTGTCGCATGCTCAGCTATCAGAAGTCTGGCATCATCTGTATCAGGGTGGCAAAAAGGTTGTGCTTTACGTGGTGTGGTTTGCAGAGGAGCCGGCACTGGTCGCTTCTTTGTGCCTCCAGGAAATCTTCTTGTAGCCAGCAAGGAGCCCTGGGGCTGCTGCCAGAGCGCCACCAGGTAGCCCTGTCCCTGCAGGGCCATACACACACGGTGGCAATGGCAGAGCTGCCGTGGGCATGAGAAGATGCAGCAGGGAAGGAAGGGACTTGGAAGGAAGGGAGGGTGAAATGTCAGCCTGGAGTCGTGTCACGCTTCAGTGCTGCGCGGCACCGGCGCTTTGTTTCAGCTGTTAACCCCTCTGCAGCTGCGGGGCGGCGGAGCACGGGAAATGTGGCCCGGGATGCAAAACCATGAGGGGGCCCAGGGAATTTCTCGGGGCAATGGTAACAGGAGATTTTTTTTGTGTGTGATCCCTCAGGAATGCCACTCGTCTTAGTGTGAAGGGAGATTTCTCATTCTGAATGGACCACCAGTGCACGTGAGCCCAGCGCTTGCCCTCGGTGCTGCCTGTGCTACTTTTCTGATGAGGACACCATGCTTCAGGGTTTTTGGGCATTCCCTGCCTTCCCTTCTCCCACGCCAGAGTGGCCTTGTGCTCTCAGTCCTTGGTTTTGCTGCTGGTTTTCCCCATCTGCCCCCAGCACTGCCTGGCTGGAGCTGCTCCCGGCACTTCGTTGAACTTTTAGCCACAAGTGCCATTCACAAAACCAAAATGTGCTGGGCCCCCTGTTCTGTTGGCACGCTGGGGCTGGGGTGCCAGACACAGCACCTCTCCATGTACTACTGAGCACCTTTCCATGGTACTACCCAGCTCTGCCACCCACTTTCCATGAACTGTGGGCACATTACTGCCTCCTGCTTGTCTCTTAACAGTTCCTAATTTGCAGAGTGGCATTGACACCTTTATTTATTTAAAACACCTGGATGGTGACAGGTGCTAAGGACGGGTCCAAGCATAATTCAAACCTGGGTAAGCAGGCTGCAAACAAAACCACTGTGAGATAAATAGACGTGCCTGGGAATTTTATTGTGAGCTGTCTGACAGTGCCTGATGTAATGTAATTTTCTGTGTTCTGTCTCGACAATAAAAACTTCACAGTGTCTGATATGACTCCATTTAGCTTTAATGTTTTCTGAGGTATGCCATTAGAAAAGTGTGGCTTATTTAATTGGGTTTGAATTCTAAATGTCTGCTTGTTTTTTGAAATGGTAGACAAAAATTAATAGAAGGCAAGGGGAAGATGTGAGGTTCAGAAGCATTAATATTTGCTCGTATGTTCCATGTTGGTCTGTTGCATCGTCAGTGCCTAGCCTGTGCCTGCTGGCTGAAGTAAAAACAGCATGATGTTGTCCTCTGGGTTTTGAAACTTAGTCTTTTGCAGTCTTTCTGCAGATCAGGAATAGCTCTCTTGGAGGTGAGGTAGGAAAGGGTGTCATTAAAAGACAGAATATAATTGAGCAAAAGGAGATTGAAAACTGATGGAAGGACCAAGGTCTCATGTCTTTTCAGATCCCTGGAGGAATCAAGGAGAAATTGTTTATCGGAATTTCTTTGTTCTTTTTTTTGAAATTTCTGATCCAAAACCTCTAAAAGAGCAGACACCTGTCATCCCCAGTTAGGCTCTTTTCTTCTTGGGTTCCAAAGCATTCCCACTGTTATTAAGAGATGTTCATATTTTAAGCCTTACTTTACCTCTGTGGAGGTGTGTCATTATCGGGATTTCGCAGCGGGCCCTATTGTAGAGAGTCTTATTAATTTTGGTCCTCCAAACACACAGGAATGGAATATCGATGGCAGTGCTTGTCAGCGTCTGTGCTGGACCACATCCCGTGCAGCTAGATAGAGCCAGCAAGGACTCATTGGGCAACTTGGTCTTAGACACTGGTAATGATACCATGGCGTGACACAGAGTAGCAGATGTTTGCCAGCAGCTGCAAGCTGAGGCCTCTGCTCTTCATTTTTTTGGTGTCAGATTGGGAAGGATCATTAGCAGTATTTGTGGTCTATTTCTTTCTCACGTTAGCACTATTGCTTTTTTTTGGGTTGGTTTTTGGGTTCTTGGCTGGGGCAGTGAATGGGGCTACTTTGATTTGCTTTGTTTTCTGCTTTGGATTGGAGAGTGTTGGTGTGTCAAGCGTCATTCTAGCAATAGACAACTGGGGAACTTATCCCCTGTGTGTAGTATATTGCTTCAAGGATGCTCTGGCACAAGACACTGCAGAGTTTCTCTCTCTTTTCTTAGTCAGTTGTACAGCTGGCCTGTGACTCTCCATACAGACTTGGAGACAAGCCCGGCAGGCTCCAGAGAGAGGTCTCTGGGAGGGTCTCAGATAGCATTGAGTTTCTCTGGTGGATTTGTGGTTTGGGTGTGCATGACTTGGGGTGGGTGGGATGGGGAGGGGAGGGGACTGATGCCATGTGGGAACAGTAAGGTATGAGCAGTACACTGGTCCCATCACTGATACCAGCAAATATTCAGCACTGATCTGCTTGAAATGGAGGAGCAGGCGAGGGCTGAAAGGGAAATGTGTTCTGTGGTGTTTCAGTACTGCTGTCTGCACAGAGGCAGCAGAGAAATAGTTCTTGTGGTTTTCCCAGTGGAAAAGGGCCTGGGTATGGGGGTACTTGGCACTGTCCTCCCTTGAGGGATGCAAAGAGCCTCACCAGCACCCTCTCAGGACCCTGCAGTCCCAGAACCATCCTGGCAGCAGAGATAGGGCTGTTCTTTTCAGGGCTGAACTCATCAGGGATCCATGCCACAGTGATCTCGAATGTTTTGAGCAGCCATAGTGGTTTGGAGAGAAGCAAAAGCGCCAACTTCCTGAGCAAGCATAGGATGGGTCACACACAGCTCCACAGCCTCTGCTTCCCTGGGACTTCTGCTTCTTAAGGGTGTATCCTGGAGAACTGTCTTTGGGTCTCAGAGGTGCAGTGGTCGATAAACCCTGTGCACAGGGAAGAAAGGTGCTTCCTGCAAGCACCTGGGACCTCAGAGACATAACCTAGACCTGCTCCTTTACTAGACTGGTAATCTCACGGCTGGGCAGCTCTTCCTTTTGGTGGGGTGACTGTGGCTGTGGATGAAGCTGAAAGTGGTATGCTATTTCTCAACATGTTTACTATAAATTTTAATGGCATTTTTGGTGACTTCTGAGCTGCCTTGTAGCACCATTAATTTGTATAATTATGTGATGCCTCAGCCATGTATCTGAGGATGAAGAGTGAACCACCTCTGATCTACCAAACACTATGAAAACCTAGCAAGTGGAAAAGCCGTAAGTCCATTTAAAACAAAGACTGCATGCTTGACAAAACCAGACAGGGAGAGGAAACTGAGAGTGATGCATGCCTCAAAACACACCATACGGCTTTTTGCCTGTATGGACAATTTCTGCTTCTTAGGATGTAACCAGATTAACCTTGCTATTATTGTCTGCCAGGGTGCTGAGTCAGTTGTGTTCCTATGTCTGTGAAAATGTCAGCTGTAGGGAACAGGAAGGGCATGGGTTTCTGCAGTGGTGGAGGTCCTCAGATTGGCTGAGTTAGAGTGCTGGGGTGCAGCTGTGGGAATTCTTGCCTACAGTTTCCAAGTGCATCTGTTCTAGGCATGAGGAATCTCCTCCATCTGTGCAAATTTACTTACTTCTTTAACACTGGCTTCTTGAGATTTTCCCTGCTCTCCTGCCCTCCTTCCAATCTCCTGTCTCCAATCTCTGGTTCCCTCTCCCCTGCATTTCACCTCAATGGGTTTCCTGCTGGGTAAAATACACATCCTCCTCTTCCTTCCCATTCCCTCCCTTCTCCCACTGTTGGCAGTTTTCCAATATAGCAACCTTGACCTTATCTCCAATTCCTTTCATTTCCTCCCCTTTAGCTAACACTATTAGTGAACTCTGCCCATTTTCCTCTCCTCCATCCTCCAAAGGCTGGCCATGCATCCTGCTGGCCATGTATCCTGCTGGATATGTTGTCACTTCTTTCCTTGCTGACTGCAGTCCCCTTCGTTCTGGCCTCCTTTATGTGTGCCTCTATGCAGGAAGCTGAAAGGAGTTTGGCTGAAGCTTTTTTTTTTTTGTGAACCGCAGTGAAATCAGTGGGAATGAAGCACCAACCCCTTTATAAACGCCGGCTCTGTGTGTGTCCGGAAAGAGCCTTCCCTAAGGGTGCAGCTGCGCAAGAGGCACGGAGTGCAATGATGAATATTGAGCCACCCTTAGCCATGTGTGTATTTTTACTGGTTGCATCCCGTAGCTGCAAAGAGCGGGGGTGTTGGTGAGATCCTTGCTCGCTCCCCCACTTTCTTCACTTGTGTGTTTGACCTTTTGTAGCACCAGCCTGGCGTGGTGGGGAGGTCTCTGTGGCTTGGGGCAGCACTCCAGTGGCATGGCCATGTGGTGCACTCACCACTGCTGATGATGGCACTCAGCAATTTTGACATTCCTTTCTGTTGGCTGGGGCTTTTGGCTTCCAAGCTAAGGATCAAGGATCACGCCTATTTTAGAAACAAAGTAATCTGTCACTTAGACTCTGACTGCAAGTTTTGGGTCTACTTCTTTTGCTGCATTTCTCATTCTTTAACATTATTTTTCCCTTCTTCAGTCAAATTCTCTACCTGTGTTCAGGGGCCACTCAGTTGATTGCCCTTGTCTGAGAAGGAAGGTGACCCTTTGAATGTTTTTTGTGTGATGTGATATGATATTTCCAGTATATCGCTGTTTGCAAGAATGCTTTTATCTTGTCAGTATGGTGATTGGTTAAGTATGATCAAGCTCTTTAGAAAACATTTCTCTCTAATCATTTTTGTTTCATTTGTATTCTGTAATCATTTTGAGAGTGATTGCGATCATGGAAGTGCTTTGTAGCTCATTAGTGACTTCAGTTATGTGAGGAGAAGCTGCTGCTGTCTTTCATACAGGAGACCTCGTGATCTACTCTAGTTTGGCCAGGAAATTGTATTTTAAATGTTGTCTGCAGCACCATCCAGCAGAATTCCTTTTAACTTTGTCATATTACTCTCAACTCCAAAGAAATATTGGATATTAGACCTCTGCTTGGCATTTCCTGTGTTAGTTCTGAAGAGGGCCATGGGAGAAGATCCATATCAAGTATGACCACAAACTCCTGAATAATCTTTTTTTGGTTTTCATGATCCTGGTCATTTATAGAAAGAAAGCATCTTTCGAAGCCGGAGTAATTATGCATGCATTGGTGTCTCTGACCTCTGTGGGAAGCTGATTCTGGAAGGACTCTGTTGCATTTACCAGCCCTGTGAGAAATTTGTAACCCATTTTGCAGTCGTAAGTCGCAGCTGCAGACTGGCTGAATCCAGTCCCTAGTGCTCCCTCCCCAGCCTCTGTCTTTTCTGTCTGATGTTATGGGTGGGGTGGCTGAGGACATGTCCCCAGGTGGCCACAGCTCCAACCAGCTGTAACCCTCTGCCACTAGGTCCAGAACCATGCCCAGCCTGTGAGTGCCTCTGCTTTTTCAGTCTGTTAAATAACCTTGGAGAATTATTGTGGGGTTAGTAAGTCTAACTTTCCTTTTTCTGAGATGCCACCCCCTCTCCAAAGAAGTTTGTGTATCACCTGCAACTCAGTTCATTTCAATCAAGGTTGCTATTATGAGTAAATGGCTGTTGGTCATGACTTGGGTTAGGCAGAGATCAGTGGCCAGGGCTTGAAAGGCTCCATGCCTTTTTGTCTGTAGCCTAATGGATTCTCCCATCTTTTCCTTTGATACAAGCACATGAACGCTTTTATTAGTAAAAAGGCCCCTACAACTTAAAACGTTTGCAAGAATCAGAGCTGAGAAAGTGCCCCTCCATTGGTTCTCCTCTACTGTGAGGGTGGTGAGGCACTGGCACAGGTTGCCCAGAGAAGCTGTGGATGCTCCATCCCTGAAAGCGTTCAAGGCCAGGCTGCATGGGGCTTTAAGCAACCTGGCCTAGAGGAAGGTTCCCTGCCCACGGCACGGGGTTGGAACTAGAGGATCTTTAGGGTCCCTTCCAACCCAAACCATTCTGTGTTTCTATTATTCTGTGATTCTCCTGGCACAACTAGCTTGCTGGCCTTGGCAAGGAAGGCAAAGTGATGAGACAAAGCATAAAACATGCTGTGTTTTTAAATGCAGAAAAGACGTGAATGGAGTGCCTCGTGTGTTGTGTGTGAAAGCATTCCTGTGATGGTGCTACATGCCGCTCTGCCATCCTAATTTGCTTTCAGAGGCCCCCAAGTGTAATAATTCTTTGTGTTTCCTAAAGGATGTGAAGACTAAATACAAGTTTGGTCAATGATTTCATTGTTGATTTCTCCCAGAGTTACAAAGCAATGCAAAAATATTAGGGACAAGCAGGGTGCATCTGACTGAATAAAGATATTGTGTCTCTCATAATTCAAGCTGGATGCCTGTAGAGAAAGGATAGCCCTATGAAAAATGCTTACAAGGCTGGTTGGACGGTAGAAATCTTTTATAAAATGTCATTTCGGCATCTTTCCCAATGGAATCCTTCGTGCAGGACTGGCCAACATTTTGGAAACAAACCCAGCCAACATTAGGTTTGGACATCTGCTTGTTTTAAGGTTGCTTTCACAATTTTCTCTGTAGCTGAAGATCGGTACTTGATGTCTATGTGAAAACGCTGCCAGAGAAGCAATGAAGTTATGCCAACTGTTTCTTTCATAAACACAGCTTCTTAGAAATGACCGTTTTATGCTGGAAAATCATCTTGTTTGCATTGCTCCCATGTCTAGAAGGATGAGTACTGTTTGATCTTGTCCTTGTACAAAGTTATCCTAAATGAACAAAAAATGTTTCTCGAATCAATTTAGCTTTAAACCAGGGTGCTCTCCTTCCTGAACACAGGTAGACTGAGTGATGGTACACTTAAATGGCGTCAAATCAAGTGACTTGTAAGGAAGAAGTAGTGGCATCTTTTGTCTGTGTAGGTGGCTAAGGGGATTGAATTTGAGACGAGCTAGTGGTCAAATCTTCTGGATATTTTCTTCCTCCCTGCTTAGATCACCCAAAGGGGAATTAACACGGATCTTCTCTTATTTCCCCAGGGACCAGCTCGCATGACATCTGATCTTGCATCTTCTCCTGCAGCAGGGTATGTCCCTGTGGGTCAGAAGCCAGAGGCTGTGGTGCATGCTATGAAGGTAAGTCCAAGTGGGGCACTGAGGTGTCCTGTGTTGCACCTGAGTGGCAGAGCTGGGCATTGGCTCTTCTTGTGGAAACAACTGAACACAGAAAGTCAGTACTCAGGCAGGATATTGGTAACCAACACCTGTATCATGATGCATAAGCATTGCTTAAAATAGTTGCAGAGCTAAGCAAGATTATGCACAGCTATTTTTTGGGGGTGGGAAACCTACAGTAGAAGCTGCTGATGCTGAAGGTGTTGGTTACCCTTTGTGTTCATCAGTCCTGCATAAGCTGAGTCTCTGGGGTGACAGTGGTGACTGGAATGCTGTTTTAAAAAGGGACACAAAACCTGCAGTTCCTACCTATATTTTGTTGTCGAAAATCCTGCAGCAGCCTTCAAAGGAGAAAGATTTTATTTTATAAAAATATACAGCAAACAGTGGCATCCTACCCATATAGGATGTGCATCATCAGTAGGGATTAAAGTCAGGACTGTTGACAATGCTACCATGGGAGATTGGTAGCTGAGTTAAAGGAGAAAACTTGCACCGTGGTTTCACAGCACCTCTCAGGTTCTAGTGACCATCCATTAGCAGAAAAAGTGTAATTCCCCAGTGCTACGTGTTTAACTAGTTAAGCAAGAGACTTCTGAGTATCTAAGAGACACAGAAGCACAGATCCTTCACAAGGTACCACAGGGATGGCTGGAAAGTCTCTTAACTAAATTAGTCTTTGGTTTCTAAATATAATGATTTATAGATTTGGATTTGCTGAAGCTGAAAAATTTTGTACAAGGTTAAAAAGCTTTCATCAGCTCAAAGAGGGATTGCAGGATGGCTGCTCTGGAGCTCAGATCACTATGGTCATAGCTGGAATAAAAGGTCCAGCAGTGGCAGCACTAGCTTGGATGATCTTAGACCTGGAGACAGATGCTTACAAAGCTCTTTGCTTTGTACCTTTCCGCATCTGACAGCTAAATAAATGGCACGGATGTTGTTCATGGTTTTGATCTATAAATTCCCTAAAGTTTCTGATTTTTAGTGTTTCTAGCTTAGTATATCGTGCCTGTCCATGGTCCCTTGGCTCCCGGACAGATATTGTGGTGGTGGTGGTGGTGGTAGAACCAACAAATGTCAGGAGAAGCCGTAGTGTGCCTGGCAAGGATGTTGGATCCACTGGGCAGTTGCAAGATCCCAGGAGGATATTGAGTGCCACTGTTTCTTAAGTAGTTATTAAAGGCAAGACAAGTTTGGTTTGATTTGGATCTAATTTGAATTTAAACTATAAATGATCCTTCAAACTGAAAATCGTGATTTTTCAGCTTTCTTGAGACCTTATACATCCAGCTTGCGTAACTCCTGTTGATTCATCATACAACTGCTTAGGAGAAGGATGTCCACCATGGTCAAGGATTAAGAAATTCCTTTAGTACAGTTTTTGCTTGTTCCCCAAGGAGCTGACCACACAAGTGGCAGTTCACTTGCTGACCTATTTGTCCTGTGTTTTCCAACAAGTTTCTTCTTTGCGTGTTTTGAATGGCTCTGCGCTATCAGAAAGCTCCATCCTGTGCTATGCTGCAATGTGCTTGTGGGTGACATTTTTCCTGTGTGTGTATGTATACATATATATATATATATACATATATATGTTATAGACACAGATGGATCTACTAAACTGTTGCCTTGCAGAATGTTGCGAACTCATGTGAACCTTTGTTTTTCTGTCACTTTGCGCTGATTTGGCTTTGATTGCAATTAATCATCCAAGCCCTGATGCAGTCCAGACTACTGCTGTTGGCTTTTTCTTCCCAGACTGTGGGGTTCATACCTTTCTGCTCCTGCTCTTCATTGCACTTGGCGAGGTGGAGGTGAGGGATAGTATTAAGCAGAGTTGGTGGAGTTTTTAAATTACAAGATCAAATACTTATAAATTGATAATGATCATATTCTGGGGAGTAATTAGTTTCCTATCTGCTTTAGGAATTACAGGACTGAATTTCTTACTAAAGGCAAGAAACATAAACGGTTTTAAGATGTGGTTTGATAAGCTTATGAAAAGGATTGAAAATTAATGAGGAAGATTCTTGGAAACTGGAAATTAGGTTTGGAAGGTCTGGCAATGATTCATTTAAAGGAATTGAAAGGAAGTTGGATGACTGGTTGTTTGCACATATTAATAATCCCTCTGCTTCAGAGCTTTGTGGATTCCTAGGAAGGACTAGAAGAAATTCAGAAGAAATTCTCCTCTATGATTTCATAGTTTGGCTGGTGAGGTGCATTTGTCTGTCTCCAAAACCCTAGAAACTGCCACGGCTTGAGTCAGGAAGCAGGTGACATAGCAGTCACATCTCGTGGGGCATAAATGATCTCACGTGATGTGTCCTGCTCACTTGCTTGGGGTTAAAAATATTCTCACATTTGAAGTGAGGAGGAAATTCTCCTGTAGGTCAATGTGGCAGGGAGGAATGAGAAGGTGTTTATTTTTCCATCCTGTTGCCGATTTCCAAGGACCATCTGGAAACTGAAAGACTGAAGAAACTGGTCATGATCTCAATCTCTCCTCTTTCCTTGTGGCACAGTGAAATAGTAGCTGTTGGTCTCCAGCTGCAAACATTTTTTTGGCCACATCATGCTGTAGCATGCAGAGTGGGTCCTATTTGCACCGTGCAGAACTGGGTAGCTTTTCCAGTGCTAGCCCCTGCATATGGGAGGCTGGATTCAGCTGCTGCCTTAGACCCTCACCTCCTGTGATACAAATCATGACTCTCTCTTGAGAAGAGAGCAGCCTACAAATGAGACTTTGTACTTTGGCTATACCACAACAGGTATTGGAAAAAGCCCTTCTTGGTTGAGAAAGGAAGTCCTTGTGGCTCTAGCTGGCCAGGTCCTTACTGCAAGGAAAGGCAAGGAGAGATGGAAGGGCCATGAAGATGATCAAGAGGATGGAGCACCTCTTCTATGAAGAAAGGCTGAGGGTGCTGGGGTTGTTCAGCCTGGAGAAGAGAAGGCTCCATAGGCATCTTATAGCACCTTCCAGTCCTATAAAGGGGGCTTATAAAAAAGAGGGAGAGGGACTTTTATGTCACATAGTGACAGGGCAAGAGGCAATGGTTTTAAACTGAAAGAGGGCAGGTTTAGATTAGATGTTGGGAAGGAATTCCTTACTGTTAGAGTGGTGAGGCACTGGAACAGGTTGCCCAGAGAAGCCGTGGGTGCTCTGTCCCTGGAAGTGTTCAAGGCCAGGCTGGATGGGGCCCTGAGCAGCCTGATCTAATGGATGGCATCCATGCCAAACCATTCTATTATTCTATGATTCTGTGCAGTTGCCTCCACTTGTCTTGTGGAATGCTTGCATGCAAGTCTGTCCCCAAGTGATGAGGCTGCAAGGATGCGTCTCAGTGCCCAAGCAAAAGTCACTGAGGGACTGTCCACTTCACATGGACCTGCAGGGCTTCTGGACTGCCTCTGTCTGCACCCACATACGTAATATCCCCTAGGCTTTTTCCTTGGGATTTTCTGCCAGTTAAATTCTATCTATGTGGCTGAGGTGCTGCCTGCAATTTAGAGTAAGTTCTTCCATGAGCATGTTTAGGATTTTCTTTATTTTTCCTTCTGAAATAGTTTTGTTTGCTTGCACCTACTAAATTAGGAGCAAGATGACAGGTTGGCACTCCTAACAGCTGTTTTTGCTAACAAGAATAAAAGGTACATATGCTACAGCTCAGTATCTCACTGAACATCAAAGCACTTTTCTTAGGAACTGAGCAACCTGCGAAAGATGTGGGGAGGTGATGAGGAGACAAATGTAAGAGAACGACATTTAGCCTATAACCCAGCTGCCCCCACAGCAGCAGCCTGGACCTCTTCCATGCACACAGAGCCATCAAGCAGGTGATCATCACTCCCACTAATTGTGGATAAGACAGGACTTGGCTTTCCAAAACTAGGGAAAAATCCTAGCAGGGCATATGGACTGTTCCCTTGCTGAAGCTGGATGCTGTGTTGCCAGTGCTGTGTCCAGTTAACTTATGAAGCAACAAAATAAGTGAGGTTTGCACAACTTGGAAAGCATCCCTCAATCCCACAGTGCTTTGTGTTGCAGAAAGGAATACCTCAACTTTCCACTTCCCTTCCAAAGCTTTACTACTGCCATTTGGACTCTTTAGTGGTGTTCTTTGGATTGAATTATTTGTTTGTTTTTAAAATATGTTTATATCTTGGCCGTATGGGGTCAGTACAGCAAGTCAGAAGGGAGGTGCATGTGGTGGACTGGGTGACTTTGAGGTGACACTGCCTTGCTTACAGACAGCAGTGTGGTCTCAAAGAACACTTGAGGTGTTCCTCAGTTTATATATCAGTAGGGAGAAAGCCAGACAAGCCAGCATGCCCACTGAGAGCAAGGTGAAAGTTGTTTTCAGGGAGTGGCATCCCTATGCGGAAGAGCAGCATTTCCCAGTCCAGCCCCATCCTCCTGCATGTGGAACAGCCCCGTGCCTGAGTGGAGCAGGCTGCTCTCAGTGGCTGGCATTTTACTGGGGAGATCACAAAGGGCTGCTGTGTCAACAAACCACCAAGTTCTGTCACTGCATGTCACTGCAGATGAAAAGCAAAAAGGAGGGGATGGCATGAGCCACTTTGAACCTGGGGTACATTTGTCTGTTTTCTTTAGGCTCCTGGGTTGGGAGGCAGCAGAAATCACAGAAGGACATACCCCAGTTTCTTAAACCCACACTGAATGCACAGTCCTTGAACTTTAGCTGACCCACAGTTAGCTGATGTGAAGGCGTGTCTGTATTCCCCAGTGGTGTAACTGGAGGAACATTAACCTGGTTCTTCTAAACAGCTGAGGAGGCGACTGGCAGGATCTGAGAATAGCTGGGGCTGGGTCAGCACTAAGAAAGGGCCTTCCTGTCTTGCTTCTAGAGGTTATTTCACTCTTCAGAGTGTATTTTCTTCCAACATGCCTTTCCTGGATAGGCTGTTGCATTTTATCACTATGAATCCCATTTTCCCGTACCCAAGATGCTAACACATCTTTACAAAGTGCCTAGCCAGACATGCATTGAGCCTGGGAAGCAGGATGGTTTCCAGAGTAAATGAGATTCAGAAATTAAATACAAACCTAACTTCCATCTGATCATCTTTCAGCTCCAGCTCTGCCTGGTTAACACTATTAAAAGACATTTCCACTGAAAGAAATATGCTGTGACACCTTTTCACACCTCTTGGACTAAGGAATGTGGGTCTGGTTGAAGCACAAGTTGTAGAAAAACAGTTTATTTTAGTCCACTGAGACTCTTGTGCCTGAAAGATGGATGGCTGTTGAAAGCAGAGGCTGGGGGTGATGTGATCTTTAACTAATCTCCCCCATGGTTGTCCTTGACACTTGCCCTGTGGACACAGCCAGTATTTAGCTGTCAGCCAGGCAGCCCTAGTGCTCCATGCCAGGATGTGATCCTGCAGGCTGCTGGCTTTGCAGCCAGCATCAGAAGCACATGGGCTCCAGACAAGCAAGTTCAATGTGCGAGTCCAGCTGGATCAATAATTAATTCCCTCCTCTTTAGCAGAAAATAGATGCTCTCTTTGTCAGCACGTACACGCTTTTTGCATCCCTCTTGCCCTTCCTCTCTTCTTAGAATGGATGTGGATAATTCCTATTTGTGCAAAAACTGGTCCCAAGTAGGCTACGGCCTCTAGGAGAATGACCTATTTTTGTTTGTAACACAGTTTGAGTACAGCAGGATTGCTGTGAAGCAGACCTGGGGATAATCTCCCCTGGTATCCCATTTCGTGGAGCAGCCAGTGCTGTATATACCTCAGCAAAGGCTGAAACCCATCCTAGCACTGCATCTGGCTCTGTACCTCCCTAGGATGTATGGGACAATTTATTCATACAACTACACCCATTGTACTCCTTCATATGTGTGTGGATGCATTGTGGTGAATGAGACCACGTGCTGTTTGACGGCACAGGGTGGTTGCAGGAGCTCTGATCCTGCACACTGAGCTGACCACCTGGCTCATCAGTGGTGAAGCCCTGGGTGAGGTGTGTAAATCAGCACAGAGGCAACAGTAGAATCTGGAGGCTCCTGTGCTGGGATATGCCCACCTTGTGTGATATGCCTGTCTGGAGGAACTATTGGAACGCATGTGGACGTGACAAAGGGGTATCCTCCGGGTCAGTGTTTCCAGCTGGAAGCAAAGGCTGCCTTTAGCCCCAGGCAGTCTCCTTTCTGTGAGCAAGGGACCACCTGGCCACAGCTGGGCACTGCCTCCCTGAAGGAGATCTTTGGGGGTGGCCAGGGCAGTGGGATGTGGCAGCCCAGGGCTGGCTCCCACTTGAGCTGCTCTAGAGGTTTGGGGTGTGGGCAGCACGTGGTGAGGCACAACATCATGGTTGCTGGGGTGCTGCCTGGAAGGTAGGGCTGCCAGCAGCCTTTCTGGAAGAGATGCATTTGTGGGCACAAGCAGCTTGCTGCCAGTGGTCCTCAGGACTGTGGCAGCAGCCACAGCATGCAGGTGGTGGGACGGGGGCAGGACATGGCTGGGGGAACAGGGAGGACAGAGGTGCCCAGCTTGATGTCATGCTTGTCTTGAAGCTTTGTGAATCCTGCCAATTTAAATACTTGTTAATGATCTTTTTAGGGACACAAGTAATTATTTGAGGATCATAATGGTTTTGTAATGTTTTTTTGTAGGTCCTTGAGGTCCATGAAAATTTGGACAGACAAATGCAAGACAACTATGAAGAAGACCTAAGCGAAAAGGAGAAGGCAATTGTTCGTGAAATGTGCAATGTAAGAACTCCTCCCAGCAGCTCTCGGGGTTCCTTTTGTGGTCTTTTGTTAGAAGTATGGAGGAGCAGGGGTCTGCTGCGTGTAAGCCTTGTGAGGTGCACAGGCGCAAGGGAAGAGCTGGGGTTCTGCTGACCACTGCTTTGGGTAATCTGAGTGCCTTGTTCACTGCACAGAGCAGCCTTTGCTCAGTGGATAGTTCCCACTTTGCTGCCTTCCAGGCTGTGGAGTAGCTAGTCTAGCTGACCAGAGGTGTGCAAGGGGCTCTCCCTGACTAGGAGAGTCATGTTAGCAATTGTCTCCACCTGTGCCCTTAAGGACTTGGTTTGGGCTAAGCAGCAATTGGTTGCCATCTTTAAAGCTGTACAGCTTGAATGGGTTTGAGCCTAAACCACATGGTAATGTCAGAGGGAGAATCTTGTCTGGAGTCACTGAACAGCATCATGATCTGTGGGGTGCTATTAACACTGCCGACGTTTTGGGCAACCACACTGTTAACTGAGCTGGCCACATCCTGTACAGTGAGCGCCCGTACCCAACCTCTGCCCTGCCGTGTCTGCTGTCATGGCATCGCCTCCAGCCTCCAAGCACCTTGGCCACGCTCTGGCTTTGAACAAAGAGTTTGGGATTTCTTCTGGAACACAGCCCGAGCTGCCTGTCACCATAGTTGGGGATGTGCTGTTCAATTGCCCAGAGCAGGGAGCAGGAAGTGCACTGGAATGTGGACTTCCACATAAGAGCTCAGCCCACGTGGCATCATTTAATGCCTTCCAGTAGTTGAGAGAGGCCTCATACTCTGTTTAAATTCTGAAACCCACCTCAACCCTAAAAAGAGGGTATAAAGGACACCAGTGCAGCTTGCTGAGCTAAATCACTGTGAGCATCCTTGGCAAGGGCTGAGGCACTTCACTTTGGTTGCTGGATCCCTATAAGCAAAACCAAGACCAGAGTAAATGAGGGCCTGCTTTTTAGGATATTTTGTCTGCTTAATGTCCCAGTCCCTCGTAACTATGCTATGGGAAAGGTAAAATACTGTAACTTTATCCTCCCAAACTGACTCATCTCTATTTGTCTATCATCAACTGTTTTCTCTTTAAATATTCATTTCATATAGATTCAAGGCAGCTATACATTTTTTTGCAGTTTATTTTTTATTTAAATAATGGCCCTAGAGTGATAAAATATGTGTTTTTAGAAAGTCATGTAGATATAATTTTAATCATTATCTTTTTCATTATCTTTTCTGTTCATGGTAACGTCTTTTCTGTAAGCATGGCAGGGTTGACCTACCATTGAACTTAAGTTCTGAATCTAGTGTATTTGTTTTATACTATTACCCCAGGCAAAAACGGTTCTAATTTCAAGAGGGACTAATTAGAAAAATGCATCAATGGTTTTTTTCCTTGGAAACTGGTGCACAGGTGCCATCCAGTGTCCCTGCTGAGAACTGCATCCCAGCTCTAGGAAAGGGCTAGTTTTGGCTTTCAGACTGCAATTAAAAAATATTGCTATTCTTCAGTGGCTTTGTTTGGATTCTTTTTTTTTTAATTCCCGTCTTTCTTTCCCCCAACCCTTTATTTTTTCTTACAGGTTGTCTGGCGAAAGCTGGGTGATGCTGCGAGCTCCAAACCCTCCATCAGGCAACATCTGTCAGGAAACCAGTTCAAGGGTCCCTTGTAGGAACACCATCCTGGCGACTGAAAGTGATGGATTCTGTGAAGACTAAAGAGGCAGAGCTCAGTGTTTCTGGCTGCCTGTTCTTTGGGAGTTGGGGTTGAGTTTTTTCAGGGTTTCCTTTTTTCTTTTTTTTTTTTTTCAGCTTTTTTTTGGTAACAATAGTGTAAATATGGCAGCTAAAGGCCTGATTTCCAGGCTGTGGTGCTCTGGAACTACTGTTCACTGGGTAACCATCCAGTAATGCCAGACCTGCATCATTTGTATTGTAGTTCAAACCTGCTTTGTTGTAATGGTCTGTTTGTAGAATTAACTAACTCAAGAGAATTTCTAAGAGGAACAAGAAGAACCCTTAACCTGCGGAGAAGTCACCGTTTGTATTGCTCCTGTCCACCCGCTTGTCAGTGATTCATAGCTGGGTTAGTGGCTGCAGGCAGCCAAGGAAAACGCAATTCAAATTCATTGGCTTACTGCCTGCCAAGTTCATGAGCTGCTAACCCTTTTTTTGGAGGTCCTTATTTTGAAGAATGACATGCAACTGTTTTCACAAGGCTCTGTGTAAAATACTGAGTGGCAAGCTAAAAACACTTGTACTGCCCTACATTGTATGGTGGTACTCATCACACAAGCATACATAAAGGTTCAAGACTCTGTATCAGGTGTTAATGAACAATTTTCATGATCAAATGACACAAGATTTCTGCAGTCGTAATGTGAATGAAGTCACTTAGCCACACACCAGTATTCCCTACAAATATGGCAACACTTTTCCTGTAAAGCTTTCACTATGAAATAATTCAGCAGAAACTGCTATCCTGACAGTGCTTATGGCTTTCACAGGATCTTCAAGAGCAGCTCATCTTTCACATAAGGAAGATTTGGGTGGGTTTTTTTAATGTTCTTGCTGGATCCCTTACCTATACTGGTTCCTGTGTAAGGTAACCAAACAACAACCTTGCAGAGCTGAATAAAAACTCCATAAACACGGGCTGTTGGGTGAGACTACTTCCTGCCATTCAAGCTTTATTTTTGTTAATGAACCAAAACAAGTGGGTTTTTTGCTTCTTGAAATGGTTGTATATAAAACAGTGGGACTTATATTTTGCTATTGTGGAGTAGCTGCCTGTGTAGTTGTAAGAATTTGACTCCCTCCTTTTCCAAGTTGTCACAGCAGCTGTCCCTGTATTTCTTTAGATGTTCTTTCCCAATAGTCCAAGGAAGCGGGGCTTCGTTATTAGAACTCATTGGTGTAAAGTAATTTTAAAGACAGGCATGTGAAAAGATCAAAGCCTCCTCTTCAAAAGTTGCATCGATTTTAGTGATTAGCTGGAGGAGGTAATGACCTCAAACACCATTACTTTCTTTTTGTTCTCTGCAAGAATCAGTCACAGATATAGACAGCTGTATTAGCTGGACAGGTTCTTCCTCTAAATTAATTTGTTCTACCAGTTGAGCTCTTGACTTGTGGTATTGTATTAACACAGAGCACCAATACAATACCAAGGAGCCCATGTGGCAACTCATGAAAGGTAACTGGTCCCGTGGTGTACAATAAACTATAGCTGCCTGGCTGAAGAATTTGCAGTGTCAGAGCCAAAACCTGTAACCAGTAAAAAAATAGAGAAGGAATACAACCAAATACACAGTAAGCACTAAGAGTAAGCACCACTTCAGTATTCATTGCAGAAATGGAAATGTAACAGTTCAGTAGGTTATTTAAAAATAACCAAGAACCACCCCCAAAACACAAGTGCATACTCTCACTCACACACCCACCAGCAGATTATTTCTTACTACTCAGTCAGTGAACACTGGGCTAGATAGCTCTCAGTCTAATAGTATTTCCATCCCATGGAGTCTAGAAAAATCCATTCTAGAGTCTGACTGTTTCCTTTAAAATACAACATCTTTAGAGGATTCTGGATTTCCTCCTCTTTGCTTTTTATTTTAACCTCCAGTTTCTAGTCAACATTGGTGATTACTTGTCTTCCTCCTGTACAATTTATACCTTGGAATTTTTCTGTACCAGAAAAGGTAATGTAAAGCAGAGCATCATTATTCCTTGATATCTAATGTCAAACAGAGGGTTACTTTAATCTATCTGCTTGAAAGCCTGTTTTAACTTTGGTGGCATCTGATTGCTGGATTAAGCAGAGTTCAAGTATATTTGGAACAAAGTTGATTTATGCCAGTGAATTTTAACTAAAGCAACACAAATGTTGCCAGCACTTGGAGAGAGTTAACTGTGTTCATTACATGCTTGCTATTTAAGGGGTATATGAGGCTATTAGCAGGTCCTCTCAACAAGGTAAGAGCTATACTAATCACATTACTAGTCTCACCACTATGTAATTCCCATTCAAATATTTCCTGCTATCAAATCTCTCTCAAAATCTATTCATTGACTTCAAGCAAAGCTTGTTTTGTTCCACCTGCACATCTCACCTACAAGGGTGTAGTTAAGGTCAATTAGCCCTGCAAATCCTGAAGAGCCAGTGTACAGGGTAGCCAGCAGTTCAGCTGAACAAACTTCATACTCATAGGGTACTTCCCTTTTTAAGATTTTATTTGGCAGCATCATCTTCAGTGTAAGATGTGCATCACTGATTTTGCAGAAGAACATGACAGTGCTGTACCTTGGGGTGTTACTGTTCAGGGGTTTTTAGGCTTGCTACTCTTCATACTTAGCTCCATTTGAGCTATAAAATGTCCTCCTGGGGTAAAATGATGCTCAATGACTTTACAGGATGACTTGGGTGCTGAATTTTCAGCTGTCTAAAAAGATGTTTTATATACGTATTTAAATTCACTTACCTATGCGCTCAGTATTCAGTGAAAACTACCTGAGGAGCTTTGTACATTAAGTTGGAGGGGAGCATCCCTTGAAATAGTGGCCATTAAATTCATATATTTGGGGCAATAGCCCAAGATAATTTCCTCAAGATTGAAGCCCTGGGTTCTGCAATCCTCTGGCAAAGAAAGCATCCACTGTTTACAAATGGACTTCACTTGCTTAAGGAAAGTAAAATCACATCCTTGGCTTTTGTTGGAGTGACTGGAGTAAGCAGCATTTCCCTAACAGTTCCTGAAATGCTGCAGTGTAACCAGCTTCAGTTGGCTCTTCGCACCTTGATAAGACTGCTGAGCACAACCTTGTTTGAGAATGGCACATTTTTATCCAAATATTAGATATTAAATGAAATCAGTGTTAAAGTGACCTTTTATCTTTCTAGAAACTGGGGGGGAAGAGTACTACTGATCTTTTTCAAAGTGCATGACTGTAAAGTGATAAAATTGTATATTTTTCATAATGTGGGGAAAGTCTATTTGTGCTGCTTTAGAAATCAGTTCAAAGTTTGATTTCTGTTAAACCTGTGATCTTACAGCCCTGCTATATTTTCTGTATGATTTACAAAGAACTGGAAAAGTTAGCACCTGCTGTTGTGTATATAGCAAAATTCTTTAGAACTTAGCACGCGTTTTTACCTATTATTGAACCACTCTGGCTTTTTTGGGGAAGGAAAGTGATAGTACAGTTTTTTTTGATAATGTGTGTAAAACATTCATTTGAAATATTTTAGTAAAAATGAAGTAAGAGATTGATTGTGATAGTGTATACTTCTAGCTGAATAAAGTAAAATACATTCTTTTTAAATAAACTGATGAGTAAGATTTGGGAGACCACTGCTGAAA
This sequence comes from Machaerirhynchus nigripectus, assembly GCA_013397975.1. Taxonomy (NCBI): domain Eukaryota; kingdom Metazoa; phylum Chordata; class Aves; order Passeriformes; family Dicruridae; genus Machaerirhynchus; species Machaerirhynchus nigripectus. Next base: position 158,979 of record VZRQ01000117.1, on the reverse strand, counting down.
TATCTTGGAGTAAGTATCTTGGAGTAACCATAGTTATGAACTCTGAACTAATATGAAAAACCTGGAAATCCACTAAATTCAGAACCAATTTTATTTGGGTAGAGTGAACAAAGTAGTCCCATTTATAACTATGATGTACATCACAGTAGGCTGTTACATTCAGACTTTCACACTTAGAAAATATATATATTATGTACAGGAATTTGCAAATAGGTGTAAACATACAATATTTTAAGATACCAGTACATTCCAAACCAAAACTATCAGCAAGGCGAACACCTCAAAATTATTCCAGTCAGCTAGCATTCAGAATCTCTCTTAAATAAAGCAGCTTTTATGCTTGACATCGTGTTGTTTTACTTACTATTAAAAATGAAGTTTCTTATTATAGATCAAATATCATAGTATCTGGCTATTTTGATACTCAAAAATAGGCACTGATTTCTAGAAGGAAATTTTCTTCTTACTGATACAATTGAGCCAATATGGCTGGTTTTGCTAGTACAAAGTAATCCAGTGCTGGAATAAGTCAAGACAATTTAAACTTAAGTCAAATGTATAAAGTTAGAATAGATACTGCAAAGCTGATTAAAATCTAGAAGCCTATATAACTCACCATAAACCATACTGCAAACAGATCAGCTAAATTTCCATTTAATCTCATTTCTTCATCTAAATTATACAGATTACCCTCCTCTTCATCTTTACAATGTAGGATTTGGCTATCTACTCCTGCCTAATCAACATAAAGGTATATCGTGCAAATTACCTCATGCTATCTCATCCATGTAGCACGTCCCAGTCCTGCTACAGGTGGCATACCAGGTGGTGGAATTGGAGGTGGTACAGGTGGCTGTCCACCCGGGGGAACAGTAGGAGGGGGATAACTAGCTGGTGGCATTCCCAGCCCTGGAGGTGGATGAGGTGGTACTGCATGAGTTGGAGGCAGTCTTGGAGGTGGGAAATTAGGGTTGTATGTAGGCGGAGGAGGATATCCAGGAGTAGGAGGTGGAATATTGGGTGGGGGGAAAGAAGCAGGGGGTGGAGGTGGAACTGGTGGTGGAGGGTTAGGAGGGTAGACATGAGGATGATATGGTAGATGAGCTGGTGGTCCATAGGCTGGTGGTAAAGCTCCGTATGTTGGTCCTTCTGTCTTCATCATCGACTGGAGACTTTGGTAGCCCTCCCCTGACATGTAAGAATTTGTAGTAGACATCCCTGTAATATAACTGGTGGGGGGCGGGGGCGGGGGACGATGTGGCAGAGGTGGAGGTTGATGTACTGGGGCAGGATGAGCAGGGGGAGGAATCTGAACCTTTGGCATATCTACTGAGTCCACAGTAGTAGATTGCTCTGGTTCTCCCATTGAAACTGCCGTTGTCAAAGGAGGCTTGCGCTCTGGAAAAGAAAATTTTGTTTATTTTTTTTGAAGGACAGTGGCGAGAACAGCTTCTGAATACTTCCTATTTTTCTTGCAGTTAAATTAGCAAAAGAGAACTCAATTCTTTAAGTCTCTGAATGCCATATGGTATCAGACCCGTTCAGGTCACTAAAAAACAACTAAGCTGCCTACCAAAGCTTCAAGGTCAGCTTTTCCCATTCTAAAGGTTAGTCATCTTTCCTATTACTATTTTTTTATAATTTAAATATTGTTGTACAATCAGCAGAATTAATAGACTGGATGGATGGAGTCACAACTAATGCATTTCAAAAGTCATTGGATTCACAATACCAAAAATCTTTAGATCAATGCTTCCATCTTCTTTAGTCCAGGCCTCATTTCTACCTCTTTAGTAGTCCAGGAGGTGGCCTGGGATTACCCTCTGCACTTCACCTGCCTCCCACATTGGGAAATATTTTTTGAGAACACAGGCCAAAGTCTCAAGTCTTTAACACTCAGTTCTAAACCTGTTTACCAAAGAAAGAAAAAAAGAAAACCGGAGTGTAAGTAAAAGGACATGAAATCTGATCAGCTTTGTCCCACTGATTAATTTCAGTGAACTCAGTACCTGACACTCTGGAGAAGTTCATAAAAAGGTCAGCATTTTACAGAACTATACTTAGCCATTTCTGGAAAGAACATGCTTTGAGCTGTCTTCTCTTTAAATAAGAATCAGGGTTTTTTCCCCCCTTAATGCAGACATCATGAAGTAAGTAATACCACTACGATGACTAACCTAATAGCAACCTCTCTGTATGGTCAGAAAGATTATTAAAACAACCAACAAAAAAGAGTTTGGGACATCTTGACATTCATCTTGCTTGTATATATAAGCATCTAAAACATTGTTAAGTAAGAAAAGCTATTTAGAAGCTCATACGGGGCAGTCTTTTCTAGTGGCATGCTACACTGTCACTGTTTAACAGAATTTGAGATAAATCCTCCTCCTAGGTCACTCGGTCAATATGCATTCTTGATTTTCACCTGATTTTTCCCCAGAGCTGTCGTTTATTTTGATAATGTTTCAGTGCTTATACAATTACATCCTTATATAAACACAGAGGAAAATTTCAGGTAACAAGGGAAATAAATCCATTACCTGCCTAAGCAGGATTTTAACAGCAAAACTGTCCCCTAGGAAAGCCACATAATTAAATCACACAAGGTGCATATGCTGGCTATGGTACCCATGATTTCAGTGACTTCTAGCTCCTAAATTGTAGCAGGCAATAATTTCCTTATTTGCTCATTTTCAGAACCATTCTGGATGCAACATGTGCATTCAAGATTTAACAACTGAAGGAATAATGAGCATGGTATTTAGAAAAACTTCATTCTTAACTAGATTTTAACAAATGAGAAAAATTGTCCTACTATATTTCAGGGCATTGCTTTCCTCTCTTCTAGTTCCCTGTTAGAAGCTGTCATCTTACAGTTACATTATAGACCATAGTCTGTGAAATATTTATGTCATATTTCAGGGTCACTGGAAGGACAGCTAATGCATCAAGGCGCTGGAAGCACATTTTTACAACAGTATAGTTTATTTTGCAAACATAAGGCATGTGTGCAGCATTAATGTTCTCTAGCAGAAAAAATGTCCTCTTTTGAGGCACAGCAAAGAAAGTATCCCCCTTACTGTCTGGAAGTAGCACACCTGCAGAATTCCTGTACTACAGATACAACCTGGAAAACTTTTACAGGACAGCCGAAAGCTGCTCTAGTAATCTAATATGGCATTTACCATCCTTTTGAGATCATTAAGTCCCTTTTAGCCTGCTATAAACAATTCGTTTTAGTCTTTTAGGCGTTTAACAGTCGCGGCTTTGTTTTGCCTTTATCCACCTAGTAGTCTTGTTTCCTTCATAACTTTTTTACTTCTGTCTGGAAAGCCTGTGCTACTATGATGAAATTCCCTCTAGAGCTTATCAACCTTGTATTTTTACTTGCCAAGCTGATTAATCAAGGCAACAAACCCCTGCCCCCACACCATTACCTACTACCACCTGAATGAAAAGCAAGGAAGTTAACAATAACAATAAATGAGTTTAAGAAAATAAAAGCTTACCTGGAGGTGGATGAGCAGGAGGTACTGGTGGATGTGAAGTTTCAATTTTAGGAATTTTAGATGGTGGTGGTGGTTCTAAAAAACATTTGTCAGTTTGTGATTGGTTATTGCTCTGCAATATTTTCCAAATTCCAACTCTGGTCTCATTCTAATGATTATCACATCACATTACACTATGCAAAAGTACAGTGGAGATCCTATTTACTAGGTGTGTTTAATAAAGAAAACTAAAATCAACACCTTTGTATAAATGAAGTGGCATCAAGTATCACATACAAGTCTTCCAAAAGGACTTAGGGCTACCAGTTCAAGTGATTTTGTAACTAGAGACAAACTGTCCCAATAACAGTAGGTAAGTGAAGATGAGCAAGCATGTTTTCTAGCCCAAAACTTGTAATTAGTTGAAACAGCTCTCAGAAGAAGTTGACCTATGCTCTGCTAGGGAAATGTGTGTCAGAAACCAAACAAAATAGCAATTGGACAGGAGAGAGGAGGGAGAAGAGACAGCTCTCTGGAATCTATCTGCAGAGCTACAGGGGAAGAAGTGCCAGACTTCCTTAGGAAGTACATCCTAGCTATCCTGAACTCCTTTGTTCCAAAACAGCAAAATGAAGCAAAACCCCCATACAAACAAAAGAACCAGATATGATCACTGCAGTGAGTCTGCATTTCTTAAGCTACGCTATATATTGACAAAATGGCTTTTAGTGGCAGCCATGCCAACAACCAATTACAAACACTGCTGATTACCAACACACTTACTGTTAGTGCAGCTATTTAATGACATGGTACCTTCAGTCACTTCAAGGCCTTGCTGAGGAAGTACTCCCAAATGATGCATGAAGTTATACACTGAGAGGTGACTAATTTAGCAAGACTTCTACTGAATAGACTCTATTAAGGGATTCTTTGGGCACAGTTATACTCAATTTTTTCCAAGTTTTGCAGTTAGGAACATTTTAAAAACAGTTGTAAGATATATTTAAGGTGCATTATCACAATCAAAATAGTTTAGAGCTGCCAAGCCTGTAAGCAAACAAACTAAGTGCATGTCAGCAAATTACTTATTCTGGTTTAAGTAGTAAAATGGAAGCATCATGAATAGAATATTAATATTTACCTGCTGCCTTTGTTTCTTCTTTTGGAGATACAGCCTGTTTGAAAAAAAGAAAAAGAAGAGAAAAGTAAGACCATTGCAGTCAGTCTCTTCTCCCAGGTAACAAGTGACAGGACAAGAAGAAATGGCCTCAAGTTGTGCCAAGAGAGGTTTAGACTGGGTATTAGGTAAATTTCTTCACGGAAAGGGGGGTCAGGCATTGGAACAGGCTGCCCATGGAAGTGGTTCAATCACCACCCCTGCAGGTAGTCAAAAGACATGTAGATGTGGCACTTGGGGACATGGTTTAGCAGTGGACGTGACAGTGCTGCATTAATGGTTGGAGTTGACGACCTTAAAGCTCTTTTCCAACCTAAATGCTTCTATAGTCTCTTAATGACAAATGCAAGACACATACTGAACAAAGTCAAATCACACTGGGAAAGCCCAGCTTAACTGGCAGAATGAAAAGACTGGAAAAATAGCAGGTATTTCATATGCAGCATTTCCTGCTGTTCGCACTGTTGAGTATTACATCTCATTTAATGTATTTCTCATCCACTGCACATACGTCATGGCCCGGTACACTGCTCACTGAGCTGAAAACAAGAGGCTTGGCCTCTGTTCCTGATTCTGCTTTGACCTGTCACTCAACCTTTGCCAAAATCACTTCAGGCTCTTATGCTTTATTTACCAGGACAGGAGGGCAGTGAAAGTGCTGCACAGCATAAAACATTTCAGAAGCCTTCAGATGGAAAGGATTGTGTAAAATCCAAATGTTATGCCAGAAAAAAATGTACGTGCTCGGAACAAAACCCACAAACCCTCACATCATCCTTCCAATCACAAGTTTTTGGTTGGGTTTTTTCTTGTTTCGTTGGTTGTTGTTTTGTTGTAGTTTTTTTAAACAACCACAGATAAGGGAATAAGAAAAACATCCCCAGATTACACGGTCCCACCGAGATGACTACTTGATGGTTTCTGAGAAAAGCAGAGAATTTAACTGAAATTTCAAGTACAACTATATTTAAAATGAATGATGATGGTCAGAGGGGTACAGGACATAGCTTTTCTGTCTTTTCAATGAAAAGATTTTAAAGGACTGTTTATCTCTAGTAGCTTTACCTTCACAAAATGTTCCTGTTTCCTTCAATTTCCACAGCAAGAATGGACACACACTTCAATCCAACTTGAACAGTAACTTTTTCTTAATTCTCATGGATATTCTCAAAATTTTTCCTAATTTTTGCCTGCTTGAGGCAACCTCATTTTTATATTCCTTTGACAGTCATTTCAATTTTCCAGACACCTTCCAGCTGCTTTCCTGATTTTTAAGGACAATCTTTATCTTCCCATTTCAAACACACATACTTTTTTCTTAGTGACTCTCATGGACTCATCTGCTGCCTTCATTTTACTTGGATGGTCTTTTCTTGACTTTGTAGCACTAAATTCCATGCCTGTAAAACTGCATCAGCTATCCCTGCACTTTCAAATAGAAGCAAATAACTACTTGTTGGATCTTTTCCACAAAGTACTTATTTTGTGAAGTCAGTTGATCAGGTGACAAGCAATTCAGTTATTGTGCATTTGTTAATATGGAGCAATGTCCAAAAAACAACATCAAGGTACACCACTACAATAAAACAAGAAACTGGAGCAAAATAACATGTGACAGAAAAAACAAACATCAATTAAAACTGCATTTATGCTAAAGAAAAAAAATAATCAAGCAGTAACAATTCTCTGATAATGGCAGCTGCTAAAATAGAGATGAACATTTATTTGTTCATTGTACTGCACTGCAGTTTGTATTGCCCTAGCCAGAACACCTGAGGGTTATGATAAATAATAATAAATAATCAACATTATTTACTGGCACGCTGATGGTTATTTAATACTTTCAGCTGAATATATACAATGGAACTATTCCTTTACTGCTGTTTCTGTGAGCAATGAAATTGTTCCCCCTAACAATTTCTAGTTTAATCCAACTGAAAATACTATTTACATCTTATGATTCACCAGTATATTTTTAGTGAAATCAACTGAAAATTTGAGTGGTCTTCACCACTAGAGACGCAGAGGATGTGCAGATGCTTTAGACATCTGGTATGGGTCTGTAAGTCATGGGCCAATGCCTCAGCTGCTTGAAAGCATCTTGGCTCAGTAGAAGGTAATGGAGATATAAGAGTTTATGTAAATTGAAAATCTGGCCTCCAGGAACAAAGTGTATTTCTGTTCTGCACAAACCAAAGGAGAAGTCATGCAAAGCCCTATTTATAGAAGCAGGAAAGATTTTAAGTAAGGTTTATGGTACATCTAACTCAAGAACATTTTAGAAGCACCAAGTAAATCTTTGAAACGCCACACATCTTGCTCTCCCAGACTGCTTTTTGGAAAAGGAACAATTTCAGATCACCACATTCACTTTTCTCAATCTCATGCTGCTTGTGCTGTATTCCTACAAAACTCCATTGAGTCACCCTCTGCTTTTTATTTCTTGTGCCTGCCTACAGTGTATCTGTACTATTTATTTCCTTGATTATTAGGTGATGGACCTCAAACTAACTTCAAGAAAAGGTAACTTTCACTGATGGCTTGACCAGAGGTGACTGTTCACGAACAACAGATACTATTCATGCAAAAGCATCACTTTTCTTCCACAAGGTACTTCATTAACATATGGGATGGGGCGAAATCAGTAGTACTGTAAAGGCAGATCCTTTTTGTGAATGAGCAAGCATTCATAACGTATTCATTGACAGCACAGAACCACAAACACTGAGAACATGGACAGCTCATGTTGACTTAAAAGCCTCTCTATGGCTTTTGGCTCAAGTGGAATAAGAATGTCATATGCCAGAACTGTAAAGGCTGTTCTGCATCAACAAAGTTGCCACAAAGGCAGTGAAAATCTACTACATAAAATTAATTACAAGGCTCATTCTTAAAGCAAACACGAGTCTGCTGCACACTGTGGCCTTAAATCAGATGGGCATCAGATCAGCCTGAAAATAAATTGCAAGTTAAAAGTTCAACTTACTGCTGGTCTTTTAATCTGTCTAGGAGGACTTGACTGGGGAGAGGGCTTTTTAGATTGCTGTGCTAGTGTTTGCTGCTGCTGCTGCTGTTGCTGTGCTGACTGCTGCGACTCTTTTTGCTGCTGTGTCTGGGATTGCTCTGAACTCTGGGACTGCTGTGACTGCTGTACCGTAGGTGCCTGGGGTGTAGACTGAAGAGATGGTGGCTGCTGCAACTGATGAGGAGTATGATGAGGCATTTGTTGTTTTCCCTGTGAGTATAGATCCAGGATCTGATGACAGATATCTTAATAATAAAGAAAGAAAATTCCAAAGTATTATAATTTTATAATGTACAAGTGTATCTTTAACACAATTATCAACTATGATTTTTACTGGACATCAACTTTGGAAAAATTCACTGCAAATTACTCACCATTACAATGAACAAAATAACTTTTTAAAAACAGATTAATTTTCAACTTATACTTGCTTTACTTATACTTCTGTTTCTTCTGCCTTTCCTGAGCAGTATTTACATGTATATGCACACCTTTCAGAAGAAGAACATAGTGTCTTGGTAATAACACACTGTGTGTCATTACTGTGTGCCTGGAGAGCCAGGTACGACGCTCACAGGATAGTAAAACAGCAAGAAAGCAAGTGGAAGAAGACTATATGTTAAAACATACATGTCTAGTTAGGCCAGTCAAAGAAGTATTAGAAACTAAGTAAAGGACTAGTACCAAATTCTTCTTCCAACACATTAGGAGCTAAAGGTCCCCCATAATCTGTTAATCATTCATAGTACATCACAAAAACTCCTCTATCCTAGCATAATTTGGTCAAAAAGATCAATTATCAATGGGAAAACCACTAGAAATTGGGCTCCATTAGTTCCAGTGTTTGTAGAACCACTTATTTGAAATGAGGAGTAGATAATTGTTAAAAAAATAGAAAACAACACCATGACAATTCTGGCTAATTAGATGTGTTATAAACGAAACAACTTGTAAAGCAAACATTGAACAAAAGACTGATCATGATGACGAAATATGCCTCTAAGCTAAGCCAGTTCAATTTAAAACCTGATTAAGGGATAGCACATACGACCTGAGTTACATACTTGACACAAGATTATTTTGACTAAAATCTAGATAGAAAGCTATTTGCATTTACTTATAACTTAGGCCACACAGTTGAAAGAAATTCTGAGGTAAACTGTTTTCATACCTTCCAAAACATCAACAGGAACATCTTGGACAAACTGTTCCCACCATCGTCTGTACATTGGTTTTGATGTCCATTCCTGTATTTCAAACTTACACAAACGGCCTGCTAAGTACATAACTGCAACAGCTATGATCTCAGGCTCCCACTGCAGGGACAGTGTAGTGCAGAGACTGCAGTAGGAAATAAACCAAAACAAAACACAACCCTGGAGATTACCTGATTGTCCAAGAGCACTTGAATATACAGCAGCTATAATTAAAAGGGTATAAAATCCCATCACACTTAAAACTTCTCAGGCAATTTTAATTAAGAGCTTTATTAAACAAAAGAGTTTACAAAACTTAAGTATTTCTGGACTACCACTGTCATGAAATAAGGTCCCAAATCAGATTTTAGAGCTTCTAAATGTTTGTTAATAAGATGTAAACAAATACTAAAAAACCCCCAAAGCCCCACAGAAAAACCAACATGAACTTGCAAAGCAACTTGTCAAGCAGATGACAAGTTTTAGACCTTGCCAGATATTAAAAGTTATCTCCTGAATAGCCTTTGTTAAAGCTGATGATAAAATAATTGATATTATAGGTATTATATATTAACTAAGTTTCTGTCATAGTCAAAGTTACTATTTCCTGATATTAATTTTAAATTATGAAATTTTTTTCTCTCTTTTCTCCATAGATTCTGTAACAATAATCTGCTTACAGAATTTTAGATCCAGCCAGCCAGCTGAATTTCCATGAACTCACTGTGGCTGTATAAGAACAGAATGACCTCTTCTAAAGGCCTGTAGTGCAAAGTACAGAATTATTTTCCCAGAATTTAAAAAAAAAGTACACTTCTAATAAGGTGATTATTAAGGAAGCACCATACAGCCTCTTCACAACAGAGATAACTATTATGCGTGATGTGAAACAATCCCTCCAACTTCATACAAGTGTTTTCCCGAAGTGCATTTCAACTGTTAGGTTTTTTAAAATATTAAACACTATCTAATTCCAAGTACAATAGTGTACAAACTTTGATGGATAAATTACAGTAGTTTAACAAACTTAACAGTGACAGTTGTGCCATAATTTTGTTCTACCTTCAAGACTTAACAGCAGCTGGAGTAAACATCTCTTGAGATACACATTAATTTTGCTCAAATAATTTGGAGAGTTTAGGTGGTATCTACAGAATCTGAACGCACACAGGACTAATTCAAACCAGGCATGTGATTAAAAATGCACCTCCTTTTTTATGATGTTCTACTGCTGTAGGCATGACTGCAAGCAATATATTCACAATTTCTGGACAGTCAGGCCACTTACATACTTTCTTAAGGGTTTGCCATGGAAATAAAAAGTAATATTTAAATCCTCAATGAATTAACCTGCCCAGCTCTGTAGAATCCTACTGAACAAGACTAAAGTGTGTCAAGTTGTTTTGGTTTTTTTTTTTCAATACCACATGAGAAGTGCTTCTACACACACTCCTGTTAATTGATGTGATTCTTACAAGATCATTACTCAAGAAATTGTAAATCTAGTGCTAAAAACTATTCCTCAGTGAATTTAATGGCTACTTCACTATTACCAAAATACCACATTAAAAATATACTGATGAATGCAATGGAATTGAGAAATGACTTTTTTCCAGAATGTGCCACGTATCATAGATTTGGCAAGAAGCCAGCTTGTATCCTGGAGATCTAGAATTTGGTTTGGTCCTTTCAAGTTGGTCCTTTTCAGTAACTTTCTTTTTAGTGCAGAACTAAATCAGTACCACAACATTGCAGAGGTCTCACTGGTCTACTTCCATACTCATTCCAGATGCCATGCTCAATGGAACTACCGCGATAACGATGCACAGAAAAACCGAGGAATACAACCAAGAAAACATGTAACAAGCAGAAAAAAAAATATCAAAAATTTGCCGAAGAAATATCCAACCCCAGAAAGAAGTAAGCAACAGTAACTATTTCACTTTCAAAATGTTTCCTAGGTGTATCTTACCTGTCATTGACAAATGTCCATGCCATTTGAACCAGTTTTTGAATTTTATTTTTGTCTCCTGAAAAACAACCAGAAAAAAAAAAGACATAAAATTAAGAGGGACAAACAGTTGGAAATAGAATATTCTTGCACTGTTAATATATATTAAGTTCTGGAAATCAGTAACAGGCATTACTTGCTCACCCTGCAGTATTTTACCTTTGAGTTGTTTGGCATACTTGAGAAGAAATTGGTATGGATGTTCCACTTGCAAATCAAACTTTATTGTTTGTAGTAAGATTCTTTCAAGTACCATCACTTCTTCCTATAGAGAGTTATAAGGTAATCACAGTATTATTCCTTCCTTCACTCAAAAATATTTTATGCTAGTATAGAGCATGACTATATAGCACCTCCAGGCAGCCATGTTGGTCTCCAAGGAGAACAGAACTCTCTCCAACTTGTAACAGTATTTTAAACTCAGATACCTTTTCTTCACATTTAGTGAGGACAGGAAATGTGGTGTTTAAAATCCCTTTTCCTTCGCAGAGGAATGAACTGAACCAGACACAGTATGAAAATGCCAGATACACAAAATCACAACAAAAATATAAGTTCTACCACATTTCTCTCAGAAGTTTCAGGTCCTTCAGTTATTTAAAATAAGGAAATTTTAAGAGAAGCATAGTTTTGTTAAGTCAATAGTGTAAACAAGAAACTTGTCAATACTTTTTAGATCCAGTTCTCTAATTTAAGATTTACTATTAATTACTTCCTAAAATCCCATTCAGATGGTTTATGATTTATGTCTTGGTAACATTTTTTGCTCTGGCTGAAATTACTCAAATTCAGTTTAATTTGCAAAATAATATCAGAATTTACACAAAATAAAATGCAAACTTTTTATAGGAGTAATTGTTCCAGTAAGCTCCCAAAGCTGCTTTTATTAGGAAGAATTGCTTTCATAGCTACCTATCACATTACCCAGAAGAGCCCTAAATGCACACTGAACATCTAATTCAATTTAGAACAACTGAAAATCAGTCAATGGTCTATTGAATGTATGTCACTTTACTACAGTACAACAGGATGAAATCAATTTCAACATGAGTATTTTTACCTTTGGGTCATCTCCAAATTGCCCAAACTGTACATCATTTAGCAAGCTACGAGCTGTTTTAATTATATCTTTACATTTCTTAGGTGTTTCTTCAACCTTTCCTGCTAGGAAGAGACAGCAGGCTCCTGTCACCTAAAAAAAGGAAAGTGCTTTCAAAAAGTGGTCTGCATGTAGATATGCAATACAGTGTAGCATTATAAAAACACTGTCAGTTTCCATTAACAGGTCTGTAGAAGTCTCCCAGGAAAAACTTAATGAACATATTAATTTCAATTTTAATATAGTGTTAAACTTTTATTTTCTCAGAGGAAAAGGCCAGAATTTGGAGAACTGTCCATTTTATACAACTTCATGTCAAGGTCAGAAACCCAAAGAACAATTTGTCCTGGTTTAACGTTGTCTGTCAAGCAGTTTTAAGACTGTATTACACTTCTTTTTTTCTTTTAGCTAATACAGAAGTGCCAGCACTACAGCTGCTACTCTTTCTAAAAAACAGTATGAGCAAGACATAACCACAATGTCAATACATCTCCAAGCATAAACAGAAATGCATAAACAGGCAAGAACAATGAATTTTAAGCTATAATAATTAAAAGACAAAATGCTAATCTTCCACCTTTCCGTGGTGAACAGCAGTGGTACCCGAATGACTAATCACCATTTCAAATAGTCCATGCCCAGTGCAATCAATCAATTAAGTCATCAATATTCTAAATACTTACATATCTTGGGAACTGTTTGAAGGAATGAAACATGTAAAACCGATGGAAATAAATTATTCCGGTTGCTAGAGTGTCATAATGTCTGTGGTGCAGATTAAGGACTTTCAAACAGCACATTAAACACACTTAAAACCAAACATCCACTATGGATTCTGCTATAAGTATCTCAAGTCATTGGCTGTTCAGTGACCAGTTAGAAAACACTGCAAGTAAAACAGGAGCTTTAGGAAAAAAAAAAGCCATAAAAGCCCTTAAAGCTGGGTAAATACTATGATCAGGCCCAGATGCAGCTGATACCTAAAGCATTTGTTGTAAGTGTGCAAAGTCCTGATCGTATTTACAGAAGAATGCACATAAGGTCATCCTTGTGTTGCACCATACCTGCTTCAGAGAAGGTCAAAACCAGCAGTAGGGACACGAAGGAACAGAACAATTATCACTTCACATTCAAGTGCTGGTGCGCAGGAAAGGTACTATTCACATCTACAAATGCAAACAAAATCTGAACATGCTCCCTACTCTTCACTTTAAGAAAAGTACAAATTTTGTCTTCACCATGCTTTATTAAAAAAAGAACTAAGGAGATTAAAGGAAGCATAGGAATACAGGAAGCAGAAAATTTAAGTGGCTGTCTCTATGAGAGAGTGGGACAGTTGGGAGAACTTATTAACATATACAAAGTTGTAAATCCCAAACCAATGAAAGAAAAAATCAGCCACCAAAGACCAAGACTGGGGAGGCAGAGGTTGAAAGCCTCAAAGGCACAATCTAGAAAACTGAGGGAAAAAGTCAAAATTTGAGAAGTCATATAGCAAAACACTGAGTTTCATAACTCACAAGAGTTACTCTTAATTGGAAAGTTTGTATCATCTTAGTTCCCTATCGCCGAATTGGAACCTTGTTTATCCAATGAATGGATAGAAATTGTGTAGCAACACATTACATCAAAAGGCATGTAACACAGAAGTATTTTTGATTAATGACTAGGAAACATTTGAACAGCTGAACACATAACATTTGTTGTACATTTTATTTTGAAAACTCACTATTCATAAAGACATTTCATACCAACATGAGTTTAAAGGATACAGCCCTAAACGTGTTCCCACATCGAATATGAATCTGGCCCCTTCCCTGCGGTATCGTGCCTCTGTAGCTGGATCAAGCCCTTCAAGCTGTGAGGGTGTATGTGCCAAATCTTTCTTATCCCAGTACCAGCATGGCTTTGTATGGTCCAGGTTTGCCAAGTTTACAGAAGGGCTGGAATTTTCTTTATTCTCCTTCATTTATTAAAACAGAATTGTCCTTGCTTTTTAAATTTTCAAAAACAAAGTCTTCAGAGGGTCACTTCAGGACCTTGGAGATAAGACAAAAGGAATTCTTTTAAAATAGAGAACTGCCCCCTCCAGTTCCTGCTCAAATAGGAGTTAAGAGGAATAGTGTTTAACCTGGCCTATTGGAAAGAACTTTTTTCTATGCTCAAAAACAAGTAATAAAGAACTTTCCTTTATCCTCCCCATATATTGCAAATACAATCAAAGAAAAAGCCATAGGTTATCCTTGCTTTACCTGTCTAATAAGAAAACTTCAGGAATTCATCTCCAACAATACCTGCTCTTTCTTAGTAGAACAACTTCCATCTACTTTGTCCATAGAAGTAGAAAAAACGATTCAGTGATGGCTGCAGAAAGATTTGAAAAATTAGGGGGATTAGCTGACTATTGGTAACTAGGAAAGCCATTGGTGAGGTGAGCCTAAAGGGCCACTTAAATACCTGCCTGCTCTCAGGGATACCCCTGAGCAGCAACCACTTGGCAGAAGCTTTGTAAAGTTATCTGTACTTGTATTACTTAAAGAAAAAAAATGTAACAAAAGCAGTGTTCTTTCACATACCAAGATTAAGACCACCGATGTGAGCTTGTAGAGTAAGGTAGCATCTAAAATCATCCCCAAAACAAGGCAATTGAATACCCTTCAAGAGTCTCCTGCTTGCCTGTGTTTACCAGTACTTTGTGTACACAGGTGCAGATCACAAAGCTCTGGAGGCACCTTTCTGGTATTTTAATTACGACAGATGTTCAGCCATGCCTCAACTTAAAGAATGACCTCCTTTAAAAACTCACCTCCTTTATTTCTTTCAGGCACAAGACTACGTTTACTCTAATTCAACTAACTACAGATACTATGCACAGATTACTGCAGTCACCTGCAAAGGTTTGCATAACAAAAAGTGATTAAAATATGATGCAATATATTCGCTCGAAGAAAGACAGTCACAGGAAGACCCAAACCTAAACCTCTTAAATTTGGCCATAACTTTTCGAGACGTTTCCCTTCCGAAAACGGAAGGAAGATCACGTGAACGGCCAGAAAAACGATGCCTACAATCAGCACCTCGCTCACCTTCAAAGAGTTTCTCTTTTTCAGAATAAAGGAAACTGCCTCACGGTGGCTTTGGAATCACCTTCACAACTCGTGGTATCGGTCACAGAGACAGATCTAAACTCTGTCACAAAAAAAAAGTAAACGGCTACTAAAAACTATTCCCAGAATCAACAAAAGCGCGCCAGGCCACGACCACACATTCCCATCATATTTGCTAGAAAGGTGCTATTTTTTATAACTGTTATGACTCTTCTTCCTTTCAAGCTGTTTTGTTTCCTAACTTCTAAGTAGCTTAAAAAATAATTAACACTAATAGCGCCTGAAGCGACGAGATCTGCTTCTATAAAAGAGGGAAAGCATTTCCGAATACGGAACCAGGAACAAAAATCATCACCCGCAAACATCCTAAATGAACCCTCTCAAACGTCCCAATCCAGACCGCAACGCCCGGAAATAATAATTAAAGTTTTCCCAGCCTTTTTACGCACCCCATTAATCTGCTTTTTTAT
>VZRQ01000117.1:96750-141331 GCA_013397975.1 Machaerirhynchus nigripectus | reverse complement strand
GGGGCAAAATTAGAATAAATCGTAAAATGGTTATCGACGGGGGTGTTACTCCTGAAACAGCCTCGGTGTTTCAGCCTTCCCCTATTGCTACAGCAGCTGCCTGTCCCATGAACCCTTCCTCTTCTTCCTTACTCAGCAACACTTGAGTAGAGTTGCTTAAGCTGAGGCTGTGCTTTGCCTTTAGTTGTTAGCAAATTCCTAAATTTTGAATTTGGCATACAGTTTTTTACCCTACATTCATCTATCAGGACAAGTTCAGTTCTTCCGTTTAGAAGTTGTCCCTCAGGGTTCAAAGCTGCTCTTGTCCCAAGCTTGGCATCTGTTCTTCTGGATGGACTTGTCCTTGGAACCTAAGCTTGCCTCTGAGATCAGGCTGAAGGTGGATTGTCTTTGTCCCTTCTAAGAGCATGTAATGTAAGCACCTGTCTATTCAAGTGACAGCTTTGTTCTCTGAAAATTGCTACAACATTAGCTTAATGTCTCTCAAGTGTTTTCTGCCTTCAGTTGTTGTAAGCTCATAACTGTCAAGTGAAACATAAGTATTTTGTAGGTGAGTAAACAACTGTGGCATTCTGTATGTCCACTATCAGGTTCCTGGTATAAAATAGTAAGCCAGTGTACAAGTTGTTGGAGGGAAAGGCATGATGGGCTCAAAGGTGGGGGTGGCTTCCTGATATTTTTGCTCAATTAAGTAACTTAATATGGTAGAGATTCAAGCATGCTGGCTTGTGCCTTAATAAAGTTTTCAGTTATGTTTAGCAGGGATTGAAGTATATGAAAACACATTCTTGGCATTGTGTGCCAAGAAATACATTTAGGATGTTGGGGGAAGAAATGCCACAAACCCCGAAATTGTTTGTTATCTGTATATCACTATTTCCAGAGATGGCCTGATCTGTTGCTGAAGTCAGATGTGCCTTGAAATAGACTTCTGATTTCAGTATGGTACAGAAATTAAAAATAAACCATATTGCCCACTCTTCATGGAAAAGTGTACATCTTGATGATGTTTTCATTGTAATAAATCTACTTAGACATGTCTACTATATCTATGTAATACTTCATCATAGTGGTGCTGATTCTGTAGTTAATCTGATAAACTGGGTTGTTCTCAGCCAGTGAGTATTTCAGTGGTTGCTCTTTGAAAAGAAAAGAGGCACTTTAAGGGTACTGGAGGTCTTGAGGGGTCTGTATCTTTTTTCCTAGGCTGTCATAGTGCTTGGTGCACAAGACCTCATGATGCCTGTGGCTTAAGCGTTTGGAAGCCTGGGTGGTTCTGTTAAGTCTGCCCATGCTGATGGCTTGCTTTATTCTCCATTAGAAGTTATATTTTATAAAGTGAAGCTAATATTTTCTAAGTTAAGAACATTATTTAGGAACATGCAGACAAAGAGTACATTAGGGTTTTTAATTAATTCTGCTCTTGAGGAATTAGGAAAAAATAGTTTGTGGGAGTCTTCAGGAGGAGCAAAATTCAAGCAAAGAAATAAAATTACAAAAATGGGTTGGCAAATTGGTCGAGTTTATCAGCTTATTTTCTTCAAAGAGTAAGTATTTCTTCTTTTCTGATCAAATAGCTGTCTGAGGATCTGATTCAAGAGAGAGGCAAGGGATTTAAGAGCTTGTTTGCTGTGGATAGTTAGTAAATGGTCTTCTCTAGAAAGATCAGTAAGGTGTTGATAGTAAAAAGCACTGCATCTGCTTAAGAAAGCCTTAATGGGAGGTAAAGGGGTATAGGGACAAACCTATAGTAAATAATATAATAGTTCCGAATCAGCCAGCTGATAAAAGTGAATTAAGAAATACGTACTTTTTTTGAGCTGTTCTCTTGGATATGGACTTTTTTTTTCCCCTTCAGAATTTTGTTCTACCTTCAAATTAATAATTTCTCACCAGAAGTTTATATTTAATTCATGAGGCAGTCTCGTGCTTAGTATCTAGCTAGGTTCAACTGGGTGGGGGAGAGATGATGCCAAAATGACAGTACTTACTTTTTTTAGTAGATTAGTACTATCTCAAGCATCTGAAATTAGAATACTGTCAAGACATGTTTTCTTTGATTCTAATTATAAGAATAAATGTCTTTTGGAATTTGATTCCCAACAATTAGCTAAATTTGTTGTAGTTGATGTTTTTTGTAAGTGTATCAAACAAATATTTAGCTAATTTTAGTAGCTTCTTTTCATATTATTTTGTAGATTGGCTTCTTCCCAGTATCACAGTAGTATTTATATACCATCATTCTTTCCTTAACCTTACACCAAAATGGGATTAACGAAGTTTGTTCTTTGCAGGGTAGATGTATTCAGTGCAGACTGCAGTGGTTCAGTGTTTCCTCCTTTCCAGATGCTTTAGGTTTGTGCTCATGTTGGCAAACCTGTGGTGGTACAGCTTTTTATAGAAAGGGGATTATTTGATTCTGACCATCCTTTGTCAGATAATTTATTAGAGACACTTCAGCTTCCTAGATTTGGCTTTAGATGTCTAATAATGTTTTTAACCTAGATTATTACATAAAATATGAGAAAGGGCCTCTCAAAGTGAAAAGTACAGCAGGAGTTCTTCATTGCTCCATTAAAATGTCCCATTAGTGTTGTCTGGTCTTAGTCTTGTGTATTTGGAGCTAGACTTTGTAGAGGCTTGTGTTTGTACAAGTTAAGAGGTGAGTTCATGCCCAAGTGTATTTTAACATTGCTTTGCATTTTGGTCTTGCCCTTCCTCTGCTTTAACCTTCTTTGATCCCTTTTTCTGTTTTTAGCTGCTCTGTCCTACATTACCTCTTGCTTGCATCTCTTCTAACAAATGACTATTCCAGTTGCTCCACCTATCCATGTCCATCCTTTACTACTTCCCATATTGTTCAGGTAGTCTGCTAATCCTTCTTCTTCCTTTGAAACAAGGAAGAATTAGAGCTGTATTCTTTCATTTCAGTTCTGGGTTCTGTGGCCAGGCCAGAGCAGCAGACCTGTCACTGCAGGGAGGATTCCACCTGTATGTCTAGCCTGGGCTGAATCATGCAGAGATGTGAATGCCTGTGCTTGAGATCAGTTTTATCTCCAATACGGGTGTTTACAGGCTCTGAAGTTGGCCAGACGTAGGTAATACATAAAGCAGAAATGAAGGGAAAGACATGTTTCTGGAAGTGTAGCTGCTAATATCCTATTAGGAATCAAAATACAATCTAACTTGTAACTTGAGAGATACCTTTTTACTCTTCAAAAAAATTTTCTGAGCCCAGTGTTAAAGTCTGTTATGTACTGGGGGATGACAGATTAGTGTCTACTTCCTGGTTTATTTTATTCTTGGGTATATTCCCAATATCTCTGAAGGAGCTGGCTGACCTGTACTGGAAGTGCCTACAGCAGTGTTGGAACACATTGTTTTCAACTAGTGTTTTAATGTGGACCAAAATGGTTTTTGTAATTGAAGATGGACTGTAAACTCTGTCAATTCTATTTAGTTGCTTTTTGATTGTTTCTGGTAAGTGTGCTAACCTGCACTGAAAGGAGGGGAGTCCATCTCTGGGGCTCTTGTGTTAGCTGTCTGATTGTAGCCTTTTGCATGCAGATCAGTTTGTAGGTTGTGCTTTTTATATGTTTGTGTATATTTTAGAATATGATAAATAGTGATGGAATTCTTTCAGTAAAACTAAGTCTCTTACATTGCAAATGCTACCTGTATTTCTTAGTTAATCTTGCTTTGTCTTTAACGCTTTATAGCACTAGTGCCCAAAGTTTTCACACAGTGTTTCAGCAGAGTAGGAAGAGGATGTGATGTGTGGATTTCTACTTCCATGGAACCTGTGTTGCTGGTCCAGAACTTCCCGTATGCTGGGTCTTGCCTGGTACGCCCATTCTCATGCTAAGTTAAGGGAATACGAGTTACTTTGTGGGAAGGGGTTGGTCCCAACCAAACATGAGTTGCAGGCTGTTTCCTGCCCTTGACAGGTCCTGTGGGGTTGTCTTTGTGGCCTCTGTTGGAGGTGCTTGGTTATCTTCATTTGATGACAGTTTATGGATGTAGCCACATAATAACTTCAAGAACTGAGAGAAGGAGATTTTGCATTTAAGAGCGTTTTGTATTGAAATATTTCTGACAAGGACTTCTGAAAGATCTCTTTTTGCAGGTTTGCCTCTAGGTAATTCAAAGGAACAGTGTCTTAGTGCCTGCAATTATATAATTTGTGGAACTGTGTGTCTACTTTGTCCCACTGCTCAAGTCATCAGTGAGGATGATAATCAGTGTTAGTCCCAGTACTGAACCCTGGGGTATGCTGGTGTGACCGGCCTCCAGCTGAACTTCGTGCCATTCCCCACAACCTCTTGAATCCAGCAGTGCGGCCAGTTTTCAGTCCACCTCACTGTCCACTAATTTAGTTGGTACTTCATCAGCCTATCTGAGTATGTGGTGGTAAGTTGTTGTTAAAAGCCTTACTGATGCAGAGATGAACAGCATCCACTGCTCTCCCATCAAGGTTACAGCGTTGATCAGGCACAACTTTCCCTTCATAAATCCATTCACTTTTCCAAATCACCTTGGCCTTCATATGTTTGGGAATGGCTTCCAAGTTTACTTGTTTCAACAGCTTCCCTCCACTCAGCATCTGGAGTGTAGTGTCCAGTTCTGAGCTCCCCAGTGTGAGAGGTGGAGTTACTGAAGAGAGGCCAGTGGAGGGCCACTAAGATGATTAAGGGACTTTCCTCATATGAAGAAAGGCTGGGAGAGCTGAGACTGTTCAGCCTAGAGAAAAGAAGGCTCAGCAGGATCTTCTCAGTGTGTACAAATACCTGAAGGGAGGGTGCAAATAAGGCAGAGGCAGGTTTTTTGGGGGGGTGCCCAGTGACAAGAAGTAACAGGCACAAACTGCAACAGAGGATGTTCTCTCTGAGCATCAGGAAATACTTTTTTACTGTGAAGGTGACTGAGCAGTATTTGGAGACTGAGTCTCTGTTCTTTGAGATATTTAAAAGCTGGTCCTGGGCAGCTGGCTCTAGGTGGCACTGCCTGAGCAGGGGGGTTGAACAAGTCAGTCTCCAATGGTCCCTTTCAGTGTGAGATTATTTTTTTAAGTTTGTTTAAATGTTTGTATTCCCGATCCTATTTCACTAAAGATAAGTCTTCCTTACATCAGATCTCAGGGCCTGGGATTCCTGAAGGCAAGTCTTGTCATTGAAGAAGACATGCAGTACCAGTCTTCTTTATGTGTCCTTTGTCACCAGGTTCCCTGGCTCTGTTCAGCATCAGCCTCACACCTTGCATTGTCTTCTCTTCCTTTAGTTCCTGGTGCACCGTAGAAGCTGTTCTTACTGTCCTTCTTGTACTTTGTCCCGTGTCAGATTCAACTCAAATGGGCTTTAGCTTTCCTGTCCCCACCCTTGCATGCTCAAACAGTGCTTTGATTTCTCCTGAGTAACCGGGCCATGCTTCCACCTCTTCTGTTTCTTTGTCTGAGTTTTGCCTGGAGTGTCTTGTCCATTCATGCAGACTTCTGGCCACCTTTGCTCAGGAGCATCTTGTCTGCTGATGCAGACCTGCCACCTTCACTTAACATCCTGCAAAAAGGGATGGAGCATTCCTGTGCTTGGAAGAAGCCTCATCTCTTAAGATCTTAAAAGTGATGGAGTAGTAGCAGAATAGATTTATTTCCATCCTTCAGTTTTCAATTGTGTACTCTTAGAAGAAATGAAAGTAGTAGGCCATCAGAATGTATTTTGTGAAACCACGCCTGTGAACAGATGCCTGAGTTAACAAACACCAAGTTACCCTTGTGCATCAAATCTCTAGTTCCAGACAGCTGTATAAGATTTGTTTTAGCATTTGATGTTACTTTTTCCCCCCTAAATACAACGGAATATGATTTACCATTTTCAAAACTATCATCCAAAAGTAGATGGTGTTAGGCATATAGGTGATTTTGTTACATTTTTAATACCTGTACAGACAGCATTTCAGAGTTTGTATAAATGGTTGTTTTACTACTTTGATAGTCACTACTCCTTATTCTGGTTTTAACATTTGTTTTTCCAGACTTTCACTGGGATATGATATGCTCACCAATATGCTCTTCCATTCTTTTGATATGTATCAGCGTTCATAAAGTTGGTTTTCTTAATTCTTCAAAACCAGTGATAAAATGTTCAGATCCTCCAGTCTTAGCTGGTTCCCTGTACCTATTTACAGGTTTGTTTATTCAGTTCTGTCAATTGAACCCTTGATACAAAAGCATTTCTTTAATGCATCTGCATAGTTTCTTTCTTGTTGAATATGTTTCTCAGAAATAGCCACTGGCCTGTATCTAAAAGCCTGTGACCCATTTGTCCAGGGTTTTGTTTTTTACATAAACAAAACTGACTTTTCAAAATAGTCTCACAACCTTCTGGGTCAGTCTTCACTGCCTTGTACAGGCTGTGGCATCTGGGTGGTCTGTGGGCTTCCAGGTGGCGTGGTTAGAGCTGCTGGATTCAGGAGACTGGTGACTGACACATTTCTACAGTCTTGTGGTACTCCATCTCTAACCTCTGTAAGCCAGCAGCCATTCTGTAACTCTGTAACTACTGCTGCTCACTTGGGAGGGTAACTGCCTATGTTGGGATATGCCTGGTATGTCTTGATGTTTGGGTACTGTCATTGTGTGTATATATATATATATATATGTATGTATCTTGCAACTGGACATTCTTTTCTTTGGAAACCGCCTTTTTCAAAAGAAGTGGATCTTAGCAGAAAGCTGAGCTGTGTGTGGATGAATTTCTTTGCTTAAGAAACTTTGCATGCTGGGATAGTATTTTTAGACTTGCAGAAAGTAGTAAGGATTGGGTGGTAAAGAAAGAAATGGCTGGTTGCTTTGGATGACCACTTACAATGTTTAATCTTCACCTTTGCTAACCAGACTTGCATTGATAGCATATTAATATATTAACTCTCCTTAAAATAGAGAAGCATCCATTCCCTCTGGAGTATGCTGCACCTGATTCTGTCAGTCAGGAGCAAGTAAAATGGATGTTGTCAGACCAGTTTGAGAAGCTCTGTGTGCTGATACAGTGAGTATGCTGATAGAACTGTAAAACTCAGAGTTGCAGAAAATGACTGTTGGGTTTTTGTGTGGTTGTCAAATTCAGATTGTATCTGTTCTCTGCCCCTATTTCCAAAAGTCAGCATTCAAGCAGTTATTTGTTCCTAGCTGATGCTTGGGAACAGTGAGCTCTATAAGGGCTTATGAAATTACATTTTTTGCATTTGTCAATGCCCTATTAGAAAATAGAATTCCTGTTTTCAAGACAATGACAGATATTATGATTTTCTTCTGTCACTGCAGGATACCTGGCTTCTGCAACCTGTTTCTCGGGCTTACCAAGCTTTTGAGTCCATGCCTGAATATAAAAAACTGGCACGTTGCACTTTGAGTTCAGGCATGTAGAAGAAAAAAATGAACAGACTAATACGAAACTCGCTTGCTCTATTCTGTGATGTCAGAGAGTTGGTCTCTAAGTGTTTTGGAGGTGCAGTGTAGAGTTTGTTATAATGATATGAACAGCCAAAAACTTTGCAAACTCTAGTAAACAGTGATTGTAGTCCTAAAGGCACAGTGTATGCCTAGTTTGAAAGCAGGAAGTTAGTGTAATGATGCTGGTTTTATTTGTTGTACTGGGTTTTGCTATAGCACAGAAAACGTCTATAAAGTTGTATCTTTTCCATAAAACTCTCAAATGGCAGGTCAGGTTAATAACAAAAGGCTGGTTTGAGCACATTTCTGCAGACTTCTGTCCTGACAGTATATGACAAGTTGGCCTGAGGCCTAGGACATGAGCAGTCTAGTTTTGGAAAGTACTGCTGCTCCCAGAATGCATTTTTCTCTGGTGAATAGAGATTTAGCAGTATGACCTGCAGCAAGATATCAGGAGCAGCTTTGCTGCAATAGCCACGGTGTTTGCGTTCAGTTCTGTCCATCTCTCAGGAAGAATTACTCGGTCTGAGTGGAAGTCATCTCTATCTATCTACGAATTTGCCAGACTGGTAGATAATGGTTCTATTTGTGGGAAATGGTTCTATTCACAGAAAACTCAGCTACACAGACTGGGAATCATAATAACACTAACAGCCAGTCTTGTCTAGAGTCATGCTGCTGCTTTTTCCCTTGTTTGAGATTATAGTCAGTAGGAACACATTTTGGTTTTGGGCTGATGTATATAAGCTTCATCTTGCAAGTATTGCAGGTGTGACTTGATGGTTAATGCAAAGTCCAGTTTGTGGCCCTCTACGGCCGAAGGAGACCCGGTGGTGTTGCTGACGAGGGACATGCGGCTCTCGCTGTGGCAGCAGGCCCTGAGGCTGCTGGTTGAACTGGATTCTTGCTGCAGCACAGGAAGCCGTGCAGGTCTTGGATGAGATGGAAGGTGCTGGGTCTCCAGAGGCCTGGGACTGTTAAAATCCAAACTGCTGGAATCTGGTGCAAGTGGATTATCTTTGCTGGCTGTGCAGGAATGAGATAGGCCCAGGAAACTAGGAATGAAGGTACTTAGAAACAAGAACATTGAAATCTCAGTTTGGAGGGGTCAGAGGCAAGACAAGCTCAGACTTCCTAGAGTTTCATAGGGAGACTATAGAAATCTTTGCACCTCTTTATCTGAACATTTTGAAATACTGCTTATAGGTCTGGTCAGCCCTACTCTGTGATTCAGTGCATGGCTGGGGGTCAAAGGGATAGGTTGGTGAACACAACTAGGGGTGTGCACCAAATTAAGACAGGGCAGGAAAACAGATTCTCAGCAGGCATGTTAACAGTTTATTAGTATACTAGAGACAGTTACCTTGTGAAAACATGCTGGTCAATCTTTCTGCCTTAATACGGACAGGAGAACTTTGTTCAGAAAGTTATCTGGCCTTCTAGATGTTTTGGAACTGGAGTGGGCAATGTGCTTATTCTGTAATATGTGTGCTAAAATAAATGTTTAAAATATTTCTGCTTTAGTCTGTGTTGTCACCTGCAAGCATACCAAAAAGAAGTGCTGCCTAGAAGTTCTCCCATCATTTTTCTGAATTGTGAGGATTAAAATTCTGAGAAGCTGATGGCAGTTTCAGTACCTTATGGTCTGTATACATTTTATTTATTACTTTATCAAACATATGAAAGCTCAGGGTTGAAGCCAAGTAACGCTTAATACTGCTGTGTCTTTCTTGTTCCTTAGAGCCCAGTAAATGTGTATGTTAAATGCTTCTTTATTTCAAACCACTGCAGTGTTTGAGTAAACATGGAGGAGACTGTAAGGTCTCAAGTTGCCAGCTATGAATGCCAGATATGAAGGGGCTTGAAAGAATATGCTGCTTCATTTTCAAGGTCTAGAATAAAAAGATCAGAAAACTACCAGTCTTTCACCTGAAACTTCTAGACACCTTCTAAAATAACCACCATTTTAACCATTAGCTAGGAAGTGGGCTTAAGGCAAGTGGGTTTGGAAGACTTTCTGACAGTTGTTAAGCCCTCAATTACTTCGCTTATCAGTCATTCATAGCAGAAACTTCTTAAATTTTTTTTTTCAATGTGCATAGCTCTTAAATGTTGTTAGAAGTTCCTCGCCCAGCTGTCAAAATAGTACTCTTTTTGGATTTAGAAATGCAGAGTGCTTGGTCTGCCCTAGGTGGTTTCTGAGGACACTAAAATTGCAGTGAATTGAAGTGTAATCGTAACTGGACTTGAGGGCTGTGATCTCTTCTGTAAGGGTTTGCCAGCAAAAGAAGCAGCTCTGTAATGAATGTATTGGTAAAATGTTAAGCTATTAAGGAGCGACTCCAGAATATTTTTTATCAATTGCATTGCTGTAAATCTGTGCACTGCTACAATTTATACATTGGCAACCATTGTATGATCTTGCTATATAACAAAGCACTCAACTCTCCTCAAACTTCACATGGGTATATATGGAATGAATGACAGTAATGCTCATTTGTTATTTCCATGAATGACCAGTGATAGATTTTTATATATATGTTTACAATGAGCTGATGTCACTCTGCACCCAGAGCGGGAAGGCAGACAGGTGTACCCTCTGTGTGGGTAAAAGAACAGTGTGTTCTCATGGAGGTGCAGTGCCACTCCAAACGTTTTGCCTCCATACAGCCATGATTCTATTTCAACATGAGCTGTCAGGTGTCTTTCAGAAGTGTCCAAGGTGCACAGTGTAATATAACAGCAAGCCCATTAACTGGCATAACTATTCCCACATCTTGGAAAGGTTAGGAAAAGGTACACAAATACCCAGTGGAATTCTCCAAACTTGTCTTTCCCTTGTTCACACTAGTTTGTGCTGTGGTTCCTGGCTGCAGCCTGGAAGCCCTGGGTATTCAATAAACACTTCTGGACCATGTTTTGTTTGTTGTGGTCTTACAGTGATCCTAAGGTCTCCTGGTCAGTGTGAAGTGCCACTAGTACCACCTCTGACTACATTTTTAAGGAATTCATCTGCTGCAGAAGCTTAATGGAACAGCTGTGCTTCATACTCTTAGCTAGAAAAAAATACAGCAATTGCTTTAAAACTGCTTAGATTTTCTTCTTTAAGGACAGGGTATTCCAGGAAGCAACATGAAGCTGTTGCTGCATTCAGATATTTATAATCTCAAGCACAATTTAATTGTGCTCATTGGGTAGTGTCAATTCAGTGTCCAGATATAGACACTTAAGTGTTTTGTTGTTTCCAGCAGTGATATTGAAACACTAAGCCAATTTAGGTTGGTACAAGACATGAATGTATAATGAAACTCCTTTGAGGGCAAGAAATTGTGTGTGTTGCCACATAGCCTAGAACAGGTCTTAAAGCTTGCAGAAACTTGTTTTCTACACTGGATATCATCTTTCCTTCCTCCTTTTCATTACCGTGATTTGCAAGAGGTTTTTTGTAACTTTGTGTACATATTGCAAGGACTCTGGGGGTAGTAAGCTCTTTTCAGTGAAAGGTATGTGATGGATCTGATGTATGGTTACATCTGCATCACCTGGCTGCTCGGAGGAGTAACTTCAACGTGTGAATTAGTTACATTAGAAGGGCCCAAGGACTCTGGCCATCCCTTTATAGGATGTGCTGCCTATGCCAAGACTGGAGTCGTGCTTCGTCAGTGTGATGGCCCTACATAATTATCTAATTGGAAGGCAGCAGTGTAGGAGGCAATAGTAAATCATATTGGAGTTGCAGTATGTGTGGAAAGCAGAGGGTAGGCAAAGGTGTTAAGGCAAAAACTAAGCTGAACTGAGAGGAGATTTTTTCAGTGCATAGCAATAATTGTGGGTCCAATTGCTACTAGGTTGCTTGAGGGCATTCCACTTACATGGAATTATTATGGCAATTAAGCAGTAGTCCTTGGCATTAAGCATCTTCAGCTTTAAATCTCTTCCTTTGAGACAATCCAGTTAATTGGAATATATGTTATTGCCTAGTTATGTGTTATTTATGATATTGACTATAATGCAATTTTAAAAGGGCTTAAAAAAATCTACACAATGATACCCAAGAAATTGTTTTTGCTATTCAGCCGGGTTCTGTTCCTTCTGTTGTAGCCATTGTGTGGAGCAGGGCACAGTAAATATACGGTGATATGTATCAATATGCATCAGTCTTTTCTGTGTATTCTAGAGAATTTGAAAAAAAAATGGATGGTACACTCACACTTTTTTTTTTCAGTAACACAAATGGAGGAATGGGTTAAATATTTATCAGTAGTTCTTTCCCCCATTTAAAGAGGTGCTGCCTCTTTTTTGGTGGTTAAAATTACTATGATTCTTAGTGACCGAGACACAGCCATGTGAAATGTACATTTTGGGTTAATAAACAATTCCCATGGAAATATATGCTTGGATAGCATCATCCTAAAGGTCTAATTGCATGCAAGGCCTTGCCAAAATTTCAAAGCACATCAGCTGTCTTGAACATGGACAGAACTGCTGCTCTTAGCTGTTCATTCTGGAGCAGTATATTGAGTGTTACAGTGTTCTGTTGCACCTCTGTTAACATAGTATTGCTTAATTTTAACTCATGCCTTCATAGTCATGAGCAGTGACTAATTTTTTTCCTTTTGTTACTTCGTCTGACTAAGCAAAATACAGGTGATGGAAGGTCCTTGTTTTTGATCTCATTAGTCATCGTTGATATTGAGGTTTCCATGAAGACACTTGGTAAAAGTGCCAGCATGGGCAAGGAGTTGCTTTCTGAAATAATACGCTGAAGTGATTTTGAGCCTTGTTGGCACATTGCAATGGCAAGTAGAACAGGTTGTGTTAAGCCATCACAGGACCTATTTTTGAAATTTGTGGGATGTTTAGATCTTTACGAAGCTGTTTAAGTACAACAAAGGTAGCACATAGTTACTAGTTCTTGTCTTAGCATATGAACACTTTTACTTAAGCATTGTGCAGTATGTATGTGCATAGGATAACAGGTAAAATCAAAGTAACTTTCTAACTGTAAGTCTTGTGTAGCTATGACATACTGGCTAATAAATATTTTGGGCCATATTAACATTTCTGTGTTTATGGTTTTACCATTTGGGAAGTTTTCTTATGTGAACACTGGGGGGTAGATCTTGACAGCAACTAATCTTACTTGTTCGGTAGACCTAACTTTTTCAAAGTTTCTTTTATGTGTTGAGGGTGTTTCTTCTGGGATTACACTGTCATAGCAAAGAGCTGTTCCAGGATAAAACATGTAAGTAGTGTTCTCACAAACAATCAAAATTATTTTACATCTGG
This sequence comes from Machaerirhynchus nigripectus, assembly GCA_013397975.1. Lineage (NCBI taxonomy): Eukaryota > Metazoa > Chordata > Aves > Passeriformes > Dicruridae > Machaerirhynchus > Machaerirhynchus nigripectus. The sequence goes on along the minus strand of VZRQ01000117.1, from coordinate 128,598 downwards.
ATTTATTGAAGCGTATGTCAGTCATGTCACTGTCTTATGCCTTAGTAAACAGCCCAGATGTAGAATTAAGTAAAAAGATGGTCTAGCTGAAAACCAGATGCTTTGCAAGAACTAGATTTTTCTGAATAAGTACAAAAGCAAAAATGTTATCTGACAATATTTTTTTATTTACTTAGTTGATGTTAACTGGTTTTAAAGCAATGCCGTACATATACTGTAATTGTACTCAAACCCATCCTATACGAAGAGAAAGCATTCATTTGGAAGCATTAAGAATATAGACATACATTTCTAATGATTTTTTTCCAGTAAGTTCTTTTCATTTCATTTCTTTTCATTCATTTCAAAGGCTAGAGAGACATTTTCCATATCAGTCTTAATTTTTTCTCCATTGGGGGAAAAATTTATTCTTAACCAGTTATATTCATTTAGATGATTGTACTTTTCATATGGTGCTGTGTCTGCTTTAAAGAACGGCAAAGCTTACAACCACTGGTGTGGTAGATTCCTTGAAGAACATAGATGCTTGCAAGAAGCAAGTATCCCAGAGAGGGAAGACAGAGGTAAATGGTACCTACCTCCTGAAGGGAATAAAATCCATTTGCTAAGTGATTGTGAAAGATGAGAAAAGGTATGGGAAGGAAATAACTGAATCAAAAGACATGAGGCTTTCAAAGACTTTCAGAGGAAGACTGTTCTTGTTAAGAAGTGATGGTGACAACTTGTTTAATTTGCTTTATCTGAGAGAGGAAATGTTTGGAGACCTATTGCAAATAGATCATGTGGTTAAATCAGGTCTTTGAAAAGAAGATGAAACTGAGTTTGTGTTTGAAGTAGGTGAAGATGCCCTGGGTAATTTCACAGGCCTCCTGAAGAAGGGAAGCTTACTACATTGCAGCTTGGGCTGCAAGAAGCAGCATGAACATATTGGAGAAAATCCCTCTGTCCTGCTTTTCCTGTAGGTCTCTAAGTAGTCTGCTCTTGGTTGATGTCACTGTCGCTTTTCCTCAGGTAAAAGACAGGGTGAGGAGAGAAGAGAAATAAAGACTGGTAAGGATGAAAAATGTAGGCTTTACAAAGAAACAGAGCAGAGCAACTTCTCACTATTCCTCCAGGAGATGGTGGATGCTGTTCAGTGCAGTTCTTTATAGATGGGAAGATATGAGGGAATGTAGTAAGTGGTTTTTAATCAAGAAGATTGTGGAGGAAGACCTGTGACTTTGGGGGGGTCTTGAATCCAGGAAGCAGACACTAGAAAAGGAGAGGGCAATGGTAAGCAGAACCTCATAAGATGGAACTGGAAAAAAACTGCAGTGTGTAACCAATATATGTGTTCCAGGATCTCCCTCTTCCTGCAGAACATGCGTATCTGGAACTGTGGGTTGCTGCTCGAGATGGCTTTCTTGACTTGATGTTCAAATGAAAAGCCTAAACATGCTAGCCTATATTTTATATAGAAGAGAGTGTACAGATCAACTAGCAAGAAGGGACTGCATTTGAAGGGTGCAAGTTGTTTTGGGAGAGCAGAAGATCCTAGGGCACTCTGTGTGAGTTGTGCTGTGCATTGGACTCATTCTGAGTACAGGATCTTGCCACAAGGAGCATGTGTATCAAAGCTAGCTCTTCAAGGAAACTGTGTGTTTGTTATGGCTAAGGGAAACAAATTCACATTGTATTTTAAGCGGAATGCAATCATAAGTGGAAAAAATATGGGCTTTTCTATTATTAATCTTATTAGTGCTTTCTTTAGGTCATTTTTGTCAGCATTGTCATCAGTGTTACAGAAATACTTCAGATGCTGTTAAAAAAAAAAGCTGCCTTGTTATTATTCCTCTATATAATCACAGAAGGTCCAACTTCCAAAAGAGCTTGCAACTTACACAGAAGAACAGAGACATGCTGAAGAAGGAAAGTACACAAAGACAGTGAACTGCAATGACATTTGTATTTAGAACAGCTTTTGGGACAAGTTTGTAGAGGAAGTGGAAAAAAACTGAAAAGGCGGTCATAGGAGAGGAGAATTAATAGCAAGAAGAGAAGGGGTGGAGTACATCAAAGGTGAAAGAGCTGGGGGGAAAGGGATTGAATCAGTAACCAATTAGTCATTTATTTAGTGGGAACATTTAGATTAATACCTTAGGAGTGATGAGAATGTTAATGTGGTTTCCAAGTGACATGTGTAGGTGGTTTACAAAAGAAAACATAGTGTTCATTGTAAATGTGTAAGCTGAATTTTTCTTAAAGATCACAGATCTCTTCCTCCACCCACACTGTTCTTACACTTCTTGATTTCATCTATTTGCTATAAAATGTATTTATCTTTTTAGCCACAGTCATAAGATTCAAGTTTAGGAGAAAAAAACCAAACTTGATCAGTGGAAGCAAAAGATCACATTCTGCGTAAAACTGGTCATATCAAGTGTAAAATTGTGTTCTCCTACATACAGATTGGAGAACTCCTGTCAGTTGCCTATAAGCATTAAGCTTGTCCTTTAAGACCCTGGCTTCTTAACATATGTTGATATAAGAGATGATACACTTCCCTCTCTGAAGCAGAGGGGAAAAGGACTTAGGCTGTGTTCATCCCACTCATCTGTCCTCCCTTTTGATGCAGCCAAGGAACGTATCCCACAGCCACCTACTATACTCACCTCTACCTCTCTTTGCATGGCTTGAGAATTCCCTTGTCTTCTCCTTGTCTGCCCTTGTTTACCCATATGTGTCCTAATACAGATTCTAGATCTGCACCCCTCTGCCATCTGTGCCTGAATGTGCCAAGTAGATGCATGGAATGGTAACTATTATGTAATAATGAGAACATAATGTAATTAGCATCTACAAGGATCTGAATTAAAGAAGATACAATGTTAAGTTACTGAACTGAAATGTACTGAGTCCTTGAAGCAAAGTTAAACTTGGAGAGGTAACTCTTGCTGTGGGAATTCCTAACTTGGTTGGTGTTATGAAAGCCTGGCAAGTTTTTGGATAGCTGGTTTACTGCTCTGTAAAGTGAAAAGTAATAGCTGAAGCAAATAAGGCTTGTCAGTTCTCACTGCAGCTCAGTTCATCCTGCTTCACCCATCAACTTGTTGGATGTTTTCATCAACTTTGATGGAGTGGGAGTACTCTGACAGAGCTTGACATGCTCGCTAGAGAAAAGCTGTGTTGAGAATAGTTCACCTGCTTGGCCTGTTGTTTTGTTAGTGACCACGTGTGCTGGTGGTTTTGCCCAACATGCACAGTTGTATTGAAACCTGTGAAAGAAGATGCTGCCTGGCTCGTGTGGCCATGTGGGGAGGGACAGAAAGCAATGTGGAGTCCCAGAAGAGATGAGGAGGGTGACAGAGCGCTGCAGGGATTCGGAGGCCATTGGAAAAGAAAGCGAGATATGCATCCAGAAGGAATCAGACTCCATGTAGTCTGCATCATGTAGGATAATTTTTTTAAAAGCAGGTCAGTTAAAAATTAACATAGTGTTTACTTAGTGCAATGATCATATTCACAGTTTTGTAACAAAGGTTGCAAACTTGTATTTTTACCCAGCCAGCGAGAAGGAGAGGTAGGTGTCTTTGCAGTGCTTAAGGATAGATTTATTTTTCCTATCAAACCTGACTGCAGCTCTGTGTAGTGCTGCAGTGAACTTCTTGGTTGTCATGTGAATATGAAAAGCTGGGGGGTTTGTTAATGATTAAATGGATTTTCTTTTTCCTGACCTATTATTTGAAAAGATCTGTATTTTATCATGCAACCTTGGCATTGCTTCCATAAGGAAATGTCGTCCTATGATGAAGTCAAATTCTCTAATACTGTAAGTATTAGGTTTCTTAAATAAAATGCTAAAGCAGTCATGGGTTTTTTTTAATTAAAACAACAAAAATGCATTCACTTGGTGGCAGTTCTTTAGTACTTCGGTGGTTTTGTGCAGACTTCTCATGGTTACCTTCTAAAGCTGTGAACATGCTCACTTTTTAAAGATGTAAGTAAAGAGGAGGCATATTTTACAGCTTATTAAAATATTGTTTTTGTGTGTGATGTGGAAACCAGTTCAAAGTCTGACCCCACACAACTGCTCTTTGATAGCAGTATTAGAGAGGGGAGATGGATCATTTACACCCCTCACTGCCAGTTTTGGCATGATTCTTTTTGTCAAGCCAGCTGATACACTATATTTGGAAATGTGGCTGTGTTCTGTGTTACTAAGCTTATTCATCATTGCTGTCAGTGTACTTGCTCGTTGGAGAATGCTTTCAGGAATTTTCAACAGCGTTCAGTTCATTTGAAAGAAAACTTGGCATAGTACTTAAAAACTATTCACCAGAATACAACCAGAAAACCAAACTCAAAAAAAAACCAAATCACTTTTCAATGAAATGTGTGCTGCTTCTTCAGATGTTCATAAAGTTTGTGGTTCATCTGAAGGATTTTTTGTTTTGCTTCTCTCCACTTAGTGCAGCTATATTTATTTATTTTTATATATATAAAATTACGTATTTATTGCTGCTTCTGTTGTCATGCAGGTACTGGCAAACCCCCCCTTCTTTTCACTGCTATGTCAAAAAGGGGGTTCATACTTTATTTCTTTCTAAACAGTAGTTCTGGTCACTTGCAAAAAAAAAAAAGGATACTTTTTGTCTGAATTTTTATTTCAAATGGAAAATATACTGGTTTTTTTTTCCTGATGTTACAAATATTTCTTGGAATTCTGGGATTTTTGTGAAATTGAAATTTTAACTCTAAAATCTGTTTAATGAACTGAATTACTAAAGGTAGTTTCACAAAGGAAACAGAATTCCTCCATATTGGGTCTCCTGCTATCATTATAACTCATCATTTGCTGGTTAAATACAGCAGAGCACTGCTCAACTAAACTGTCTTTTTTTTCCAAATGTGAAATCGGATTAAGTTTTCTGTTAGATTNATTTTTATATTATATATTTTATAAAATATAATGTGTGACTTTTTAGTGGTACATAGACTTCACTGTGCTGGTATTTGGAATACATTTTCTAGAGAGCTATGTATAGCAGCAGATCCTTTCAAATTATGACTCTTACTAAACAATACAGCTGTCAGATGCATTAGGTTTTAAATAGTTATATCTGTTTCATGTAACTGAGCAGTGAATGAAGATATGTATGTAGGAAGTAGAAACCTGTTTTTCTGATTGGGAATTGGATCAAAAAGAAAAGTTTTGATCAAGGTAGATGATTCCTTAAAAGGAAATACTTCCTTAACCAGATATCTCAAGATATCAGTCTGACAGTTTTGCTTTTTTGTGTGTATGAGAGAGACTTACTGATTTAATCATGCATGCAGAATATTTTCTCTGTAGAAATTGTGATGACTAAGAAGCAATAGTTAGACAGGATGCATGTATCAAAGGAGAGAGCAGAGATACTTACAGAGCTTATTTCATATTCATATACTGGTAGCAGTGTACCGAAAAAATGCATTTCTGATTATGGTGCCATCAATCTTAGAGTTGTGTTCAATGAACTTGTTTTTTTCTGTGGTATGTTTGCTGTGTGTTATTTGAACTTTAGTAGTAGCTGAGGCAGATCTTGTATTAGTCTTGAGTTTCTTACTTGTGTAGACCAAATTTCAGCTAGGTTTTTGGGTTTGGCCTCTGAAACAATATTCATCTAGGATAGTAATACAAATACAAAGCATTGTTCAAATTTTCCTTTTCATTGTATTTGGGAAGCTGAAGTTCACATCCTCTGAAATCAGCTTTATCTTTAGACATAATTCTTGGCAATACTTTCAGTGGAATAATGGATTCTTGCTGCTAACGTGTTTCATACAAGGAAAAATTCAAAAATTAGTGCTGACTGTGTACCATATTTGAACAGCTTCATGTATGCTGTATTGTTGTTCTGAATCCATGGTGGCACTTTTCATGTCTCCAAGTATAATATGTGCACAGGTTTTTTTGTTTTTTTCTTCTCATAAATTTACTGATGGATGTTTATATTTCAAGCAGATTCTTCCTCTCTATACACCTATTAAAAAAGTAATGGAAAGAAAAAGCCTGCAGTATATTGGTAGCTGTGTATAGAGAACATCTGCTAAGATTGTTTTCCCCCAATTTATTGATTGATTAGCTTGCTTCATTCTTCGAAATGAGAACCAAAATCCTTCAAAATAATTTTTTTGTTCAACCTACATGATCTTAATACTTATGAGCATCTTGATATAAACTATAGGTCGTAATTTATAACTTTTATCATGAAATACTCTGTGAGTGCTTTAATTTTCTGATGATTCTAAAGATGCAGGGAATTGTGCTTAGAGGGAATGTAGAAAACATTTGTATGAATCAACACAGAACTGCATTGTTCTTGCTATTAAGATTTTAGACTCCCATCTCCAAACCTGCTGTTGGATCCATTACAGACCCATCTGACTTGATTTTTTTTTTAAGAGCAGAAGAGTCTAAAATAAATGTATCAGGATGGCATATGGGAGAGGGAGGTACTCAAGTGAATAGGTGATGTGCAAATAAAGTCTTTGTGAAGGATGTACCATGAGAAAACTGCTGGGGGGGTAAAGAAAAAAACAAACCAGAAGGAAAGACTTTATAATGGGAAGACCATGAAAATAAACTCTTAAGTTAATTTTTTGTTGTTATTGTTGTTTTTATCTTTGTCTCACACTGCATTATGGCAGGTTGACCTTTTATATTGATCCTATTTCCAATTTGTATTATTATAAATTCAACATGGATCTCATAATGAGCATTACTGCCTCCTTTTCCTGAGCTGAAAACTATTAAGAAATCTCATATCAAATGTAACTGTGGTAGAGCAACACCTTTCAAGAGGCTGTCCAGTGTTCATTCACAAACATCAAGAGATGTGATCAGATAGTGATTCTCTCACATTGAATCTGTGGGATCTCTCCTTACCAGCTGCATGTGTGGGCTTTTCGTGGTAGAAACTGTATTGGGAAAGTAAATTATGCAACTCAAGGGGGACTCTAAAATGAAGCAGCACAGGTGGGTTGTTTGAGGCTCTGACATCTATCTGTCAGAGAGTGCTAAAATCAGGGGATGTGGATATGCCCCAGGACTTCACAGTTTCTGTGTACTCAGAGCAAGTCTTGTTCTTGCACTGTCTTTAGTGTCAGAAGATGAAAGACTCAGTTTCTTTGCCTTCCCTTTGGAAAATGCCTTATAGTTTCGCCTTATCTTTTTTTTTTCCCCCCTGTTTTATAAGGTGTTGCTTTTCAGTCAGTTTTGAGCTCCTTTAATTTTGAGTTAATAAGTTAGCAATGTTAACTTAGCTTGCTTCCTGATCGTTCAAAGTTACTATTTAAAATAAACCTTGGGTTTGGTAATTTCTTGTTCTCTCTAATCTTAATGGAAAAGGAAAGCAGCCACATTATGTACCTTTCCCACTAGAATTTTCAGCTGCTGGTCAATACATTCCAGTATTAATATCAGTTGCCAAAGAACAAAACTTTTTGGTAGCATATGAGAGGAAACATTTAATTTTGGGTCAGCTAGATACACTGACCAAGGATAAAATGATGCCTTTTATATATATGGAATGCTCAGAACACCTGGAGCCCAAAGTACTGCTTCTGTACAGTGATTTTTAGTATTTTATGGATTTTACTGTGCAGTGTGTTGTAACTTAAAGATGCTATGGCTGTGGTGATCTTGATGACTTAGGCAGATGTTTGAAATCTCTCATATGTCCAAAGCTGTGGACATGACTGTCTCACTCCCATCTCACTGCAAAGTAACTGGACATAGACTCTTCTGTGCTGTACAGGAAAATATTATTTACTGTATAGACTACTTAGAGACGTGAAAACTTTAGTTGCAATAACATGTGAAATTGTAGGAAGAAAAGTAGATCAGGAGATTGAGAGGCTCCATTTTCTGCTTTAGCTTCAAAGTTAAATCAGGTTGCTTAGGGCCTTGCCAAGTCAAATTTTTAAACTCTCCAAGGCTGCTTGGAGATGCTGTTAAATCTCCATCCTGTTCAGTGCTCAACCATCCTCATGGTGAGGCGTTTCCTTATGTCTATGTGGAATTTCCTTTGAGGCATTGCGTGTCTGTTGCCTGTTGAGTTTTTGCTGTATTTTCCGAGAAGAATCTGCGTCCACCTGTTGTATAATTCCCTGTCACATAGGTGAAGGCAGTAGTGGACTCCTTTTCATCTCCAGACTGAACAAATTATGTCTTTGATCTCACATGTTAGCCCTTTTAGTGGCCTTTCTCTGGATGTGCTCCAGTTTGCCAGTACCTCCTGTGCTGCGTGGCCCAAAGCTGCAGTACTGGAAATCTGGCCTCACCAGTGCAAGCAGAGGGGAATAATTGCTTCCCTTGACCCGCTGTTTATGCTCTTGCTTATGCAGCTCAAACTGCAGTTAGTTTTCACTGGTTTAGGGGTGCACTGCTGGCTTTTGTTGAACTTGCTCTCTCCTGGAGTCTCCAAATCCTATTCTGCAGAGCTGCTGCTGGTGCAGTCTGCACGATTGTATACGATCCTTTCCTTCCCAAATGCAGGATACTTTACCTTTGTCTTTGTATAACTTAAATAAGTCACTTCTGGCTTCTTCCTCCAGTTAGTTGAGATCCTTCTGAATGCTGGTCCTGCCCTCCAACTTGCTGATTGCTTTTCCCATTTTATATCATCTGTAAATGTGCTGAGGATCCTTTCTGTCCTAGCATCCAAATCTGTTGGTGTTGGCCGGTATCGACTACTGAGAAATACTGAACCTAATCAGTTAGCATTAAGGATTTTGGACCAGAACTGTTTGAACTTCATGATTCAAGGAATTTCTTGCCTACCTATTCAGTCCATGTCTCCTCAGTTTGACAGCTGGGGTTCTATGGAAGAGTGTTAAAAACCTGGCATAAGTCAAAGCCCTGGCAACCACCAATTCTCCCTGGTCCATGAAGCCACTTACCCTTCTGCTTAAAGCAGTGCATGGTTTGACTTTAGAAGTCTGTTTTCTGATCCCAGTCACATTTATGCCCATCATGCCTGGAAATAACTTCGTTTTAGAACTCATTCTATGTTTTGTACAGCAAATGAGGTGAGACTCACTACTTTCTAGTTCCCTGCAACTGTTACCCTCTCCTGCCTCCACCTTGCGTTTCAGCTGGATTTTGTTTGTTTGATTTTAAGTTACTGGTTTCTTGTCACAAGCAATTACCATGACTTTTCAAAGATGGTGGCCAGCAGCCTTCCAGAGACATTATCTAGCTTTTTCAGTACTTTGGATGTTTTCCTTCTGGTCCTATGTACTTGTGTAGGTCCAACTTACCTAGATAGTCTTTTGACTTGATAGCTCCTCTCCCTCAAACTTGGCTACAAATGCAGAAACATGGTAAAACTGACAGCAGCCCTTGCTGGTAAAGACAATGCCCAGAGTGCTGGGTACCTCTACTTTTTCTGTACCTTTCATCACTATGTTGCCTCCTGATTTAGCTGCTGAATTACACTTTCCCCAGTGTGTCTTCTGCTCGTGGTCAAAGCGTTTCTTCTTGCCTTTCACATCCATCTTCAATATCAGCTCCAAACAAGCTTTGGCCTCCCTCCTTCAGTCTCTGCTTGCCCAGACAGCGCATCTATATTCTCCATTTGCCTCGCCCCACTTCCACTTTACATATGTTTCTGTTTCATTTGAGCTCTGTCAGTGAGGAGTCCTGTGTACAGTCAGCTGGCCTCCTGCTGTGCCTGCTGATTTTCTTTCATGTTGGGAAGGCTTGTTTTGTGCTCAGAGGAGAGAGTTCAGAAAGATGACTGGCTGTCATGAGCTCCTTTGTAGCTTCCCAGGTCATTCTGCTTACCATTCCCTGAGCAAGCCCTAGCTCTGTCTATTGCAGTGAGTCCAGAATCTTTAGTCTGCTTTTTTCCTTCCTTTCTTTTCTCAAGACTTACACTACGATTTCACAATTACTGCATCCAAGGCAGTTGGCTGTCTTATGCATGAGCAGTTCTTCCTTATTCACGAGTACCATATCCTGCGCAACCCCTCCCCTAGAAGCCTGTTCAGTGCCAGCATCAGAAATTGCTCCCAGTGCATGTGAGAAATTCCCTCGGTATTTCACACCTTACTGCTCTGCTGTTCCAGGAGGCGTTGTGTGATTTAAGTCCTCCATGAGAACAAGGGGCACTGAGTATTGGAATACCAGCTTAAGATGATGTTCCATTTACTTTGGGAACTGAAAATAAGTTTTCTTTAACTAGTTGCCTTGAATCACAAGAAGCTGCAGCAAAGATATACAGATGGTATTTTGATTTTATTTTGAAACGGAATACTTAATTTTCAATTCATTTTGAATTACTATATAACATGAAGTCAAAATACTAATTCAACTGCTGTTGGCCATGCAGCTGATGAGATAAAATAACCTGGTTTTCTATAGCGTGAATACTTTGGAATCCATAATATTTGTTCACAACTAATGAATTAGCACGTGATTCGAATAATTTTTCTTTTTGTCTCTTTCTAGTTTCTAATTACCCTGAAGTAATTAATGTGCAGCTATGTGAAATACTGCTTCAGATTGCACTGTATGGCTCTTACATTCAGGCCATGCAAATAACACTTGCACATACTTCTCTTTTTTATGTGGCTACTAAAAGAAGATCTTGTTAATTCATACTTACCATATTTTGTTTCATAGTAATTGGTGACAGTATGCTTCTTAATCTGTTTTAGTTGGAAGATGGGGAAGAAGAGCCGAGTAAAAACTCAGAAGTCAGGTACAGGAGCCACAGCGACAGTATCTCCAAAGGAAATGTTGAATCTAATTAGTGAATTATTGCAAAGTAAGTTTCGTTTTTATGCCTGACTGGGAAAAGGGACGGTGTGCAAACCACTCAAAAACATTTTCTTGCTGAAGCCAGTCGTATTTTTTCTGTAAGTGGCCAAGCTTGCTATTTCAGAGTGCTTAAGATAGATACTCTGAGATACATGCTAAATGGTCTCTGTTAATATATGCCATCACTGGCTTATTTTAAATGTGTTTTTATTGGACAGACCATATTTGTGGGAGCATTTGGCTTTTCATTGAATACAAGCATAAATACTGGGTGAGATTAGACTTTTAAGCAGCTAGATAACTTGGTGTTGAAGCTTTGTCAAAAATGTTTTTCTTGTAAACTTGAAGAATTCCACTGTTTCCATTTATCACTTGAACAGTACTTTGAACTGATACCAGAGTAGAGAAATTAACTGCAGGAAGCAGTAATACAACTCAGTTCAACTGCACAGATATTTTTGTTGCTTAGATAAGTTTTTTGTTGTTTTTGCTGTTTGGAAACTTTTCATAGTGCTTAGATCTTGTGTATAGACCAAGGATTGTTTCACTCGTTGAGGAACTTGGAACTCGTCCATTATTTCTACTAAATATGAAAAGCAGAGCATAATTTCATACAATGATGCTAAAATTCTTTTGACTCTTCCTACTGTCATTAACACAGTAACTGTGCTGTGATACAGTTCTTTTTGAAACACAAGTCCAGACTTTCATATTCTGGACACATCTAAATGTTGCCTTAGAAAAATTTAAATTTTTCTTAGCATTGCTCATGAAGAGGAGACAAGGAGTTGGCAAAGCAGTTTGATGCTTATGCTACAATTGGCCTCTGCTTTGCTACCAAAAATAAAATGTAGTTCTAATTTGCTAAGCAAAGACAAGTATCAGCTGTTCTTTTTGTCAAGCTTCCATATTTTATTCAATACTAAGATTTTTCAAATCAGTTGAGCTAGGTAATCTTCAGCTGTCCACTTGGATTTACATGGCTTAGATCAAGAAATCCACACAGTGACATTTAGAATATTGGCAGAGACACTGTGGATGTAATCTAAAGCTAAAGCATGGCTTAGTGTTCCTTTGCTTCTCCCTCCAGTACTCATGCATTTATGAAAACAGTATCGACTAGGCAGGTCAAATGTATGTACCAACAAATTTCTCAATTAATTAAGGTATGCTCTGTGCTATTATTATCTGCTTTCATTACAGCAAGAGTGATGGCAAGCAGGCTAATGTAAACAGAGTGCTTTGCTTGAATTATTGAAAACAGGCACTTTTTTTGTTGTTTGTCTTATCTGAGATACTATTTACTTAATGTCCTGGTTGTTTACCCTTTTTTCTTCCAAGCTTTTTAGACATTTGCTATTTCTTATATCTGAAAGAATATTAAAAATAAAATAAGTTATACGGTGAAGATTTCAGAAGTCTAAATTAAACCAGTCATATAATGGGATGTTTATAACAGTGGAGATTGTTTTATTTGCCATGTAAAAGTATTTGAAGGACAAATAGTACTGGGGTTCAGTTAAATTACTGTGAAGCTATAATTCTGAGGTTAAAAAAAAATATTTATGTATGTGTATGTGCATATTAAAGAAAATATTTTTATTTCCAGAATGCAGCAGTCCTCCTCCAGGTCCTGGTAAGGAATGGGAAGAATATGTACAGATCCGTTTGCTTGTGGAGAAAATTCGCAAAAAGCAAAAAGGTAAATGTGAAACACTTGCAAGTGTTTCTGAAATGTTCAGGAGGGCTTCACCACTGGCGTTAACCATTTTAATACTCAGACTTCTGAATGATTATCACAGACAGATGATCCTGTGAGAATTCTGTCTGATAAGTAGAAAAGGAGCTTGAAATTGTCTTCTCATCACAATCTGAAGGACTAGAAGTAAGAAGCATTAGAGAATAATAGGCTGCCTTGGTTCCTGACTGCATGGTCTGCTGCTCTGCCTCTATAAATCTGAACATTCTGAATTTAAATTTGTAACTATTTTACATCAAGGCTTTACTGGGTGTTGAAACAGTTTCAGCAATACAACATCAGGACATCAAGTGATGACAAAAATATATAAATGCACAAAATAAATACATCAGCTAATAAGTCTGTCTTCTCTAAATGAAGCACATAATCAAAATAAAGAAATGCTTATTATATCACAGTTAATGAGGTATTTTATTGCCAATTTTCCAAAGTTTAAGGTGTGTTTATTTTTTATGCTAGACCAATTTTCTTCTATTATGGTCTATAACATCTTGCTGTTGATGACACTTTTTTAATATTTTGTTTATATTTGGAGGCATGCTCTAAAAAATGCTTTTCATATAATCTTAGTAAAATTAACCTCTTATGACTGATGTATTTTAATGACCGAGAAATAACTTTTTAACCTTTCAGTGAATAGATTTGGGCTGGACATACTTGAAAAAGTCCTAAACAATTCTTTCTTCTCTGGTATTTTTATACAGTAACAGCAAGAAAGCCAGACTTCATATAAATGGAGCTTGACTAGTTCATGGCATTACTTGATAAAGCAAATACTTAAGAGGTTTGAAATTTCCCTTTCACACCTGTTTTTAATATATTTTGACTGATTCATAAAAATCTTACTTCATGAAAACACTTAACAAACCTCTGAACATCAATTTTTGGCCGAGGGTGTATGGAAGAATAAATGGTGCTGTTTAAGTGACTGTGTTCTGTAGTGATGTAGACATGAACTTGGTTCATTTTTTAACTGTGACATGACTTCTGTAAACTTACTGTACATGTCCAGGTTTTTATGATGTAATATATGTGTGAAGGTAAGTCATAGTTCAGGTTGATAAGAGCAGAGTTAGCTTTGGGGTTGGCCTCTTTGCTGTATCTTTCTTCTGCACCAGAAAGATCAAACTGTCAATGGGGAAGGTGTTGCTGGCAAAGATGGTAGAACTAGTTTAACAGTATTATGTTAATAGAGCATATTTTTTTTCTTTGGAAGATACAAAACCTATTAACCACTCTACTATTGACATACAGTTGTCTTTTAATGTAATATTTTTTCGTACATAGTGAGTGGGAATGGTAGGGCGTATTTCAAGACTATTTTTAATGGAACATAGTGGTTAATACTGCACAGTTTGCTAACTTAATAACAGCTTTAGACAGTTAGCAGAGGAAGTTCCTGTTGGGAGTTCTGAGTACAAATTAATATAAATTGCCAAAAGTGTTACACTTTGTGCTTTTCTTGACTAGAACATTGGGTTGCAGAATATGAACTAGAATGGTCTTCAGTACAGAAAGCTCTTAATTTGAAAACTGAATATTTTTAATTTCTAAAATTTTCCTCATTTGACTCATTAGCAAAATCTTAAAGCTAATTTTCAATATAGATATTCTCCAGCACAGCTATATTTTGTTCCATATAGAAACAATTTATTCCCCAGTGGTGCTTATAATTTAAAGGAGCTGGTCTTCTCTTTAATTTGGAAAAGTTTGGGAAGTATTGGACCACATTGTATATGAGGAACAGAAGTAGAATTTCAGAGATGCTTACAGAATGGTCCCAAGTACAAGCTGGATGTTAAAAGCTTCCAGTGGCCTTATACAGTAGCAAAAGTTGGAAATCAAAAGAGCAAAGTCTTGGACAGTATAAACACCTACCAAGTTCTATAGAAACTATGCACCTAGTCTTACTAGGTTTGTGAGGTCATTATATTCCAAAAAATACTTTGTAAATACTTCGTAAATTTCATACTGCATCATCAAAGATAATAGTTTTAAATGATATTTGCACTTGTTAGTTAACTACAGATTTGATTGGTTCTGGGGCTTGAAATGCAAAATTTGGAGGCAGGAGTGGGATATTTTAAATAAATTAATGCTACTTCCCTAAAATAATTTTAATCTCAAAAGATATTTTATTCCCCGTGCTTAACCAAAGTGTCTTTAGATGTGAAGCATCTTGCTGATGGCATTTTGTCACCCATAAAAAGGCCTGAGCATTTTGGGGGCCTTTGGACACTTTTAATGTGGTTTGACTCTAGAGTTTGGGTTGAAAAGAACATACAGAGGCAAAGAGGTACAAAAGGCGATGGCTGATTACAGCCAGGAACTATTACAGAGAGGTTCAAATGAATTCACAGTAAAGAGGAAAGCTGAGCAAATGAATGAGGCTTGTGATTTCACTGGTGGACCACATGCCATTGGAGAAGCAAACTGTAAAAATTTGGATGAGCTCAGCGATGTCAGGAGGATGATCCTTAGATATTTTAGATCTATCCTTAGATCTATCCTTAGATATTTCAGTAGATCCATATGCTACAGGAAAAGGCTAACTGCCTTGTATGTGAAAGAAGGAGCTCAAGATCTGCTTATCATCAGTTGCAGTGCTGAATTAATGAAATTACAGCTTGCCTCTCAAATTCTTCCTTGTCTGTATCAACATGTTGTGGTGATTGCATTTATCATTGATATTAAGATTAGAAATACTGTGGCTTTTATTAAAAGGGAAAGAGGATAGTTTCCTATTTCATTACTGCTCAGTTTGGGCAGATGCATTTTTAAGATGACTGGTAAGCCAATTTGGCACAACATTGAATTTGATGAAAATTGGGTATGACATTTGTATAGTATTGAGTAACACTTAACAGAGACCAGTTCTGACTCAGCTACTTCAAAGTAGCACTGCTGTAAGATAGCAGATAGCTTTTTACATGGACTTTTATATTGAACCTCTTTGTCTTTCTGTATCCTGTTATTTCTGCATTTGTTTTTCAATAAATTGTGTATATAGGTTTGTCTGTTGTCTTTGATGGAAAAAGAGATGACTATTTCCCTGAATTGATAAAGTGGGCAACTGAAAATGGAGCATCCACAGAGGGTTTTGAAATAGCTAACTTTGAAGAGGAGGGATTTGGTTTGAAAGCAACAAGAGAGATAAAGGTGAGCGTGTGAACATTTGACTTAGATTAGAAAATCGTGTTTGGAATGTATCTGCAGAGCTCTGAAATGCTCACCCTTTTCTGCCTTTTAACTGCTTATGCTGTTCTGAAACATTATCATCTCTGTGTACTTGAGAATAACATTATTGATTAAACTGAGTATTATTTTTGATGACTGCTGTTAGTACTGTGAATTTTTAATCAATCTTTCTTTTTTCCTCTGTGTTGCCTATACTCTTCACCTAATTACTCTAGTACCCTACCCCACTCATGTATCCCTTTCTTCCATGTTTTTTAACCATTTAGTTTCTTCTCTTCTTTCATGTCCCTTTTAAAGAACTGGTCTTTTTGCCTCAAAAAGAGGTGTTTGCAATACCTATTTTCCAGTGAAAATGAAAAACTCCCCAAATTATGATAATTGTAAGGGATTTTTTTTATCATCAGATAAGGAGTATAGACACACACACAGTTAGCTAACTGTTAGAAGGTAAATGTTTAAGATTGTGTTTTTCCATTCCCATTTCGTAGGTGGGAAGCAGCTTTGAAGACCAATCAGCTGTTGTGGGAAGACTATTGGAAAATGAGCATAGTTTAATAATTTTAGAGCTTCATTAGCATACAGTTAAAACATTGACAGAAATCCTGAACAGTTCTTCTAGAACAAAATCAGCCAATATTAAAAAACTCTACTGTGAGAAAATGTGATCATTTAATTATTAGCAATATAATGTATCTGGTAGCTTTAAAGTTGTGTTGTACATATTAGCAGTTCCAGAGTGGAAGGGCTTTTTTTTTATATCTAACTGTCTGTGTTTAAAGCCTTGTGTAATGCAGATTGGAACATTTGGTTACCACAATGTGAAACATGGGTTGTTTGTTGAATTTACAGTGGAAGAGAAGGAAGAATTCTGATTCAGAATAATCTTGATTTTAAAAAAATAATGTAAACAACTTGTAATTTAAAGTTGGTGTGTATTTGAGACACTTGGCATATCATATCAATGACCCTCTATGCATTTCTTTCCTTTCTGTAGGCTGAAGAATTGTTTCTGTGGGTTCCTAGAAAACTGTTGATGACGGTTGAGTCAGCTAAAAATTCAGTCTTAGGTAAGAGCTTAAGGAAGTTCTTAAGCAAGAAATGAATATTTATGGGATCATTCAGTAGGAGATTTTCTTTTTTTAGCTGATCTTCTTTATTACAAGGCTTGCTTATCATGCCAGCCATCAGGTTTGGAATACTTAGAAACTTGAAGTGTCAGTGGAAAGAATTTAATTTCCCAGTTAGTTCCTGGCTGAATGCACTGGATATCTTCCACAAGTGTGTGTGTTATTTTGAACACATATCATGTAGCTTGTATAATACTTGGAGATAAAATGTTCTGAGATATTGAGAATATTGTTCTAGCTTCATCATGCAGTTGCACACAAGGCATTTACTGTGTCAAAAAACTTGCAGTATAATGCAGTGTAGGCAGCTAAATATTTTAGAAACCTGAAAAGCTTTTTTTTGTTTAAGTGCTTACGTATTATTTAATCATGTTAATTTAAAGTAATCTAGGGTGATATTTTCCATGGACAATTAATTTAGTTCCTCACCTTTCTTGGTTAATTCAGGATCTCTGTATTCTCAAGATCGAATTCTTCAAGCCATGGGCAATATAACATTGGCATTCCATCTCCTTTGTGAGCGAGCCAACCCCAACTCTTTCTGGCTGCCCTACATCCAGACTCTCCCCAGTGAATATGATACTCCTCTCTATTTTGAAGAAGATGAAGTACAGTATCTTCAATCAACTCAGGCCATACATGATGTTTTTAGCCAATATAAAAATACAGCTCGACAGTATGCCTATTTCTACAAAGTTATTCAGGTAAGAATCTTAAATATACTATATACATGTTGTTCTCATGATCCTTATTGTGGAAAGTGTGAAAACAGAGATGCTGAACAATAGCACAAACATATTGCCCTTAAAAGTCTGAATCATTAAAGCAATTTCCTGCTGTCTTTTTGAACCACTGTTGAAATTTTGCAGTTCTGTAGGCTTGTGGGTATATAAAAATGTAGTTAGTTGGTTGAGAGAAGTGATTAGTGCCCTTTGTTTAAAAACAGGTGAGGCTTCATCTGGAGTACTATACAATTTTGGGCCCACCAGTGCAAAAGACACGTTGACAAACTGGAAACTTGTTGACAAATTGGAATGAGATCAGAAGAGGGCTATTAAGATGTAATTTGCTTCAGCCCTTTATCCATATGGGAGACTAAGGGAGCTGGATTTGTTTGTTCTGGGGAAAAGGAGATAAGGAATGATGCAGTCATTGCTTTTGTCTTGCTACTATTAGCCAGTCTCTAGAATTTTGCTGGCTGGAAGTTTTGCTACATGACCTGCAGACACCTACAACCTATACCTGTATGATTCTTTGAAAAATGTGTAGTTTGCACTTAACAAAGTAAAATTATAATTGTTAATTGACAGAATAAAACCATTGCATATGTTGTATTTCCAATGAATGTGGATTAACTGTTGTTTTCTATTCTATTTAGCGTAATTATTTTGATTGCTTTCAAATTCAAAGATAAACCCATCTGGTAACAGAGTATGGAGAGGCTTGAGATGGGTGAACTTTTCATTGTGTTCTGAAGTAATGATTTAAACCGAGTTTCTAACAGAACTTTGTTATTCTGACTGATATTTTGATATAATGTTGTAAGTGAACGTTGATGTGTTGTTCTCAACGTAGTGCTTGATATCCAAACATCCAAAGCTTTTTGTGGCACAATCTGTGTAAAACACGTATGGCTCTATGTATTGAATCTCCCCAAATGTGTGGTCTAGAGACATTTTGTTTGGCCGTGGGAGAGGTCAGAAGACACAAGGCAATTCTGTTCTCCTTTAGTGTTACCAAAGCACCAAAGCTCCAAGGCTTTTCTGTTAACTGTTTTAATTCAACAAATGTTACATTATTTTGTGTAGCTCTTTGCAGTTTCAAGAACTGAATATGTTTCAAACACATTGTCAGTTTACAGAGTATAAGGAGCATGGGGATACATTTTGAAAACTGAGGTAATTGAAAAGGATGGGTGAAAGCCAAATCAGATTCGCAAGGAATAGGCTGGAAACAATGGCTTTGCTATCAGAAGGGAACTGAATTCTTCCTTCCAGGTGTCACAATTCAGGAAACAATAGTTCGGCCAACTCTTTTTTCTTGCCATGTGCTATCCTAGGCTGCCAGTCCACACTTGGCCTTCCAGCCTTCACTTTGTTTCTCAAGGTATACTGCCTGAGCAAACAGGGCTTCTAAATTTTGTGTCTTTAGAACATCTTTTTCACCCTAAAAAAGTCTGCTGTTTTTAATTAGTTATTGGCAGAATATTGTGGAACATTACCCAATTCTTCTAGCTGCTATTCCTGCCTTGCAGCAGTTAATCAGAACTGAATCATCTGAATCAGCTGAACTATCACTATGACCAGTTCCATCATTTTCACTGACTAATCCTGCACTGGTAGTATTATGTGATGTGACCACAACATTAATTTAAAAATCCTCTGAAATGCAGAATGGTCAGAAAACTAGATCAATTTTTTATTTGTTTTTCTGGCAAATGCTTTTATTACTTGAGTTCTTGTTATATATCTTTTTCTATAGCTGTTGTTTCACATTGTTGAGCGTGAGCATGAAGGTAGATCAGGTAGGATTCATTTGCTTTGTTTACTTTCCTTTGTAGAATGAGAGCTAATAAATACTAGTTAAATTTTAGGTGGGTTCTGGTTGTTTGGTGCCTTACTTCAGCACTGCCATGTAGGCATAATTTCAGCTGAATATTTCTTTACTACTATTCAGCAAATACTACTATTCACATTAGAAAGTTAAATAAATTCAGTTGGCTCCAGGAATGCCAACTGTATGTATTGGGTACCTATCATTAATGTTTTTGATGAAAACGTATGGAAAAGTTTAAATTTTTGATTTCTGTTTCTGCTCTCAAAAATAAGAGCTTGTAATTTATGAAATGATGGAGGAAAAAAGTTCATAGAGAAAAAATAAAAGTCTCTTTCTTCCCTAAAACGAAGTACCATTTTTCCTTATTCATAGAAGCTGAAATTAATTTTAGTATCAGCTTGCATGTGCTCATATCATTTTGTGAACAAAATTGATCCACAAAATACTAATGCTAAGGGTAATTCATGAGCAGATGGAAAAGGGAAGAAACGGCGAAAGAGAAATTTGTCATATAAATGAAAAAGCAAAGCAAACCCACTTATCTATGAAAGGCAGTGTACTCTGCAAGCTTGATGAAATGAGTGTAAGATTTTTGTATACCATCATTTCATTCAGTACTACTACTGCTTTAGTAAAAGTGTTTTAATGAAAGCTGTCCTGTGTGACCAGGTTTTTGATATTGCTTTCAGTATGCAGACTAATATTTTTGTAAGTACGAATATCTTTCTAAGTATATATTTTTAAGTACAAATACATTTTTTGTAATCCAAAAATCTTAAACTATGTTCACTTTATTGATAGTTGCTCTACTGAAGGAACAAATGCTAGCAGCATCTTGAAATAAGATGGGTTTTTTGCTGTTTGAAGATATAAAAAAGGGACTGCCTTGTGCAGGCAAAATATTTTAATTGCAACATTTTTAGTCTACAAAATATTTCTGGTGACAGGGGGAATAAAAGGGTTAAAAAGTCATTTCTTCAAATGCTTTTTCTTTCCAAATAGGATTGCTAGACTGCTTTTAAAATAATTTGGCTTCTGATAGGTGTGCAGTTTCAAACATGGTTTGAGAAGTGCTGCTCTGTTTTATTTCTCTAGCTTCTCCATAAGGGCAACTGCTGCAGTTCTGACTCTTTCTCCAAGTGCTTAGTCTGGCTACATATGAAGAATGGGCAGATTTATGAATTTCACAGCTGTTGCAAGCTAAACTGTAGTCTGGTTTGATAAGCAGAAACAGGTGGGGTGTTGAGCAGACAAAAATAAACCCTTGAGCATGTTAGCCAGGCTCTATAAACCACACTGACACCTCTCTAAACATATGTAATTTGATAACTAAAAAATAGTTAAAAGTTCTTACAGATGTACTTTAGCAGTGCATTTGGCCTCTGCATTGGTATCAAAATACAGGGAATGGTCAAAAGACTACTTTCATTGCTGCAGACTTGTAGTTTGCAAGAATTTTTTTTATACTTTGTTCCAAAGAGAAACTCTGTAAGCTGTAGGGTTTTGCCTTCTCAGGGGAAGAGAAAGGAGGGTATGTCTGTGACTTCCTTAACATTTACGAGCATTGCGTGCCTGCTGAAGGGTGAACAAAGCCCAAATATTTATGGTTAAATGTTAAAAATTTTTTGTCCAGTGAAATGTGGTATAATAGACACAAGAGGGAGCCATATAGTTTACAGACAATCACAGTGAGATTACGTTCCTAAAGAAAATATAGCCAAGTTTGAAGCTTTTTAAAAAGAATATGCAGTGGTCTTTGTGTTTGATTTTCAGGTGCATCTGTATGCCTGTTTGTAGTCAGCTACAGAGAAGTTTTTGTGAATCAAAACAAGATACGAAGACAAGGAGTGCACTTAGAGAAGGTGGAGGTGCCCAAACTATTTACATTTTGAACACAATGGGTTTGAAGCAGTGTTGTATCTTTTCCCCAGCTGTAGTAAAGGCTGTTACTCCCTGCCTAAATAAAAGATAATTTTATGATAACTTTAGTTGACTTCTAAAATCTTTGAAGTGGTAAGTCTGAAACCAGCAGAGCCCATTAACTAGCCATAGCTTTTGCCATGGCTGTATGCATTCAGTGGCACTCTGTGAGTAAGTAGTATCTGTATGTAGCTGCCTCTCACGTCCTGGATAAAACATCAGTTTTGCAGGACTGTCCAGGATGGCAGTTTGGCATTGATTTACACAGTGTTTTCAGCCTGTAGTCTTTGGACCACTGAGGGACCACTGTTTTTTTCTGAAGGGCACCAGCAAGCTGTCTGGGAAAAAAAAACCCAACCAACCAAACAAAAAAACCTGAACCTAAACCAATATGGTTGAAATTGCAGTGGACCTCTGCTATTAGGCTGCCTGATCAGGAGGAAGGAAGAAGTGGATGAGGCCTTCAACAGATAGCTAAAAATAGCCTCACATTTGCAGGGCCTGGTCCTCACGGGGGACTTCACCCCAGTGTCTGTTAAAGGAACAACCCAGCAGGGCATAAGCAGTCCAGGAGGTTTGTGGAGAGCTTCCTCACCCAAGCAATAGAGGGGCCAATGAGTAGAGATGCTACTTGCATTCATGGACCTGATACTTAAAAGCAAGGAAAGGTTTGTTGGGGATCTGAAGGTTGAAGACAGCCTTGGCTGTAGTGACCATGAGGTGGTGGATTTCAGGATCCTGAGAGCAGGAAGCCGAGCAAACAGCAAGGTCACAATGCTGGACTTCAGGAGAGCAGTATTGGCTGCATCATGGACCTGCTTCAAAGAGTCCTATGGCATAAGGCTTTGGAAAGAAGAAGGATCCAAGAAAGAAAACATGGTTAATAGTGATAGATCACCTCCTCTAAGCTCAGAAACAGTTCATCCCAAAAGCAGGAGGTCAGGCAAAAGTGCCAGGAGGCCTTAATGAATCAACAAAGAGCTCCTGGCAAAAACTCAGACACTAAAAGGAAGCATAGAAAGGGTGAAAGCAGGGATGCATAACCTGGAAGGAATATGGAGATACTGTCCAATCATCAGGGGATGTGGTTAGGAAAGCTAAAGCCCAGCAGTAATTGCATCTTGCAAGGGAGATCAAAGGTGACCAAAAGGGTTTCTGTATGTACATATATGACAAAAGGAAGACTAAGGGAAATGTGGGCCTGCTGCTGTATGGACAGGGGACCTGGTGACACAGAACATGTAAAAATCTCAGGTACCAAATGCCTTCCTTGTGTCAGTCTTTACTAGTAAGACTAGCTTTCAGGAGTCCCAGGTACCAGGATGCCATCCAGAGGTGCCTGGACAAGCTTGAGAAGTGGGCCCTTGGGAACCTCATGAAGTTCAACAGGGCAAAGTGCAAGGTGCTGCACCTGCGTTGGGGCAACCCATGCTATCAATATGGCTGTGGGTTGAAGGAATTGAGAAGAGCCCTGCAGAGATGGACTTTGGGGGTGCTGGTGGATGAGAAGCTCAGCATGAGCCAGCAATGTGTGCTTGCAGCTCAGAAAGCCAGTTGTACCCTGGGCTGCTTCAAAAGCAGTGTGGCCAGCAGGTTGAGAGAGGGGATTCAATCCCTCTGCTCTGGTGAGACCAGCTGGAGCACTGCACCCAGCTCTGGGGTCCCCAGCACAGGAATCCTATGGACCTGTTGGACCAATTCCAGAGGATGGTCACAGAAATAATCAGAGGGCTGAAGCACCTCTTCTGAAATGCTGAGAGAGCTGAGAGCTGGCCTTGTTCATCCTGGAGAAGAGAAGGCTCCAGGGAGGCCTTATATTAGCCTTTCCATAGTTAAAAGGGGTGAGAAAGATGGAGACCAACTTTTTAGCAGGTCTTGTTGCAAGAGGACAAGGGGTAATGGTTTTAAACTAAGGGTTGATTTAGACTAGATCTAAGGAAGGCATTTTTTACAGTAAGAGTGGTGAAAGGCTGGCACAGGTTGCCTAGAGAGGTTGTAGATGCCCTGTTCCTGGAAACATTCAAGGGCAGGTTGGATGGGGCTCTGAGCAACCTGATCTAGTTGAAAATGTTCCTGTTCATGACAGTTGGACTAGCTGACCCTTAAAGGTCCTTTCCAATGCAAACTCTGACTCTCAGTGATCTTTGAGCGATCACGATGATTGGGAGACACTCCTGAGGACTGGAAGAAAGCAAATGCCACTCCTATCCTCAGGTTAGAAAGATGACCCAGGGAGCTACAAGCCTGTCAGCCTCTCTTCAGTTTCTGGGAAGGTGCCATCCAGTGGGACTTTGACAGGCTGGAGAAATGGGCTGCCAGTTGATGTTTAGCAAGAAGTGCAAAGTCCTGCACTTGGAGTGAAAAAATCCTGTTATTATGTTGGGGGACAAACTGAGCATGAGCCAGCAATGTGTCCTTGCAGAAAAAAGGGCAAATGGCATCCTGGCTGCATTAGGATTGCTGGCAGCATACTGAGAGAGGTGATCCTTCTCCTCTATTCAGCACTGGTGAGGCCACACCCAGAGTACTGTGTCCAGTGCTGGGCTCCCCAGTACAAGAGAGATCAGTTTAATTCTAAAATTCTTACTGAATGGAGAAAGCAAAGTCACCTATTTAAGTAACATTTTAGCAAGTAAACTTATTTTCTTTGACTCAGTTTTATGTTTCTTTGCAAAGTTAATGAGCAAATACTTGCTAGTGCTTTCTTTGCCTTCTGTCAAGCTACTCTCACTCAAGAAGGCAGAAGCTGCCCCATGAGTCACACTCCTTTTAATTTTTTTCGGTAGAATCTCTTCAGTGGAAGTTGTTAATTTTTAGGTATTATCTGTAGTCTGGTTTATTTCCAGCATTTCACAGGAACACTGTCATACAGTTTTCTGACTAGTGTTTATTGACATCTGGACACTGTGAAAGTGTTGTTGTAGTCCCATTGTGAATACAAGCTTTGCAGTAATCTATCCAAAGATGTTTTAATCTGTTTGTGTACAGTACTGGACAGAGAACTTAATTTCCTGGAGGCTGTAATCCCTTTTGATCAGATACTAAATTTCATATATTATTCATATAAAATTTGACTAATTGATTTAGCATGAATGAAATTCTAAAATCCAGTCATTAGCTATTGGGGACTCGAATGTTATTTTAGTTAGGATGTTTAACACATCAAGTTCTAGATTTCAAAATAATATTATAGGATCTTTAAAATCTGGTATCATGTGTGACTTCAATATTGGGTATATTAGGTGAGATTTCACATCTCTAGCATAGTTTTTACACCAATTGTTGAACTTGTAATGGTGCTTTCAATATGACTTATGCTGCTCTTACATTATTCTTCTGTGTTGTTTTTAATCTATCCTATTCCAATAAGCATATGATTTTCCAGGTCAGCGTGAAGTACAACATCTGGTGTCTCTGTACTTGGCTTGAAGACACCACCATTTAACTTTTGTGTGCTAAATGATATTTGAGTTGAATGCAGACAAGTATACTGTCTTTTAAAACACCCTATTCAAATATTCAGAAGGTGTTTGTTATTTTTAGGTTGATATAATAGAGAATATTTTAATGCATCTGAAGAGTTCAACCAATATGCAGTCAAAAGCAAATATATTTGGAACAGAACTCAGTTCTGTATCTGTACCAGGTAGGTCTTTAGGATTCTCAGTTTTCCTCCCTGCTTGATTTATACTCATTGGCACACCAGTCAAATAGCTTTTTTTCAGAAATTATGTCAGCGACACTGTGAAAAATGGTGCAAGAAAGATGGCACAGTTGTAACTCTGTAAAATCTTTCCCTTTTGTTTACTTGTCTAGTATGCATGTCACCTTACAGAGAGATTTAAAATTGCATTGAGTGGGCAGTTACAAAGGTAAAAATAGTGTTGCTATTTAATTTGCTTTGTCTGGATTTCAATGCCCAAGTTGTTCTTCTTGATCAGTGAGAAATCAATAGGCAATAATGAAATATATTTATGCTTTTCTGTGTTTTTCCTCTCTGTGAAGGCCAAAATATTGTATTAATCTGTTTTGCTGGCAGCAGATTGAAGATTGACAGTATGCTTGTACTGTACCACTTAGTGTATCCACTGTAAGGTGGTTTAGACTTTGCAAACATGTGCCAAATTCCTGATTTTTGTGTCGCTTTTGGTATATCCCACCCCCGATTATGATGACAGTAACAGCAGATCCTGAGGCTTCGTTGGGCCATTCCTGTGGCTGCCCCTCTCCATGGCAGAAGCAGCTCCAGGCTTTGCTGGGTTGCGTCTGTCCGAGTCAGGCAGATGAAGAGCTCGAGTCCTTGCGTGGGTGGGAGGTTCTGCTGCCTTCTTCCCCCGTTCCTTCCTTGCCTTCCACAGGAACACGGCGACAGCTCTGGGCTTTGAGCCAGCCGGACACAGGAGGAGGTGTTTGGCTGTTCAGGCAGCGTTTGCTCCTCAAACAGCTGTTCCCTATCTCCTCCAAGGAAAAGGTGGCAGGCCATATGGAGGCATCCTGTGGTCCAGATTCAGACGATGGGCACCAGTTGGACCGTGCTGGCCTAGATCGAAATACAGGCATGTCCTGCTTGGTGTCTGCTATTTCTTACAGTCAAAATGATTCGAAGCTGGAGGACAGAGAGGATAAAACATATCTTTTATTTTGGATATAGATGTTAATCTTTCATCTTTCAGACTTTGTTAAGATCTCCTAATCAGCAGGTTTTAATTTATTTTATATTCTGAATGGATTGGATTCTGCTATAGTAGCCTAAACCCCTGCTTTCCTCTAGAGAAGCAGAGATGTACTTCAAAGCGTATATGCCAGTGCAAAACAAAATTTGTTTCTGCACAGTTTAAACCACATTTGGGAGGAATAATACATTCTCTTGTTAGTAGTATGGGCTTTTAAGACATTTTTTTGAAGATGAGGTTCTCAACCACTCTCCTGGTTGAGAATGCAGATAAGCATCTCTTTTTACAGCCAATAGAGTGGAGACAGTTTTTTGTTTGCTTTTCTGTTAGCTGCCTTTATTTTTATTTTTTAACTGAGTTGCACTTTCTGGGACATTTGAGTCTATCCCCAGAGATGTTGTCTGTGTCTTTTGTGGAAGTGAGTGCCTCAGCAGACATCAGGAGATCATCATGCACTTAAAAGTATACTTTCTCATATAAAGTTTGTACTTATTGTGCAGATTTAATATTTTTCCTGATATAACAGCAGTTACAAATGTTCCATAAATTTAAAATATTATAACAAGCTGATGTTTCTTAGAGCAGAATACTCAAAGGATGTATTCTTTAAGCACTGCAAAATTATACAGGGTACTTATCTTTGTTAAAATTAGTAATTTAACTAAATTACAAAGTGGATTATCCTCTTCAGTCAGACCCAATGCTAATACTCCACACAGTAGGACATTGATATGTTGCTAAGTAAACCAAAGTTTATTTTCTTCTACTATTGTTTGAATGAGAGTTGAAGAGGAAATGGTAAGTTTTTAGTTTTGGATGCATGTGCCACTGTAGCGCCAGTACCTCTAGTTCCAGGACTTACCATGGCCTGTGGAAGCTTGGTTGTGAGGTGATCATGATCCGAGCTTCCACCTAAGTGGCTCCTGGTATAATTTACTGGGAAGCTTGAGTAGTTGATTCACAGGTAACAAAACTTTGGCCATACTGCATTATGTTAATGCTTGTTAGCAAACTCTTTGGTTGAGGAGTGAGTGCTTGTGAAATGCTGTTGCTCTCCTTTCAAAGCAGTTCACTTCAGAGTTTCCATCACAGCACATTATTTGTGTCTTGTGTTTCACCTAATAGTGGAGTTCACTAATAGTAGAGTTATGGAATGAATTTGTGCATGAACATAGTGCCTGTGTGTTGCACTAAACAGAATCCTAGAGTATCCAGAGTTGGAAGGAACACATAAGGATCATCAAAGTCCAGCTCCTGAAATTAACAAGGTAAAATGTTTCCTGAAATGAAAAATGCTCAATTTAACATTTGTACCTCTAGAAGAGCCTACAGAGTAAAGGATGTGTCGTGGTATGCAGACATAGACACTTGAAAGGAAGCTGGGTTTTGTAGCTATCTTACTGTACCTGTGTGAATGAAACACTGCAGACTGAACCTATAAATCTAAGGCTCAACATGAACAATAAACTCATATTGCGCAAGGAGATTTACCACAGGAGATAATGGAGCTCGTGTATCTTCTGTTATGTGAACTGCTTTGGGAGGGTCTTGGGAGGCTGTCTCATTGCAAAACACATCTAATCTCAGCTCAGCTTCTCCCACTTCAGCCCTTAATGGGGCTGCACTCAGCTCTAAGTGATTTTGTGAAAGGACAAGAAAAGGTATAGAAAACTTGGTCACTTATTTAAATGCTGTACCTGAGTGTCTTCTGTTTTGGGAAAGATAGTATTTCAGAATTGTGTATGTATGCATACAGTTATACAGGATAAGTAGTATTCTGAAATGGAGCAATCAAGAAGTGGATGTTAAGGAGTCCCTGGCTGTCTTGCCTCTATTTAAAAAAGGAGATGGCACAGGATTGGAGGCAGGGTACTCAGATGCAGTCAGTTCAGAGTTGTTTCTGTGTACTCCATCAACCAAACAGTAGTGTCCACGTTGCATGTGAAGTGGGTTGTCAGTCCTTCAGACCCATGAGTTAATGGTTTGAGTTGTCTATTGTGCCACTGCTGTCTCATTAACGAAGAACAATTTTTGCAGGTAGAAGGTACAGAAAAAGGGACCGCGCAGTTAAATTCCATTGCACCAGAAGGAGTCATTCCACTTTGCTTCCGCTGCATGAATCCCCTAATAGACTGGAACAGTGCTTTCTTGTGTATATTGGCACAAAGTAAATAAAAATTGCTGACGTAAAGAGTTAAGCAAGAATATTATTTAGATTTAATAAGTTGCAATCCTGTAGTACTTTTTTTATATTAAGATTCATTCTATTAGATTTTGTGAAGTAGAATTGTCTTCTTTCTGTTAGAAAAGTTATATAACAGCACAGGTTTGTGGACGTTATTCCTAGTGCTTCATGATTTGGGCTGTTTGAATATTCCAGAGCATGCCTCTGTAGTTAAAACTGTTGTTACAAAGTAAAATAATCTTTGGCTTTGTCTCCTGTCCTGTACAGTGTACTGGCTTCCCTCATTAGGTTAGGCAGCATATGTCCAATGGAAAAAGTGAATTCTTGTTTCCCTGTAGATCACTAGGATCCTCCATTCTGAATTCTTTATTTTACTTAGCTTTAGGGCAGTTAAAGCCTCAGCGGCTCCACAGAGAGAAGTTTTCTCTTCAAGGCTGCTGCTTCAAAGGATTTCCAGAGCTGGGAAAGGGACAGTAACCAGCAAATGCTGACAGATCTTCCTGCTTCTGGCCCTGAATGTGTGTGTGTTTGTGTTTTTGTACACCTACACATTGGCCTGAAACCATCAAGTAGCATCCACTAAGGCTCATAACAAAATCTCCCCATGTTAATGAGTACATTGGGAAGAGAGATGAATCTGCAAAGAAGAGGAGGAAAAAATTGTTTGGTCAAAAGCAACTAACCCGTGGGGTTTATGTTCAAAGGAAAGAAAGTTAACAAGGTGGAAGCTTAAAGTGATTTTGGCTTTAACTGTTTCAAGCATCCTTACTGTTTTGGGGGCTGTGAGGGGAGTGGAGTGATGGCCTCAGTATAATCTTAGCACTAGGTACAGTGATTTCCTGGGGTAGAAGTGGAGCTGTCTCCACTTGAGTGGGGATATAAGAGGTTTCTGAGAATATTGAAATCTGATTTAGTGATCTTGATGCAGTGATTGCCCACAACTTTGCCTTGGATTTGTGAGTACCTGAAATAGTGTTCACAGAAGTCCAACCATCTCTTTGTCTACAAACTCAGGAAACCAACAAAAACAAGGATTTTTTTAAAGCATTTTTTTAGCTATTATTGCAGCTGAGTAGTAGATGGATCCGATGATCAGTTTATCTCAGCTTAGAGGTGGTGTCTTTTTAAAAAAACCCTAACTTTGATCACATCTAGTGATGAAAGTAATTTTTTCTTACTTGGATTATACAAGGTTTAATAGCACAAAGGAATATACTGGTCAATATGACTTCACATAAAAATACATCAGCTCTTTTCAAGGCATGTAGTAGTGTAGATGTGAACACAAATTTAACACTATGTAAACTTTAATTTTTCCTTCTACTCAGACACTGTATTGTGTGTTACAGTAATTGGACTTCTTCTTTGCATCACTTGGTAAACAAGCAAATATTAAGCCAATTTTAATGGAAATTCTCCATCAAGATAAGGAGCTCTAATAAATGAGCTCTAGCATTTTGTGGTTGAATAGGGAAAAATGTTACTGTCTCCAGAAGTCTGGCCACTCTTCAACAGATGAATGCCTCTAGGCTGGAAAGCAGAAGTGAAGGTTGTGATGACTTCTTAGCTGAAAGGGCACCCACCTATTCTACATTGCAGCCTTCATGCCACTCAAATGAAACAAGCCCTCAAAAGTGGGAGTCCTTTAGCATCTACTTTCTGGGACTTGTGAATCATTACCTTGTGATGTCCATCTAAAAGTGTGGTGGAGAAATTAGTAACACAGAGGCCCCTATGGCACATCAGGAGTGTTGGTTGTTTATGAGGCATTAAACATGAGACATGAACCCCTGGATATTACTGCTTCATTGAAATAGAAAAAGTGTTTGGAATTTTCCTTTTCTTTTTTTTCTTTTTTTTTTTTTTTCTTCTCCCCCCCAGCCCCCCTTCCTCTGATTGCCATACTGAGTAACTGGCTTCTAGTCTGATAGTGTTTTAGGTGACTAGAATAACAGTCTGTCTCTTTCCACAGTGGCTGCAGACAATCTGGCAGCAATCACTGTTACTTTTTAATATTTCTGGTTATTTTGAGATATCCTCCAAATGTCTCAAAGAAGGCTTGGAACAGTGAAGGGGAAAAAACGTTTTTTTATTCATTTTTTTTTTTAGGAATAGCAGCATCAGGAGGAAAATGAAATTCAGCATGCCACTATTTGTTTTTGCAGTGGTCATCACCCTGATTGCCAGCTCTGACAATATTTTCACAGAAAGGGTAACGAAATAGATGGTATTTGTTCTTTATAATAACTCTTTCAGTAGAATGTCAGGACCTGCATCTAAATGAATATATTCACATTTTCATGTTCCCATTTTTTATTTAAAGCTTCCCCTCCCAACTTTCTGAAACTACTTCATACAGACTTGGTAAGTTAAAATTAGGGTTCATGTAGTGGATAATGTCACATTTGAAAGCTAATCTGTAGAGACCTAGCTGTGTGAACCTGTAAAAGCTAGATCTGATTTTTTTTACGTATTAAGTGTTTGTTTAGTTTAAATATGTCTGTATCTTTTTTGAGCCGTCTGAGCAATTTGCATGCTATGCAGCAGTCATCTTCTATACTTTATTAAATATCTGTCAATTATAAATATCAAGGTTTTACATTAATGTCAAGATAGTACATCAAAAATTCATGGAATATGTGACTTTTTTCAAGGGTATTTAATACTTAATGCATTTGTGTCATTTTTCTTTCTAGATATATTGACAGGTTTTATTAAGTGTTTGTTAGGGAGATTTCATTTTTACCAAGGGACTATAAAGAGAAGCTGCATACTAAATCAAATTTTTAATCAGAATATTGTTCTTTTTTCTGTGTCTTCAGATTCCTGCAATCTACAGGGTTTTTAAGTTACATAGTAAAATAGACCAAGTCAGAAATCGAACATGATCAAATATGCTGACGTATCTTAACTTTAAAAGAGCCACTAGAATACTGTACCATGGACTATTATAAATATGGTAATTACATACTCTGGAATTTTATTCTGCCCTGTGTCTTTTAAAGACCATGTATTTTGTCCTTTGTTGTAATTTACTAGTGGTTTTATGGGAATTACATCTGGATGGTGTCCTCACAGGGGCAATCCCGAAGTCTCATAGATTTACAAATGGGGAGGGTGACAGAGCGTTTGGTGGCATCCAGGCTCTTTTCCCCATGGGTTGGGTGTTCAGGTTGGCTATAGCAGGGGGGGACTGCTTGTGTGAAATGAACGATTGATCTCCCTGCAATCCACTGATCTAATACATGTTTCCTACGGAGAGGACAATGACAACACGTATATATCTTGCATCCCGCGGTTATTTGCTCCAAGTTCTGGTTGAGGCTGTTGGCTGGTGCTCCCAGAATGGAGTGTGGGTGCAGGGGCTGTAGCAGTCGCTTTTTGGCTGTTGAGCCCCCGCAGTGTCAGCGATGCCTTTTTACTTCCAGTGCGTTATGAACATAGTCATTCTTACCCTTGGAAAAACAGCATGTTCCGCTAAAAGCTGCTGTTTGAGGGGCAGGAGGAAAGCAGAAGAGAACAGAGGGGACAGACGGGGGTGTTTGCGTTCCCGGGGCCTTTCTCCTGCGATGAACGGGTCGGACCCCACTCGGGCGGGGGACGCTTGTTTACACTGCAGGTGCGCTATCCAGCATGGGGCTTGG
>VZRQ01000117.1:1820-94436 GCA_013397975.1 Machaerirhynchus nigripectus | reverse complement strand
ATGAAAGGCTCTACCAGCACATACTGGTAAAAGTTAATATCTAGAGCTGCTGCTGAACAGGAGAGCTGGAGAACAGAAGTTGTACACATGAAGCATGAGTGTCACTTGGAGGTGCTACAAGGGGTGACAGAATTAAGATAAAAATAATAACAATTAAGATAATGAGAGCTTTAATTCTGTTACATTATTAAAATAGCATGAGTAAAAGGCACTCATGAGGGATTTTTTAGCTTAGTTGTACTTGTGGGTAAGTCTATGAAAGTGGGATTTCCAAAGCATGCCTCCTTCATTTAAAGGGTCACTGAGGAACACACCAATTTACATGTGAAGTGGTCTAAAATTTTAAAGACAAATTACAACAATTAACAAGAAGCATATTGTTACTCTGTTTCAAGAGGTGTTTGTATATCAGAATTATCCACAATCTATTTTATTTTTAGAAATTAGGTAGATTTCAGTTTGCCACTGTCTTTGTTAGTAGTCTAGTCCTTCTGAAGAAATCCTTCAGAAAGTCCAATTCTGTATACTAAATGCATGTTAATAGTAGAGTCTGTGGGAAATCAAATTATTTTGACCTTCCCCTGGTGGCATCATTTTTTTCCCTCAAAAAACCCCACAACACATATCTGTATTAAGGCCAGAATATAGTAAAACTAAGATTATTTTTTCCACTGGTGCTTAATATTAGTCAGGTATAAAATAAAAACAAAATTCTAGAAAATACTGAAATTCTAAGTTTTCCTAAAGATTTTTATGTTTGAAAAGGTAGCTTGCATTTCAGTTACTTATCCTGACTTGGAAGGGCTTTGAATGATGTTCATGTGCAAAAGAACTATGTAATACTCTCTTCATGGCTTTTACCTGGATATTTGTTTGGAATATTGTGGCTTTTTTTCCCCTCTCAATTCTATTAAGCAGAAAATTTAGCAATACTGACCTAAGCCAAAAGCTTGCAAATTGAAGAGAAACACTTAGCAAAAGGTCATGCATGTGTCAAGTAGTTGCACTGGTTTCCAGTTCATGCAGGACATAAACTTTTTAGAGAGTGAGGGGGAAAATACATCCTGGATCTTACAAGAGTTTGCACGTAGATGAGAGCTCCTGCTGCCCAGCAGGAAAACCTGCAGGAGCAGGTGACCCTGGGTTTGGGATGTGTAGTGTGAGATACATATGCAGGGAAGGGCTGGGGAAGCAGAAGGTGACATAGGAAGTGGATCCTGCTTGAGGAATGGAGCCAGTGGACGGCGTGAAGATTCTCTTGCAAAGAGGGGAGGGATCGCAGTCCTGGTTTGGGATTTGTTCCGTGTGCATGTCCTGGAAACCTGGGAGCTGCTGCTTCTCCTGCAAGTGGTATTGCCTTCTACTGTTCCTATAGTCAGTGTGGTCTTTAAGGAAAGAAGCTCCCGGTTTGGAAACTCCCAGTCTAAATGATTGCTTCAGGTGGGACTATGGCCAATCATATTTTAATGCTTTGAACATTGACCATCTCATGTTTTTAACTTTTGCAGATGGGCGGTTTCCTCTGTTATGACACGGCAGAACCAGATTCCAACAGAAGATGGTTCCAGAGTTACACTGGCTTTGATACCTTTATGGGACATGTGTAATCATACTAATGGACTGGTAAGGATTTCTTCAGTGTTGGTGAAAAACTTTAGGGCTTAAGTATTATGCCTTTCAACTACTGTAGAACAGTTTAGTAACACTTTCCATTATGCTTCTTCCCAGGAGACCCTAAAAAACTAATATCTGAAAGAAAGGTTTGTCAGTTTCTCAAATATCTTATGATAGCTTTTCAGGGAGACCTTTCTTCATCTAGGGAACACTTTACAAGTGATTGGATACTTCTGTAAAGTTATGTCTTATGTGCATATAATGTACTTTTAAAAGTTTTCATTTGCATGAAATGTTTTGTCCAGACAAGTCTGAATAGTCTCCTGACATGGGGCTTTGTTTCTCGTGGGCTAAAAAAGATGCACAGTACTGGACAGATTTGTTCTGAGAACAGAAAGGAGGCACTGATGGAGGTTGCCTCTTGTAGCTACCACTAGGGAAAGTGGTTAGAGATTTGCAACTAAGAAATACTGCCTGCTCTCCTAACCATGCCCAAAGAGCCTTGTTATAGAGACAGTAACAACAAGAACAAAGCCTAGTTCAACAAAAACAGTACATCTGTTACTACATCAAAGAAACAAAATGCAAAAATACTACTTTAGGGCATATTAAACATTTAAAAGGTGACATATGTATATAGAAAGTCAGACCTGCTGACATTTTGGCTTACGTGCGCTAGTTCAGGGAATGATTTTTGATTTCATTAACAGACTAGTTAATGCTGAGGTGAGGAAATGGAAACCCAGAGAGGCTGGTTTATCAATGTTACTTAGTCATGCTCATGTACACTTCAAAAGTCATACCCCCTACCTGTGTTTCCAGTAGATAATATTATTTATTGTAAGCACTGGATATGACCATACTATTCAAGTGATCTGGTTCTTTTGTGGGAGGGTTGACCTGAGTGTTAGGACAGCACTATGTGTTAGTGCTGTTGGTATAAAAAAAGTCTGTTTTAAATGAACAAACTGTAAAGCAAGTTGTTTTTCACTTGACATTTAGCTAATTTAGTGTTACCATGACTGTATCAATTACAGCACGGTAGGCTAGGCTACAAAGTTGCAAGTGTTTGGGGTTTATTATTTATTTTTCTGTATTGCAAGGTGATTACATGTTGTTCTTTAACAGCGAATCTTGCCTTTGCCTATTTGTTATGCAATCTCACAGCTTTGATTTAGCAATAAAGTTCATACGAGAGTCTTCAGTATAAAGAAAATCGCTTAAAATTCAGAAATGTGTATTTTTGTAATATAAGTTGTAGCTGCAAGCGTCAGTACTTCCTGTACCCTTTTCCTGCTGGGCATCTCTTTCAGATGCTTTTGCAGAGACTTGTCTGTATTCATTAGACAACTCTTAATGAATGCCTTCAAAGTTGGGATTAGAGTAAAGAGGAAGAGAATCAAGAATCTGTGAGGGAAAATTTAAGTAGTGTATATTAAAAGAGCAGCTATTTATGTTGTTTTACTCATTCAAACTTGTATTTAAATTGATAAAGTAATTTTTATTTTTATTATGCTGTTTAACAATGGGTTTGATATGGAGCCAGCCTCTGGAGCCAAACCTCCTAATGCAGTAGTATATCAGGATTGGAAACACTTTTTTATGCTAAAGTATGTCCTAAAGGGCAAAGGTGTTTGTGCTGAACTTAAATATTTTGTATAAATGTAAAGATTTCAGTAATTTATTTCATATTTCCACAGAAAAATAATTTAAATGGATATAAATTTCATGAAGGATAGAAAACTGTAATATTGGTAATGGGCTAAGAAAAGCTACTAAAGGTATTTCTGTTGTGTGCTTGGTTGCCTTGTACTATTAGAAATGGAGGGGGACGGTGGCTGCTAAGATAACTGTAAGCTGCCTATATTGTAGTTTGTATTATTGTAGAGTGAGATCAGGGTGGGCTCTGCTCTAATCATAGCACAATCCCTTTAAAATACATGAAGAGAATTGTTATTCATTGCAGGAAAGTAAGAAACAAAAGATGGCATTGAATGCACTCCTAAGTTTATTCCAAATGTAGTGCTGAAATACTTCTCAAGTCAATCAGCTACCACATATATCCCTGTTCTTGCTTTATTCCACAGGACCCCTTTTCATGAGCTAGATAATAAAATGCTCTTTGGATTTTAACCAGAGCTAGGTCCATCCAGCTTTTTCTTGCTTCTGACACTATTAATTAGATCAACCTGCCTCTAAGAACTATTTCAAAATGGTTGTCTTCATGCATTTCTCATTGTTATTCTTTAGTGGGATTGTATTTTGACAGTCAGAGGTTGATTACCAGTTCTGACAGAGCTTTGAATAAGCTACATTCTGCCTGTTGGGCTGGGTCCATCCTTAATCACTGACCAAGCAGACTATTGCATGCTCTATACACAACTTGAAATTCATGTATCAGTCTGCTTCAGAAATAAAACTGAAGGGATGCAATTTGTCAGCTATCATGTGGGAAGAAAAGTAAACACCCTGTTAATTCTCTTACGTGACTGCTATTAAAAGAAAGAGGAAATAGGAGTCTAGCACTCCATTATGCTTTATAGAAAGTCTTTCAGTAGTGCTGCTGGGTTTTGTGTGTTGTTTTGGGTTTTTTTTTAAAGCAGAAATAAAAATTTAAAAGAAAGATCAGTATTCTAGTGAGGCATGCTTAAACGAACAGAATCCTCCCCTTAAAATACTGGAATTTCCCCAGTCTGTGGAAGCCTCCTATTCCACCAGCATTTCAAGGGATTGAAGTGGACTTTTCACATTCAGAACTATTTCATTGAGTTTACACACTAAGAAAATTTCAGGACAGGTCAAGAGTTCCATTGTTTTGGATGAAAGGTACAGTTTTTCAGAAGATGACTGTATTTGAACTAGGAAGGTGGATTTGTCATCCTCTAGCATTTGTAACCTGCAATTCTCGGTAGGATAACTTTCTAAACCAAAGATCTTGATTAAAATTGTGCAGTCCAAATCAGAGAACGCACAGGAATTTCTGTGTTCAAGTGCTGCAGCCTGTGTTTCTCAGTAGGCTGTATTGCATGACTCTTGTGTTCTTTACTGATCTCCGCATGCCACAAACCCGTTAATAGACCTGCAGTGGTGGCAACCACACGGGGAGGTTTCTGCAAGTGTCTGCAAGGCCAGGCTGCCTGTTCTTGGGGCTGACATTTTGGATTTGCTCCATTTGAAAGCAGTGTTTTGACTGACAAATGCACATTTAATGATGCAAGCAGTGCAAAAGTATTAATGTATAAGATGTCAACTGAGCTTTTGAAATAATCTGAGGAATTCTGTCTTTGGACAAGATGCATCCAAGATGAGAATCAGGGTACACCACAACTCACGTCAGTCATCTTACAAAAAAATATGTTTTTATTTTCAAAGGCTGAGAGAGAATCTTTGGCTTCTAGGTTTTTCCTTAGGCCCAGAACATATTTTTCCATAAGTTACCTCTGTCAGTACTGAACTCAGACTACCTACCATAAAAGTTTCTTTCTGATTTTTCAGCAGCTTATGTTCCATCCTGTGGCTGCATCTCTGGTAATACTATTCAAGAACATGCTGTTTATCACTTTGTAAAAATATTACATTTTTAGGATAGCTTTACTTGTTAGTGTGACCCCTTTACGGTTTAGTAATTGTTTTTGGGGAAGTACAGGTTTGTCAAGAGAGTTTATCCTCTTCCATTGCCCGCTACCATCACAAAAATCCTTTTAGCATTTTAAGAGTATTACTTGACTTTTAGATAAAGGGATTATTTTCAAGTAAATTATAATTCTCTGAAGATTGTATCCCCTAAAGATCCACAGTTATCTAATCCTTTTTCATTGAGAGATCAAAAATGTGTTGACAGTTGAAGGATAAAGCACAGCATATAGAGCTGTCAGTGCCTTGCTCCCTTGGGCCTCATGGGAGTGACTGAAAGCTCCAGAACTTTATAACAAGCTGCCGGCTTTAGCATGGCACTTTGTCTGTGGTCTATGGAGGGTACTTTCCTCAGAGCCTTCTGTTCACTTCAGGTAGGTTATTTCCTCCATTAGATTTCTTTAATGCAGAGATTTTTTTAAAAAGAGATTGCTCAGGAATTGTAAAGCAATCACTATCAGCTATATTCTATTGTGCTGAGAAAGAAATGTGTGCAATTCCTATTGTCAATATTTATTTCCAATAGGAAAATGTGTCAGTGGTGGGAGAGAGAAATATAAAATGCTAATGGTGCTTTTGTCACTCTTTTCCTGGGTAGATCACTACAGGCTACAATTTAGAAGATGACCGGTGTGAATGTGTAGCGCTTCAAGATTTCAAGGCTGGAGAACAGGTAGTGTGAAGAGTTATCTACATTATTGTTGTTTCATAAAGTGCTGTGGACACTCGGTGACTCCCTAGAAAATTTTAATAACATAGTGGTGTGGATTAAACCCTGCTACATTTGAATTTTATTATGTTGAGCTAATTTTGAGTGACAATGCTACCAAACTAAATACACGTACATTTTTCAGAATATTTTCTATCACTTGGTAGACCCCAACTGTAGGAGAGTTTTAGTCCTCATATTTTAGAGAACTAGTTGAAATATTTAATCATTGGTAAGTGTACATACACAGCCACCAAGTTTGGTATTCTGGAAGAGCTTAGTAAAAGGCTATACCCAAAGGACCAAAGATAAATATTTTTTAGGTTTGTCAGCAATAGTGGATTGTAGAGTCTTTTTTAACAATGGTATTTGTTGGCTTACATTTCTTGTTAGTCTTCATTCATTTAAGAGAGGTGAAATGCAGTACAGTTGCCAGTAATTTTAACCCATGCTGTTGTCCTTGCAATGCTTAGTGGAAATGAGAAAGGACCTAAAAACATACTCCCTCCCTTTCACACAGGCATGCATGCATTTACTTCTTCATTCTAAGACTGCAGGAGAGT
Source organism: Machaerirhynchus nigripectus (assembly GCA_013397975.1). Classification (NCBI taxonomy): domain Eukaryota; kingdom Metazoa; phylum Chordata; class Aves; order Passeriformes; family Dicruridae; genus Machaerirhynchus; species Machaerirhynchus nigripectus. The sequence goes on along the minus strand of VZRQ01000117.1, from coordinate 87,917 downwards.
CTTGCAAAGATGCATGGAACAGTTCAGAATCCAGTATTTTGATCAGAACTGCTCAAAACCAAAACTGAGTGTCCAAACTAGTGATGCATTGAAGGCAGTGGTTCCAGGATGTAGGAATCCCCTGTGCTGTGTCAGCAACCAGCCTAAACCCTCAAGTGGAGCAGCACTCCTTTTCTGACTACTGCCTGTGCAAGTGCAGTCAGCATGGCCAGACAAAGCCTTTGTCTAGGAAACATCCTGAAATGTTTTGTAACTCAGCCTCTGAGTTATTACTTTTACTGTATTATTTTGCCAGTCTTACAATTCATAATATTTTGATTTTAATTTTTCTTATGTATCGTTATCTTTTTTTAACAAAGAAGTGTCTGGAATTTTTTCTTTTTTGAATACATCTTTCCAGAAGTGTATTTATCCTCATTGCTATGCCGGGGTTTACAGTGATTGTATATTTTTGCTCTCAGAATTTGTTATGGTAGTCAAATATTTTCAGTTTTTTCCAATAGTGGTGTGATGAGTTAAAAGGGGTCCACAGTTTTTCCAGAAGTGATCCAATTTATAATTTTCCACAGCTGGCAATGGATGTGTCATATAGCTGTTCTGGCTGCTCTCTTCATTTCAATTATAGAGGGTTTCTATATTTCAATTTTATTTTAGTAGTTTCACTTTGTCTGCTCTTTATCAGGGTTTTTTAACATTTCTGTGCAAACTTTAACTGTTAGTGACATCTTTAAAGCACTGTAATTATATAATGCTTCAGTCCTTTAATATACCATGCAGATGTTATTTCTTACAGTTTCAGCAGGAAGAGTGTATGATCCATGCTTTTACTACTAAAAAATGTGAGGCAGCAGAAGTCCACAGAGTCTGTCAAACACTAGCCTGAAATAAAGCAATTCTCATTCTGTTTAATTGGATTTTTTGTAGAACAGTCTTGGGGTATAAGAGCACACTGTGTAATCTATACATGATATGTGACTCTTAGTTTAATATGAGATGTATCACAGTAGTTTTAAAACTTGAGAGGGTGAGCAAGTCTCTTCTTACCCACTGCCTTAATATACCTAGGCAGGTCACGTGTTCTCATATGAGTGTGTTACAGTATAATGTTTACTATAGTTCAATATCATACTTAGGCATTTAGTGCTTAGGATAAATAGTTCTAATATAAAATTGAAAACAAAGAAAGTAAATGCCATCATTGGTGTTACTGAGCCCTTTAGAGAGCACTGTGTCTTTCTCTGTCAGCTAGAGAGGAGTGGAAGCTTGCAGGCATCCAGAGCACTGCTGTACCCTGAGGTTCTGAAAGGAATTCTGTAACTGCTGGAACTTTTTTTTATGATTGACAATTCTGTTATCAAACACAAATGGGAAAATATCCTCTTGATGTGAGAGAATACAATTGCTACTTTGACCTTTAGTCCCATTCATTTCATACAGCCTAGCCCTGAGTTAAATGCATTCTGCAGGTTATATTTAGGATCTTCTTTTTAAATGTGAATTAAAGTAACTATATGCTTTATATTAAAGAGTTCAGAGTAAAACAAAAATAAATACTGGCTCAATACAGCTCAGCTCTCTCTGTATGATGTACTGTGGTATATCCATATCTTAAGATAACATTAACATGAAAGCAAAGTTGATCTATCAGCAGTATAGTTTTGAGTGGACATTTGGTTGGGAAAAATGACTCCAGAAACACCATTTCTTTTAATGGGCCCTCCTTGTCTCTATTTTTTTTAGCCTTTAAAAAGCCTTTGAAAGCTTATTTCCATATGCTGGTACTTTATAACAGTGTGAGAAACCAAAACGTTTTTATTTTAAAGTACAGAATAAGAATTTATTCTAGCCTTTCAAAGTCTCTGTTACATGGATACGTTTGCATCTACCTCTAAAGTGTAATTGCTACATTATAAACAGCATTTGAGTCAATACCAGAAAACAAAGCATGTTTCTTCACATAACTAAATATATCTTGTACTCAGAATAGTAACTCTTTTGCAAAATAACTTTCAAATTATGTCAAGTTTTGTGAGCTGATCTTAAGCTTTTTTCCTGTCCCTTCACTTCTCTTTTCATCCTTCTAGATTTACATTTTTTATGGCACTCGGTCAAACGCTGAATTTGTGATCCACAGTGGTTTTTTCTTTGATAATAATTCACATGACAGAGTGAAAATAAAGCTTGGCGTGAGTAAAAGTGACAGGCTGTATGCTATGAAGGCAGAGGTCTTAGCTCGTGCTGGTATCCCAACGTAAGTAAAACACAATGCCATGGGTTTTTTAAAACATTTCCAAAGTATATAGTGTCCAGTAGAGCTCTTCTGTGATAGTTTTCTAGGTGTAATATTTCTCCTGTTTGTATAGCAAATTAAAGTTATTGTAATAATATTTACAGAAGTTCTCTGAGCTATATTATCATCTAATTTGAACCACATATAAGGAAAAAAGCCTTTGCTTTAATAACCATTTGAACAAAAACAGAGCAAGGATTAATTTGAAGCAATCTGTGGTTTTTCTTTCTTTCCTATCCCTTGCAGACATACTACAATGCTCAGTATGTGAATCACAGCATTTTCCTTTAGTCTTCTCAGTCCAGAGGGTACTATTAGGAGCAGCAGACATGAAACACTGCATTTTCATGAATTTATTATGAAAGCAGTATAAAATAATTTTAAGTGTAAAATTGTAGAGATAATTGTTCTTTTCAGATACAGGTTAGGGAAGCTTTTCAGTTTGAGCTAATAGTACCTAGTTTTTTTAAGTCACTTTTATATCAGTACATTTGTTGTAGACTTTATGGTCTTTTATGTTAAAATAAGTTCAAAGATATGACAATTGAACTTGCATTTACTCTTGTTTGATTGTTTCTTTTATTAGTTCAAGTGTTTTTGCCTTGCACTCCACTGAGCCTGCAATCTCTGCCCAGCTTTTGGCTTTCCTTCGAGTGTTTTGTATGAGTGAAGGTAGGATGTTTTATGAAGATAACCTCATTTATGTTTGTCTTGTTCTGGGGATTTTTGATCGTGTTTCTTGTTAATGCAGGAATGTGATAGACATTATATAAAACGTTAAGACAGAAGATCAGAAAATTTGAGGAGTTTAAGTTAAAAAGGAATCTGTAAGCTACTGAGAACCCCAATCTTTGGCCAGGTCATCTGAGGGAATATTTCAGTAACTCTGAGAGCATGAGATGATGTAATTTTATATTTCTTTTAATCTCCCAGACACTTGTGAATGACTGAGCTTTGCAGTTTGATCTTAGGTTTCAAAATAGTTTGCAGAACAAAATAATGTAAAACCTAAGGGGTTTACATGCTTAAAATTACAGCATTTTAGCCATCACTGCTGGAATCATTTAAGTATGAAACTGGACTATTCTATACTGTAGAGGAAATATGGAAGAGACATTTCAAAGTTGAGTATTTTCAATATTTTGGTAATTTGTAATCTAAATATTCAATATTTTGGTAATCGGTAATCTAAACCAAATTTCTGCATTTGCAGACTGTATTTCTAATGTTTCTCTTCTGTTACCTTTTTTTGTGGGGCAAAATACGTGTGCATTTAATAAATATTCACCTTATTTGTGCATGTGAAACTTCTCATTAGCTGTTCCTAATAGCTCCTTGCTGGTTAGATGCAGTTTTGAAGGTTCTGGATGTGACAGTTTGTCATGACAGTGAGAGAATTCCCTTGCAGTTAGGAATACTGTGCAGATGATGGGGACTTTTTGTGCCAGTAGGAATACTAAAGTAGTTGAGTTTTTGCATGTGGTCCATTTGCTTTCCTTAGTGTCATGCCTTCCTTCCTCCTGTCGTCCATGTTTTCGAACTTATTAAGAAATTAGAATATACCAGAGTAGTTCAGTTGGAATGGACCTACAACCACCATCTATTCCAACTGCCTGATACTTCTGGAAAGTAAATTTAAGGGAAGAAAATTTTAGGATGCTGATGAGGGAGTGAATTTTGGCTTGGAGAGGAAAATATAGCTAGTGAACATTTTAATTGTACACATCCGGTATATGATTGTCCTCAGTTTATTTATATGTCTTAAATACTGTTTAAGAAAACTGGTTTTTGAGAAACCACATGCAAGTTCTTAGTGAGGTTTGTGATAACTGCTTTGCAGTAGTCAAATTTATTAATTAAAAGTTTAACAAAATTTGTGTAATATCAAGGAGCTGATTAAATGTTTTCTGCTCTGTTTCTGCTCAAACTCTGTTTGAATTTTGATGGATGTCTTTTTAGACCACCTGCAGGAAGTTTCTGCTACTGAAAAAGACTACCAAAACAACAGGAAAAAGAATTCCATTGCGATTTTCACACCCTCTGGCCTGTGCCTTTTTTTCTCAAAAAGTTCATTGAACTCTTCAAAAATGTACTCCCTTTTGTTTATAAATTATTTTACAAAACATTGTGTTCCACTGTCACAGATTTACGCTGTGTATGAGAGGCTGTGATATCTAAAGAATCTTTATTTCCAAGTGGAGAGAAGGCCAGTTTTCTGCTGACCTCAAGACTTCCAGTTGTCTCTTTCAGGCAAATCCTAGAAATAAGCGGCATATCTGATAATTATTATTTGAGGAGAGGGTTATTTTTTGTTAGCTGCTCAAAGATATACAATTGACAGTAAATCTTTCTGCAGTTCGTCAACTGACAAAGTAAATGATGAGATTGTTTTTTAACAGATTGGTTTTATACTTATTGCAGAAGAGCTGAAGGAGCACTTGATAGGTGAGCATGCGATTGACAAAATCTTCACTCTGGGGAACACTGAATTTCCTGTTAGCTGGGACAATGAAGTTAAACTTTGGACATTCCTAGAAGCCAGAGCATCCCTTCTTTTGAAAACCTATAAAACAACTGTGGAGGTAAAATTATCATTATGTGTAATTGAAATGTCTGAATTCTTCTGTGTGTTGTGATGGTAGGAAAAGATATTTTGTCCTCCATCTTGTCCTTGCAAACTTCAATCTGAATGTCAGTACATAATTCATTCTGTACTTTTTAAGTGCAAAAACAGTTTTGCATTATCTAAGGAAAATCAAATAAGATTGCAAAAAAGAAAATTTTGTTAATGTAATTTTGTTAATGTATTTTTCCTTTGATTCTCCAAGTAGAGACTACTTGCTTTTTTCTCTGCAAATAAAATGGGGAATCAGTTTCAACTTGTTGTCTATTAGTTGCATTCTCCAGACTGCCAAGAAATGTGCTCCTATTGCAAATGTATAAGTGAACTTACATGCCGCATATATTTGTGAAGTAACCTGACTTTGCTTGTGATGCAGACTGATTTATGTGCAGAAATGTTGGGCTTTTTTATGATTTCGTGACAAATTTCACTGAGACTCCTTGCAGACCCCCTCATGTCCATTTGGCTCAGCCTGGAGAGCCTGGTGTCACTTCCTGCTGTCAGAAAGAAAAAAGAGGTGAGGGGCTGTTTTATTGTGTTGGGTGTTACTGACAGACCTGCTTTTTCTTTTCTAACAGGTTGATAAGTCCTTCCTGGAGACGCATGACCTCACTCCACATGCAGTCATGGCCATCAAATTGCGCTTAGGTGAAAAAGAGATCCTGGAGAAGGCAGTGAAGAGCGCGGCTGCCAGCAGAGAGTATTATACCAAACAAATGGCAGATGGAGCTCCGCTTCCGAAGTATGAAGAGAACAATATTGCCTTGTTGGAGAACACTGTGGCAGACTCTAGACTCCCTATTGTCTTGAGAAACCTAGAAGATGTGGAAGAGCAAGGGGACTTAAAGATTCATGAAGCCATTGATGCTGAAGTCACAGAGAATGGGTTTGTAAATGGTGAAAACTCTTTATTTAATGGGACCAAATCAGAAAGTGAAAATCTTAGTAAAGAGAAAAGCAACAGAGGGACTGAAGATGCCAAAGAATCTTCTTCAGAAAGTACTGATGAGGTTAAAGAATAGTCCTAAAATTTTACTTTCTTGTGAAATTAAACTAGCTGAAGTTTATGAACAGTGCATTTATGTTGGTGTGTTTCTTTGTTAACATTTCTCTTTCTGCAGAGAAAAAATGGTTTGCTGCTTTATATAAAAATGAATTTTTAAGTTATTTAAAAGATTTAGCATCCCTTTTCAATTAAGATTGCCATCTTGCTTTCCGGCAAAAACTGGGGAAAGAGGTGCCTTTGGAAGATTTTGCAGCCCTTTGTTGAACCAAATGTATTTTCTTCCTGGGGAAGAATGAAGCTCTTCTATCTGCTGTGCGTTTGTTGTTCTGTCACTCTGACTACCGAAATTAAAAGCTTGCTCTGCCTCCTGCCAAGAAAAGCAGAAGGCAGGACTGAGTCGGTATTCAGCATGAAGGTAGGGGAGCAGTACAGCAGAAAACTGAATGAGAGGATCAGAAACTTGGGAGACTGGAGGAAAACCTGTTTAAAATCAGGTGTGCCAGTCCAGAAAAAGGTAAGGTGGCAACCTTATGATTGGTAGTTTTAAATGTCGATGAGAATCCAAATTGTATACACTTAAAGCGATCTCTGAAGATTTCAGTTTACTGTCTTTTGTTTACCGTATAAAATATCTTTCTTCTTCAGTCAGAGTTAGGCTGCTACAATACAACATTCAGGAACTTTTAAAGGCTGACTACTTTTTATTTCCAGGCAGTAGTTTTTATTTACAAGATTGGCAGAGCTACTGGAGATTTTGAAAGCAGATAGGCCAAGCCACAGCTTTAAACTGATCAAAGTGAGGTTGCTTCCCAGCTTCTTCAGGTTTTCACAACTAGCTAGAGATTTTCAAAGCTACACTTTTGACTAAACCATTATTAAAAGGAAAATATTATTAATATTCCTGTCTGCTACTCCTTCATTTCTGTGTTGTTGAATGTAACATTGAATGTCACATGGTTACCTGATCTTACTCGACTTTGTCTTTTGGTTAAGATATTAATTGATCCTGCTTTCTCAAAGGAAATGGCAAGCAGGCTTATGTATTTTTGACCCAAGTCCAAACCACAGCCAAGTCTGCAGTACTTTTTCCCATTTAGATTGTGTCTTCATCTGGTGCACATTTCTTGGGATACCTCCACAAGTTAAGCAGGTCTACTGTCACCAGCAGTTTTGGTCACCCTCATAGAACGTGTTTTAACTTCTAGGTGGAAACAGTACAATCCTAGCACTGTGCAATATCAGAACAAGGGTAATTCCAAGGCTTGACTTTGAAATTACCAGGGTATTAGGAGGAGAGGAGGGATGAGTATTTTTATTTTGTGGATCAGTTGAGAGGAGTATAAAGTGATTTAATTCTGTTCTCAATATTAAGGACTTTGTCCTTTACTTTTGTATCCTTAAGTTCATGATAATGGATAGAATGGAAAGCTTGGACAGTTGTTTAAAGCTCAATAGAGGTTGCAAACTGCTCGTCTAAGATCAGTTGCAGTAAAACATCTTTTGGCACATTCATAGTTTTATTAGACTTTGCTTCTTTTATACTGCAACCTGGAAAATGTGGTTTTGCATCAATCTTTGGTGCAATACGCATTTAAGTAGTGACTTTCAGGTTGTTGTAGAAGTTCTGGTGTTCAGCTAGTATCAGTGCGGGGAAAATAGAAAAAATAGTTTTTTAAAGAATATTTCACTAAGAATGGCGCGTTGCCATTGCACCTTGGATATTGCTTCATCACTAACAAGATGCTGGACCAGTATTTTTGTAACTATATGCTGCCTTTGGTAGAATGTTATGAATTGTTGTCTTGACAATTTAAATGTCATACAAGAGTCATTGCATTTTGGGTTTTATTAGGACCAATACTCCATTTCTGTTTCTGCCACTTACATTGCACAACATTGTACTAGATACTATGACGCAATTCTGAAACTAGCCTTCCCTGAGTTATACCTGTAATTCAGAATTTAAATGCTTGGATTCAATCTGATACACTGTATTTTGTTCCAGTATTTGCTAATATCTATGGCTTAGCAGAGCCTGTGGTCACCACAGGACAGAATGTGTGGGTTTTCTTGAATAAAATATAGTTCTACCATGTCTTCACTAGTGAGTGTATTATACAAACCAAACCTCTACCTGCTACTGACTGCTGTATCTTTTGGGGTCTGTGGGGAGAGGAATATCTGTCCAGGTGTACAGATAAAGATTAAAGGACAAATAGCTGGGGGAAGAAAAGGGGGATTCTAGTAAAAGAAAGGGAAAGTGTTCTACTGAGTGCATGGTCAAATTCTTACTCTTCATCTGTTAGTGTTATTTAGAAAAATATGTTACACACAATAAAAATAGTGAGTAATCTAATTTTGTAATTTGCATTTTTCCTCTATGCATGTAATGGTTCCTTCAGAAGCACTAACCTAAAACTTAAGCTTTTGAAAACTGAGGTGGAAACAAAAAAATTGGCACTGATGAGCCCTTATTACCATCTGTCATGAAAACAGACCTTTCAAAGCATTTTAAAGTTAACTTCCTTGATAATGTTTAGTTAAGAGGCTGTTCACACTAATCCCAGGCTAAATGCCAAATCTTGCTTCTGTTTAGATATCTAAAGTATTCCTGTAAGAAAGACATCACTTGCATTTCTCGGACTATTCTCCAAAAGCAAAACAGGGGAAAAAAAAGCCTTTTGAATTTTACATGAACCTACCTACTGATGAATCATTTCCCTAACAACCTGTAACTAGATTGGGTCTGTGCCATGAGGTGATGTCCATATTTCCCTGTTGATAAAGTCAGATATACAAAATTGAGCAACAACCACCAGCCTGAAAAATATTTTTAAAGTGTAAATGCAACAGTAGCTTAAGTGCTGTCATGAGTGAAGGAGACATGAGAGCCTTCTGGCTGGGGAGGTGAGATGGTTTTTGTTCTTGGCTGGAATAAGTATTCTTTGCCTCAGACATCATTATAAGGTGGTTATGTACAGAAAATCTGTGCAACTCAACCGTAACTGCCTTCTTGAGGCTCATTTGCCTTTAGAGAGGAATGATCATCATGGAGTTATGAAACTCGCATGATTCAAAAATATGCTGGAAGATTTAGGTTACAAAATCTTCTGTCGTTCACGTTTAAAACAGTATGTAGTATCTACTGCTGTCCCTTCTATCTCCCTTGTTTTATAGAAAGGCGTGTGAAGTAATTATGAAACATCATTTGAAGTATTTCAATCAGACAAGTGAAAGGTGCTTCCAAAATCCTCTCCTCTTTCCTGATTTTATGGACTGAAAGTCAGTCCAGCTATTTCTTATACTCTGTTCCAAATAGGAGTTTTCAGTAGAAACATTGCCCTACCAAATTTATCTGATGAAGCAATACCCATCCCTTTTCCTCTAGAAGATTTTTAACTGATCCTTGTTGAAGTCAGATATGACCACATGATTTTCACGTAATTACCATCTATATTTAATAGTTTCTATCGTGTTTCCTTCTTTGCATGCACTGCATGCTGTGCAAAATACAGCACATAAATTGGTGACTCATGGTTAGAAGAGCTTTCTTAGCATTTTGCGGGTTCTATGTCTATTTCCTAGCAAATGCCACAAGTTTGGAAACCATGTGGAGGATTTTTCAGTTAAAAAAAAAAACCCCTCAGTCCATAATTAAGAAAAAAGAAAACCTCAGATGGTCCTGGTTTCTGGACCTGGTGTCATTTTTTTAATCATGGAAGATTAAGCTAGGTAGGGGAGGAAACTGAGGGGATGTCCTTTCCTAAGTGGAAAATAGGAGCTGGACAAGTGAACAACAGCTAGTTTGTCTGGGAGACAGGGTTGCTGTTCTGAAGAATAGGAAGTTCAGAAATTATTTCAGTGAGTGTTCAAAATCATCTCCAATTAGTTCTGTAATTACTGTGAAATTTCACAATTAGTCTAGGGCTTTACTATCCTTAGAAACAGGTGAACACAAAGGGATCCCAAACTGTTGTAATGTGTTGAACTGGCAGCGAAGAGCAGATGTAAGTGGCTGCTGCCTTGCTGTCAGTGCAGTGCTGGGGTAACCTCAGGGAGTCTGGGTTGGAGTCACAGCTGTCCATTAACTGCTCCTCTGCCATTGTAGGACACCTGCTCAGTACTATTTGTATTGTGTTTACAAATCCAGCGTGGAAGGACTGGCCAAAGCCACAGAGAGCAGTATGGGAATAGAAGAAAGTGTCGTATGCAGGTCGGTCACCTGAAACAATGTGTCTAGAATTAGTGACCTGCATCCACATGATTTTTTGTGTATAGGACTATTTTATTACTTAGTGCTGATCAAACACAGAAGAAGCTTTTGAACCTGAGTCTTCTGTCTTCCCAATCTGGAGAAACCAGATAATCATCTTCCGATTAAATCCAGTTCAGACATGGCTAAATAGCTGATGCTGACCACCACATCTTGTGCCTTTGAGCACCTTGATGTGAATTGGAGTGAAACAGATCTGTGGCCTTTTGAGACTTGACTTTGCTTCTTCAGAAAGATGCTTAAAATCTGCATGAGTATAGGGAATAGAATCTTGCACATGTGAGTAAGGTTGATTTCCCAGCTGAATCACCATTACTTAAGCACAGATTCAAACACCAGCAGAACTAGATAACTGAACGTAAACAGTGGTATTTTATTTAAGTTTACTGTTTTTAAAAAAATGGGCCAACCTGCCAGCCCTGAACGCAGAAATCATTTGCCCTTTGAATAGGATTAACAGGGGCAAAAAGCAAGTTTCCCTGTAACATCCCATGCATGGCGAACACAAAGAGTATCTTAATTCCAGCTTGCAGCCTTGTTTCACTTACACACGTTACTACCAGGTACTCTCTTGCTTTGTGTTCAGCTGGGGCAACCTACCTGTTCCCTGGATGCATTTCTACCTGTGGAGAAGTGTGGTCTCTCCTCTTGGCCAGTTCGTCAGTGTTTGACACGGTGGCGTGGAAGTCAGTAGATTTCACATTGTACTGCTACCATGCAAATGTAGTATTTCTTTCTTTCTTTTAGCTTTCTTTTTGCAAATGCTGTTTGATTTAAATATGCTGCGGTTTGTTGTAGTCACAGAAGTTGCCTGTTCCTCCTATGTAAGGCTGAAATTTGGAAACTGTGTAGGTGTCCTGCATCCAGCAACTGCTTTATGATATGGGTTAAGGGAAATTCAATTCCCTTTGCTTTATTCCACACTGGTTCACTGCTTTCAGTAATGTTAATACCTCAGCCAAGGCTCCTAATTTCAGCACTAGTAAGTGGGCTTGTATACAGATTTGTGGCCCAAAGGTATGAATAATGTGCCTTAAAACTGAATCTCCATGCTGAAACAGGCATGCACAAACAGCCTCCTATGAACTGCAAAGGAATTTTTAGATTGCCTTGAATATCTGCGAGTCCCACTGCCTTGCAGCAATTAATTCAAGTGATTGGATGCTAGGAATGGTTTATTATAATTGCACACAGGTAGTAATTTATTAGGGTGGCTGTTTCTTTTGGCATATGTCAAGAAGGTCAGAGTTTAGGCTTTTTTGGACATTAACCTAGTCTTCTGAAACTCTGAAGTTCCACTTTTTGGTCATTAATTTCGTACATGCTGAGATTGTGACAATTAACCCACTTAATAAAGGTCAAGTTTCAATTTTTTCCAATTTCTGGAACACTTAACTTTATTCCTTCTTGAAAATGGGCAGATACAGAATGATAAATAGTTATTAAATGAGAACGAAGATGTAGTTCTGCTGTCAAGATACTATTGAATGGTTAGTAACAAAAGGACCAGAACTGCTATGGATTTGAAATGGAGTAGCATAGATCAGACTACAGGTAAATGAAATAGAAAAATGTACATCACGGTAAGTTGTTTAAAGTCATTTTCACCTACATCCCTGTTAACTTATTCTACCTAAGTTTCTAAATTATGCAAATCTCTAATTTGTCCCTTTAATTTTTTTCACGTACACGTGATTTTTCCCACAGCTATAAAGCAGCATCAAACCACAGCTGAAAGGCATAAACAAGCAAAGTGAGTAAGGAAATGGTGGTAGTGTTTTCAGATGACCAAAGCCAAGTTACACTGCATTCCTTAATAATACCTGGATTTAACGAGCCACAAGTTAGGTAAAAATAAACCCTTGGTTCTGTGTAGTGGCATCAATTCCTAAAGGCTACATTGGCATGTTGTGTCTCTTAAGCTATCACTTAAAAATTATGTTAACCTTTTTGAAATCTCTGAAAAGTATCTACCAAAAACCATATTTATTAATTTAAGTTGTATCATCCGTTGAAGAAGTGTCTGCAGATGAATCAGAAGTAGTCATTTGTTGTGTTAATAAAATCATTGTACCTTTAGTATTATGTCAGCATTGAGTTATGTTTGAAAACCTATTTTTCACATTTATTTTTGAAGTTTTTAGGTATTGACTAAGACAGTGAGTCCTTCTGGAATATTACAACAGCAGTTTATAGGTCAGTGCTGAACACTTCAATGCAGGAATGACACACAAATCTTCCAAATGATAAGAAGCTGTGGAATGAAAATAATAGTGTTTCCTGTATAATTTTTTCATTAAGTAGCACAAGTACTGCTACCCAAACCTAAGAATTGGTGGTGTCATTTTCACGAATTCTCAGTCCTGTGCTGCTGAACAGGCTCACTTCAAGTACAGGGGTGCAAACTGTCCAGCACTATTCACGTGTGCACCAGTGTAATTGCACAACATTCATATTCAAGTATCATCGCTCAGGATTAGATAAAATTATTTCCCCCTGGAAAAAACGTTTGGCTTTTGACTTTAAAACGCAACATAGTTTGGCACGATGTGACTTATTTTTCACAGGAGAGGTCTAGCTGTTGCTTTAAGAACTCTTGCCCTGTCCCCAGAGGTTTTTATGCACACACGCACACTCTTGAGGTACTCCCTGCCCTTTCTCCCTTTGAGAGGAGTTATTAACCTGTGCTAATGCTGTCTAAACGCTCACTAGCTGGTAGCAATACTTGTGGGACAGATGATTTAGAGCCACTTGATTCAAAACATTCTCAGCTAAAGCTAAGTAATCATTTCAAGTGATCAAATATCATCTGCCACGAGAAGCAAACACACAGCACAATGATAGTTATCGAGTTTACTCTCAGCAAAGCATATTAATCTTTTCTTCGGATTTTACTTTTGGGAGTAGTAATATCCTCTGACAGAACAATTCAGCTATCTTAAGCTGAGTTTCAAGAAGCACAGCATTTTTCCTCAGCAAAATGAGGTTCAACAGGTAGAATTTCAGCCTAAAATTATGTGCAGTCTTGAGGTGGACCTCATGCCTTTGCATCAGGAGAAATTAGCTAGCATTTTCTTTCTCTTTATTAAGAAAGCTATTTTTGTCATCCATATTGGGCAACTGTATAAAAATAGGCAAGTTTTGTATCTTGGCAGGATTAAATGAGAAGTATGTGTGTCTTTTTTTCATATCCTTGAATATCAAAGCAAGACAAGCCTATTTAGGAAGTAGAATTTTATTGCTTAACATATATTTGCATCCTGCAGTGAAGACATTCACTTTCATGGCACGTTTTCTCCCAATGGTTTCTAAATGCCTTGCAGCACTCACAAAGCCAAATTTTTGCAGTATTTTTCTGAGATGAAGAAGCATTATTATGTTTTCTGACATGAAGAAGGGGCTGCAAGAGGGTGGCAGAGCCTGAATCTGTAGTTCTGGTCACTAGAGATGGTTACATTTTTAAGTTCATCTGAAACAGTTTTGTGAATAAACTACAAGATTGTTTCTAGAAAGAGGAAAAGAGATGGGCCTGGTACTTGTTTAGAACAAATGTTTACTGAAAAAAGCACTTCCTCTTTAGAAGAAGATCATTTAGCATTGGGATTTTTTTCTCCCTAGCTATGGACTGAGGGAAGAAAGTATTGCTGCAACAGCAGTGCTAAGCCTCCCCCAAGGACAGACTGGGATCCACAGGTATAATTGTACCTACTCTGATCTGGCGTCTTTCCTGAGCTTGGTCAGTGGTGGCAAATGCAAACAAAATGTTAACTTGGAAAACACTGAGAAATATCCCGAAATTTCCGAGAAGATACAAAGAGTCAAATATGCACAATGAAGTCAAGGTGGAACTTCTATACAAGAGAGCCTTTAAAGACTCCTTAGGGTAATGAGTAGTTGTGATACAGATATAATGAAGTAAGAAAAGGTGTTTAGGGAAAGGCATAGCTGCTTGATTTACTAACAAAAATGTTCTCTTAGGGGTGTGTTAGTCTAAACTGCACAAAGCTGCAGGAGAGGGTGAGATTTAGCATATCTTCCTCATGTAGCAAACTGAAAACATTTGATCTGTCAAAACATCCTATTTTGATGTTCCAAGGCTGATTTGTTAAAGAAAAAACACATGATCTCTGCATTTCCCTACATGTTGTGTAAGCATTTCATATGTTACTTTAGTGTCAAGTGTTAAGAATTTGTTGGTCATCTTCAAATCTAGCAAAATTATGGAAAGCTCAGAAATTGCTGAGTCCCATTCAAATCACCAGCCAGGTAGTGCCTTGCTTTAGGGACAGACCTGCTTCATAAGCTTGTATGTTGCTAATAGAAAATCCACGTTGAGACAGCCCTAATCACAGTTCGTGGTCAGTCATGAGAGTCAGAAGAAATCTATGCCTTGTTCATAAAAGCAACTTAAATTTAAAACCTCTGCTCTGGGTTTGAAATTACCTTTTAAGAATATAAGCTTGTATGATTCTATGACTGCAACCCTTTTCTTCGAAATGTTGAAGTCAAAGATTTGAAGAGATCAATATCTTAATAGCTTTTTGTCCTCTGCCACAAGTGGTCAAGAATGAATTTTGCTGAAAATTGAAGAACAAACTTGAAGCTGAATTTGAAAGTTGCCGTTTGGTCCAGCTGCAGTCCCATTCATCCTCCTTTACATAGGAGGACCAAAGGGAGTCTGAAAGGCAGAGAGCCTCAGATTGACCCAATGAAACATAGTTGACCACTGACACTTCATGCTATGGCAAACAAAGCACGAAACCTACCACACAGGAGGAGTGTGAAAAGGCTAAGCATTGATCTCAATGCTTCAGATTTCTGTTAAAGAAAATAGACAAAATTAAGATGACAACTATCTCTCAGTCCTAAGATTACAAGCATATTTAGATTGAGGGGGGAAGGTAGAAACTTATTGCATGGGCAAATAATTACGTGGTTGTCTAAGAAGCAAGGTTTTTGCATTGCTTTTGATGCTTTTTCTATGCATGACAGAATGAAAGTTTAGTGGTCTGAGCTGGATTTTCCACATTCCTCAAAAGACCAGTCAGACCGAGTCTTTGATAACAGACTCATCAGTTTGGCAATATGGAGCTTGAGGAAATGTGCATAAGTTTCCCTCCTATTTTATTTTATTTGACAACCTTTTTTTGAAGATCAGAGCATACTTACAATTTTTATAGAACTCCTAAATCATTAAGCTTGCCACATATGCTTATAAATGGTTTTTGTAGTCTGTTCAGTTTTTTCATATGCTGGGTTTATGTCAGGTAAACTGGAATAAATGCAGGCTCCTGACTCCCACCTGATTATTAATATCCCCATGAACGCTTGCTGGCAAACTGAGTTAACTCTCTACGACTTGAAGTAGCCACTAAATAAAATACACTTACTTTTCAGCTTTCAGACCTTTTTGGTCTAGTTTCAAGTCAAATGTAAGTGATATATCAGCCTTGGTAGAGGTTGATATGGCTGTCCATCATCTTCAGCCTTCCTGGGCTCCTAGAGAGTACAGCTGCTTTGGTCAGCTGGAATTTGGCTATAGGCTCTCACCAGTTAAAAAATGAAGGAGGACGTGCCTACAGCAGGTGCCACCAAGATGTTTGAAAGGTTGCTATGAAATAATACAGACAGAACAATAGTAATGAGTCAGTTAAAACCTCAAACATAGAAATGTTAAACTTAATAAGCCGAAAACTCTGAAGTGTGTCAATTTTCCTGGTTTCTACGTTTGTTGGTTTTTTTAAACATCTTTCGTATTTGCAAGATCTCTAAAGACACCCGTGCCTTTTCTGGTAACGGGATAAATACGGTACTTACTGGAATGAGATCTTATTTTGTTCCATTTCAAACCAAATAAGTGTGCTGTAGAGATCATGGAAGTCTGTAAAGGGATTTGCCTCCAAAGCTAACAAGCCAGCCATGGCACAAAGGGAGAATAGCCCTAGTTTGAAGTCAGCAGTTACCAAAATGCAGTGTGTTGGCACTCTGAATGTCAGTTTTCCCTTTTGTAAAGCATGCTGCAGCCTTCTGGAGCCAGTGCCTCATGCTGTGGTGCAGGATCTCTACCTTTGCTACTCCTTTTTCTCCTTTAATTGACATTCAGGGAAAATGGGCAGCATGGACAGTCTTTGCTGCATCATTCTCCATAGCTGCATGCAAGCATTTTCAAATGTTGTACTGTATGTCTGGTTCAGATGGGTCACAGGAGAACATTATTTCATTAGTAAATGCAAGAACTGCAGAAGGACTTGGTGTTAGCTAAATATCAGGCCAGAACCTTGGACTTGGGCTCCAGATTATCCGCTGAGCCCACAGCAGGGAGCAGCTGACCAACTGTGCCTCCAGAAGTGCCTAACTTCAGACATGACCAAGCCAGGCTCACACAGCGTATGTGCATCCCCAATTTCAGCACAAGTACTGTCACCCTTTGTTAAAAAAAAGGACCTGGCCATTTCCTGTGCTCTCTGAGGGATCTGGGGAAAAAAACCAAAAAAACCCAACAAAACATAGCACCCTAATTCACAAAATGTTCTGTTGTGTTTCTGCCTGAATCTCATCAGGCACTAGCTGGTGCCACTTTCAGAGCACTATTTCTTAATTCTCTCTTCTTTGCTTCATACTTATCTCACTTTAGAGAGTGTGAAATTTTTCAGTTCATTATGTTCTGAACTGTTATTTAATTGAAGCCCCTAATGTTCAGTCAGTACACACTGCACACAGTCATTTAAAATATTCCAGCAGTGCACATTTTTTATAAGTGGTTCAATTGGAAGTGATCAAGGTTTGAGACTTCCAGCCTATAAAGGCTTCTGCTGTGGAAATGTGAAGTGCTACTCTCAATAATTTCAAACTGCTTCCTAAGCAGGGCTTCTGTTCTGACTCTCTTAAACTGCAGCATAATTTCTCAGCACGGTTTATGCCCAGAACCTTCATTTAATGGCTCACACAGAAAGGAGCAAGTTGCAGGATTTGATGGAGCCCACTAGCTGTGGAGCGTGGTGGGAAGCCCCGCTCTTTGAACAGAGAGGCTGGGTGGGAGATTTTTGTTTCTCTCACCCCATCTTGTCCAGAACTGCTGGAACAGAGTGACTGCCCCCACTGCCCTTTTTTCTGCATGGTGTGTGCCATGCTTGCAGCTTTGTCCTCAGCTCCATGGGACCTGGTGTGACTGAAGTGTGAGCACAAAGACTGTCTCTAAATGGATTTTTTCCAGTAGCACACTCTGAAACTCCAGTGTTGTAAGGTGGACACCACCTAGAAGAAACTAGAATGAACCACGGCATTGAGGAGAGCAGATCACAGCCAGCTGCAGTCTCACTGCCCTGGAGTGAAGCTGTGGTGCAGGGAAGGTACTGCCCAAGGATAATGTACAGTTGTGCAGCTCCTTAAAGTTTTCTCTGCCTCTACTTTGGACATGGCTGCTACATGTGACAACACAGACTGCAAGCTCACTTTTCTTCCCTTTTCCACAACCTGTGTGTTGATGATAAAAGGAACCATGCTAGGGATAGTTGTCTTCAGTCTTCTCAAGCCTGATTCTGTGCAGCAAAGGAAAGGCTCTGCTTGTGAGGGACAAAATGAAGCTCACCACCTTCCTTCTCCTGCTGCTCAGAGCAAAGGATAAACGGGGATCACCAGCTGTCTGTTGTGGTGGGACAGGCTGGTGGCAGTGGTAGTTTCCACTACTTTTCATTGTTCAAATTTAAAGCTGAAGAGGAGTCAGAGATTCCAGTTTTATTGAAAATGCTTGGTAATCTCTAGTAATGACCTAGTCTAACTAAAGAACAAGCACTTGTTAAAGGTCATTTTCCAAGTGCTGTCATCTTCTATTCTAATTAATATCAGCCCTGTATGATGTTGGCAGTGGCTTCAACTATTTTAGCATGGGAAGACTGGACTTTCAGTGACATTTAAAATGAAAAAATGTAAATCATCTCTCATGAATGCCGTAATCAAGGTATTCATTAGCTAACCCTGGACTGCAGAGGAACACCTACAGAAACAAGCTGTGAATCTTGGATAATATTGTAGGAGTGACAAGTCTTCCAGACATGACCCAGTAAGCTGCTATCAGCTAGGGACATGTCTAAAGAGGTAGCCAAAAAGACCATGAAAAAGACAAATTAAGCACAAGGAGGTAGGGTCTACACTACTAATACTTAATAAAAATGTAGAACAAGTAGCTCAGGAACTTGCAGATTTAGGAAACTCTTTCCTTGAAGATCTTTATCCTGATCCTTTAAAAAGATTGATAAAAGCCCTGAAGCATGAGCAGACACGATTATATCCTTTCCAGAATGCACTAGGAGTAACCACACCCACTCTAGATTTATACCTTGAGGCAGGAAGAGTTCAATAGAACACTGACCCTGAATCCAGTTACCTGGTATATGTCTGTAATGTGCATTTGTCCAAGACAAAGGCATCTGATGTTGATACAAAGATAGGGGGAAATGGTGATTCTGTTGCTATTCTTGGCAGCTTGTTTCAATATTTGATGACTCTCACTTTCAAAAACAAAATTTTCCTATTGCTTCAGGTCCTAATGGTAGATTTTGTACTGCTTTGTTTTGCTGGATGCAAAAGCGCTCTCTCTAGTCCCTGGAAATTTCCCTCTGTGAATATACTTCTATGGAATAGTCAAGTTTACCTCCCAGCTTCTTCTTTTGATGAGAGAGGCACAAAAAGCCTCTTGCTCTAAGTTTCCTCCAGCCTGAAATTCATTTTAGGATCTCCCCTCTGTGTTCCTCTAATTTTTCAGTACTCCTCAAAGATTACTCCACTGGAATATACATGGTTGCTCATAACACCAAGGCTGTTTATGGTGGTATTTCTGTCTTTGATTTCCATTTTGCCTGGTCAAATATCAAAGTCCTTCAGTACTCCTTTTAGTCTTAATGTTCCTTGGCACTCCCATTCAGTTCCATGCTTGTTGTTTCAATCACTACTGTTGATGATACAGTTTCCACAGTTCACAGGTGGAGCCTGTATTCTGGTTTCTAGACATCTGGCTTAGAGTTCGGGTGCATTAAAAAGTTCTTAGGTTTCATGATCCCATTTAACAAATATTTTGGACAAGAATGTAAGAGCTTCACGATTATCTTAACTTAGACTGCCTGCAATTGTTATGTCTTCTTCAATTCTTTTTTTTTTTTAAGATTAATTTTCTTATTTTTATAAGTCAAGTGTTGCTGTTTTTTAAAATATTCTTAAGTTCATGTGCTGCATGCCCTGTTTATACAAGAAATTCTGTAGTCAAGTTTAAAGTCTCTTGGAAGATTTTTACTTACATAGATAAAAATAGGGACATGTTCTCCAGTACATTTTCTTGGAACAGAGATTGCTAAACTCCACACTTTTCACATTTAGTCATAATTTCAGAAAAACAACAGTACCTAATTCCTTGCAAAGTTTGTGAAGTTCAGCTCCAAATTCAGTTTTCCCAATAGTGGGTTGAATAAAAAATTGTCTCTCCAGGTACTTGCTCTTTTTACTGTACAGGACAAGAACTACACAGAATGAGTGTTTGTGGCTCTTGTTAAATGTCTTCATGCTCAGGAGGTAGTTTGTACAGCCATTCAGTGAGGAAAAACAGGGATCATCTGCACTGGGCAGTTCTTGAGCTAGGCATCTCCTAGGAATGGTCTAAAAGAAATGCCTCTGCTCAGGCAGTGTCAGGCCAGAACTGTGTCAGAGCTGTCGAGTTTCTTACCAGGGTCTGTGCAAGCCTTCACAATCATAGAATCATAGAATGGTTTGGGTTGGAAGGGACCTTAAAGATCATCTTTATGTTCCAACCAGCTGCCACGGGCAGGGACACCTTCCACTAGATCAGGTTTCTCAAAGCCCCATCCAACCTGACCTTGAACACTTCCAGGGATGGGGCAGCCACAGCTTCTGTGGGCAACCTGTGCCAGTGTCTTCCCACCCTCACAGTAAAGAGTTTCTTCCTAATATTTAATCTAAACATCCCCTTTCTCAGTCTGAAGCCATTCCCCCTTGTCCTTGTAAGCAGTCCCTCTACAGGTGTCTTGTACCCCTTCAGGTACTGAGTGGCCTCAAAAAGGTTTCCCTGGAGCTTTCTCTTCTCCAGGCTAAATATCCAAATTCTCTCATTCCCTCCTCATCAAGGAGGACTCCATACCTCTAATCGTCTCCATGGGCCTCCTCTGAATTCACTCCAACAGGACCACATCCTTCCTATATTGTGGCCCCCAGAGCTGGATGCAGCTCTCCAGGTGGGGTCTTACGGAGCAGAGTCAAGAAGAGTCACCTCCCTCCACCTGCTGGTCATGCTGGTTTTGGTGCAGCCCAGGACTGGTTGGCTCTGTGTGCTGTGTATTGAAGTTCACTTGCAGAAAAGACCACGGCCATGAGTGACCTGAAGTTGTGCAAGAAAGAGTAGGATCTGATCTGAGTGACACTGCCAAATGACACACAGGAGGAGCAGAGGTGCAGCCCTGCCACCCCTCTCCATCCTGAGCCAAGATTTTCATGTCCTCTGTAGTTGAGACAATTTTCTCTCAATTCCTCCTGCATTTTCATCCAGCCACCCCACTGTGTACCTGCCCTCACAGATGCCGTAGTCTCTGTCCTTCACATATGTCCTTCACACATATCCCACACAGAATCCAAACACAAACCCAAGAACTTAGGTGATTCAAAAGTGTGAAGTATTTCACAGTTTTCTCAGACATGTGATACACGTTTTGGTGTGCACATATAGATGCCAGCTTGTAGCAGCTTCTTTTGATGTTGGAAACACATACTGGTAAGTTTTGCAAACAGGTGGGAAAAGAAAATGCAGCACTGGTTATTCGTATTGAACTGTTGCTGGAGGCCATGGCAAACTGGCAACCAGTCACACTAGAACCAAATTCCAAAGAGCTCATAGCCTAATGGACTGTCATTGCTTTGTGTGAACATTGCATTCCGCTGCTCCAAATCCCAATGGCAAGCTGGCTAGTGCAAGGTGTAAAACTCTGCAAGAGAAGATTTCTAAATGAAAGATTACAGCTCTTTCCAGTGTATTTGCCCCATTAATATCCAAAAACTCTGGTTCATGCTATAAACATAATGAGCTAATAATCTCCATTTCACCATGAGGATGTATTTGTATCAGAAACTTGCAGTGTTTTCTCTCAGTGACAGATTTATATAGCATTTAAAAAAATATCTTGGAAGCAGTTTGATCCTTATTTGGTTAGGATCACACAGAATTAAATACTGGCACTGTGAGATTAAAATTTCCCCCTCCTTTCCTCCAAAGCATAAAAATGACTGGAGTCCATTGTAACTACCTTGTGTCTGAACTGTGTAGTTACCTTGGAACAGCTACCCTAATTCCCAAGATGGGTGGCATGCTTACTGTTCCAAGAATGCTCAGGGACCTCTGGATGAGTAAATCTCTGAAGATACTGCTTTTGATATTTATCTATAATCCCATTCATAACTTGTAATGTTGCAGTTTATGCTGTGTTTCTTAATCCCACAGCCTGTACTTAGGACTTGCTTCCCAAAACCCTGTTGATGTGGATGTGAACGGCCAACTTATTCTGCTGTGGAAAATGGGGGTCTTCTCCAAAACACCAAGAATACTTTCACACTGCTTTGAGCATCAGCATTTGAGCTGATTTGTGTGGAGAGAATTCCACTAAAATACACATTTTTACATAGAGTGACAAGCTTGTGTACTCTTCCCTAGCAGACACATGTAAAATCCAGCTGAAAGCTATATTAGGTGGACATATCTGTTTGGTATTTTTTGTTTTAACGTGCAGATTTCAGCAGACCTTCTTGGTCGTACAACTTTGGGAAGTTTTGACATCTGTAAATGCCTGAGCTGTCCAGGAACCAAGTTTCTTGGGAGGTGGTGAGGGATGCTGAAACAGTATCTTGCAGTGGGTCAGCTGATAAAATTACAGTGGTGTGTGGAGGTGGTATTGGCTGAGGGCAGGACCCATAGCGATAATCGAGCATCTCAGCTCTTCCACTGCTCTACCCTGTGACCATAAAAAAAGTGCTCTGTTTTTCTGTGTGGCTTCTCCACCTATAAAATGGCATTTTGAGCTTAACGCTTGGAGAGTGACATACTGTCCAAACTTTCCCTGGAAGAACTGAGCTGATTTGGTGCCTAGGATGTAGTAGAGTCAAGCCCTGATTGGTAATATGGTGGTAGGTCAGCACTGGTAATACTGGAAAAGAAACACTCTTCAAATCTCTGCAGTTTCTTCTTGTGACTGGTGAGTTTTGGCTTAAGGCTACAGCGCCAGTTCATGGAATGAGTAAGAAATGCGTCTGTTGAGACACGGCCTGAACTCCCTCCCACAGGAAAATGGGCAACAGTGTTTGCAGCCACTTGTGAGTCATGGTACCGTGTACCACAACAAATCACAGAACCACTGACAGACTGGCACAACAGTACTCTGTGCAGGGAAGGCGCTGCATTTCAGGCGTGTTGTCCACTTACACTGCCAGCGCAGCCATGAAGAGCTGTGGGTATTTGAAAACCTTGGTTAAAACCAGGGGAAGCAAAAGTGTTGGAAGCAGTCACTGTGGGCGGGATGAGTTCTGAGGGGCCATGGTAGTTCTCCAGCCCCAGCAACATCCCAACGAGGGGGTGCAAACAAAACTAGTGCTTCTAATCTCAACACTTGCTTTTATCTGAAAATAATTAGCTGAAGAAAAGTAAAACTCCCTCTGTCCTTGCAAAGCTGTGAGGGAAGGGAAGTGCATCTAAGATCGCTTCAAATGAAACAGTGAGGCTCAGAGGAACCAGAGACCTCTGCTTGTATGCTGCATTCCTTACTCCTGAGACAAGTTTATGAAGGAATGGAGTGTCTTTAATCATTTAATTTGGCTAATTTAAAACTACATATGCATAATTTATTTACAGAGAGGTAAAACCCTCTAATTCCTGCATTTATTATTGTAACACACAGTATTTGAGTGATTTTTTTTTTTACTATTGCAATCTGCACACTGCCTGAGAGTGTTAGTGTGCTACACATCATGCCTGAGTGAGTGTGTTTGAGGGGGTTTGAGACTCCAATTCACGTATACCACCCTCCATAAATTATGTACTTAACTTCCATTTATATACAAAGGCATTGCAGAAATTATAATATAAATTAATTTACAGGGCTTTAATTCCCAGCCATTATTTTATGTCCTTTGTTTTAAAGGAAAAAAAAACAAAACCAAAAGAGGGTCTTCCCTTTCCCACTCCAAGGGGGGTTCAGTTTTGGTAATACTGCAATAGTGCCGTATGTTAAAGGTGCATTTGGCTCGTTCACAGCAAAACCCAGGGAACCAGCCTTGTTGAAACTACTTCCAAATACAATTTATGCAATCTTTTCATGTAAGTGGGACACCTTTTCTAATTCTAGCTCATGGGAATTTAATTGCCAAGTTTGAGCCTTTGTCAGGGTATCTATCACTTTTCAAGGACTTCATGGATGGAAAAAAAATTCAGTGAGGTCCAGCTCTTTTACAAGGCTTGACAACTATTCTGACCTTCTCAGAGTGTAAGACATGAGAGCCCCGAAAGACCTGGCTGAGACAAAGTAAGACAATTGATTCCAGAGCTGCCTCATTCACAGGTACCTTTAAATTATATTCCAGCCTGACCCAGAAGGTTTCTGCCATGTGAGTATCACCCCACTCACCTTTAGAGAGCTGAATTTCCCCTCATTCCTTTGCTGACCTGGCTGTACTTTGTGCAGCCAGCTTCACTGAAGGCATTGTGTGTCCACCATAATGCCTCTCATCACTAATTCACAGTCCCTTGGCATGTATGAAAGCTTAAATTATTTCCTGCAGTGTGCATTAGCTTGCACATGTCTACACTGAATTTCATCTTCCATCATGCTGTCTGGTCAAGTCTTTCTGGAACATGTCGTAGCTCCCCATAGTCTTGAGTAACCTAAAAAATTCTGTGTCATCCGGACATTTTGCTAATTCACTATTTACATACCTACTCCCAGGTCACTAAGAAACATCTCTTACTACAAACTTTGGGCTGACAGGCATAAATTCTTAATGTGTATTGAAACCATGAGCCAATCTAGGGCTATTTCTTAGTTTGATATATTTGAAGTAGCTTTTAATGGCTTATCAGTAGGTGTTGAAGGGAGTGAAATCTGTGATAACATTGCAGGTTGTGCTTTCTTCAGCTGGGATTGCCATCACAGACACTGGGGCTGGCATTCTGCTCCCCTGGATGAGAAACTAGCTCTTTCCTAAATCTGCATGGAATTTGAGCCTCTTCCCTTCACTGTATTTTTCCTGTGCAGGAAGGATGACAACTCCCATAGGCAGCAGCAGCTACTCACGGTGCAGAAGGAGAAATATATGTCTCTGTTCTAGGAAACTGGGTTGACCTATTCCCCTGGAGCTGGTTGGCACAGGAGGAGGAAACAGGAGCTGACAGAGACCAAGACCATGCACAGGGGCAGAAGAAAAGATGTGGGCCAGTCCTGGCTGTTGTTGAGCCTCCCACCAAAGTTATCTTCCCCAGCTCTGCTTGTGTGGTTACTGATGTGCCCCTCAGAGTGGCTCCCTGTCTGCTCTCCTTAGAAATGCTGAAGGCAGTATGTGGTCCTTTTTCCCAAAAATGGGTGATGGGTCATGTTGAACATAGCAGGTACAGTGTCTGACAGTGTCCCTTTGCAAGAAAGTGTGGCATAGCCTCATCCTTCTAATGTGAGATGCATCTCAAGAGAGTAATTTAACCCACCTGGTTCCTTACTTGCCATTGTAGAAACTCTCTATTTTACTTTGTAAATATTTTCTGTTTCTTCCTAATCTATAGGAATATATGTCAGTACTCACAGTGACAAAGAGGGAGGTGCTGTGGGCTATAGGTTGCTTTGGAGGAGAGGACAGGATCAGGACAATGAAGGTGATGTGGAGGGAAATGCTGGATTTTGAAATTTTAGTAAGTAAATTTTACAGAGGAGGAGGAGGAATCTCCTTTTCTCTCTCCTTCCTAAATCATCTCAAATGATACAAAATATTTGAGGGTTGTTAGCTCTCCTGACAATGCCAGCACCACCCTGGAAATGTTACCACCAGTGCCCGATGTTATGTCCAGGAGCAGCAAAGCAAAAACATGAGCTGAACACTCAAACAGTGAATCATTGCCACTAGCAATGATGTTTTGTTGACAGCAATAGAATGGTATCTCTTTCCCAGAGGTATTTGTCATTCCAGGGTATATGCAGGCTCAAGTATATGAGACTGATCTGGATTATGGTTGGCAACACTTAGAAGGTTATCTTTGAAATCAGAAGAAAAAGGACTTAATTACAAGCACAGTAATACTATCAAGCTGGGGCAAATCCTGTGCTTAATCCTGTACTACTGCTCTGGAGTTCTGCCTGGTTTGGATACTTGTCTTTGGCTGTTTCCTCATGAAATCACTTCCTGGACTGGATGGTTTTGGTAGAATCATTTTTGCAATAAAATGATGGAGGGCAGAGAAATATTTGACTCTCATGCTGAGCACACTTGGGAAAACACTGCTCTGCCCACAGCCCCTATATGAACACAGGGAGAAGGCCACAGAGCTGCACAGGTGCTTTGTAAACCATTGCTCATTCCTACCATGGCAAAGGGCCAGGGTCCCTCAGCCACCAGCTCAGACCTCTGGTCTGCTGGGGAAACCAGCAGCAGAGCAGCTATAGAAGAAGATAAAATCTCTGTTTTCAGCTTGTCAGCACTCCTGTATGAAGCAACACTTGTGTGATCTCCTTCCTGTGGTGCCCAGCTTTCCACACGTGGGCTGCACTGATCCTGAGTGCTTTGGCAGGGAGCTGGCAGGTGCTGTGATCCCTGGGAGGGGGCTGTGCTGCAGGTGCAGTGAAGGCACCTGCTTCCCCAGAACAGCTTCAGTCACTTCGTTCCCAGCCTGCAGGCTTTGGGCAGCTTTGCCTTAGATTACATCTCCCACATCATCCCATACCTCATCACCCTCTCTACCCTCCTCCCTGTCCTCCAGCCTCTCCTCTCCCCTCCTGCCCTCAGCCACCCTCCAGCTTCCTCCCTGCCCCTCCAGCCATCCCCGTCTGCATTCCTCTTGTCTGCTCTGCTTGCCTCCCACCACAGCATCGCACAGACTGTGCCTTTCTGCAGATGGACTGGGCCAGTCACCCCCGGCTCTCTGCGGGACACTGGCTCCCAGCAGGCAGCAAGGGCCCTTTTCCTCCTCCTCTCTTTGAGGTGACCTGCAGCTCCTGGGGGTTCCATGAACCCTGGAGCAGTCTTAGGGAGCTGGAGTTCAGCAGTGCATTCCTCCAGCAAGATTTTTTTGGGGGGCTAGGCAGACAGGGTAGACAGTCTGAGGGTTGCCTTATTAAAAAGCGGTCTTTGGGGTTTGTGGCAGTGCATGGGGCAGTGGGAAGGGGTGCATGGGGCAGTGGGAAGGGGAGCATGGGACAGGAACCCTGCGGAACAGGATGCACACGAGGCTTGAGGCTGTTTGGGAGCTGTGGTTTCAGGTACGAGCTGAGCCATTAAGCAAAGCTGCCTCCAGCACTGCCCTGTCAGAGCATGGAAATGGGGCCAGCCCCTGCCCAAAGGCACCATAGAGTCCCTTTTCTTCCCATGGTGCCCTGGCCAGGCCTGCCCTTACTTGCTTCGCAGAGGGCTGCGAGCCCCGGAGGGAGCCCAGCCCCGGGGGCTGTGCCATCCCACCAGCCAGGATCTCTGCCCATCCCCTGTGCCCCACGGAGCCGGTGAAACCTGGCCGGCTCCCCCAGCCCCCGGAGAGCCCATGGAGTGGTGGGTGCTTGCCTGGAGCTGGGGGTTGTTAGAGGAGGAGGAGTTTCTCCCTTGACATTTTCACAGCTCGGGAAGGAACAGGAGGGATTGATGACTCTGAGCCCAGGAAAGACAAAGAGGTGATACTGCCCTACTGAGCTTTGATAAACCCAGGCAACCAGCCACCACATGTTCTTACAATCCCTCACTCCCACATATGCATGAGAAACGCTACTGTGGGGCTTTTTCAACATTACTGCATACTTATTAACTGACGTGCCTTTGTTTTCTATCAAAAATCTTGTTTCTAAACCTCTCCTTATAACTCACCACATAGACACATGCACATACTAATTTTTCTGTCAAAGAAATCAGTACTGTAACATTTGAAGGGGAAAGTAAAAGACCATTTTAAACTACTTTTTTTTTTTCTTTTCACCATTTTCTTTCACCAAATGACTCT
Organism: Machaerirhynchus nigripectus; assembly: GCA_013397975.1. NCBI lineage: Eukaryota > Metazoa > Chordata > Aves > Passeriformes > Dicruridae > Machaerirhynchus > Machaerirhynchus nigripectus. Next base: position 60,501 of record VZRQ01000117.1, on the reverse strand, counting down.
TCAGCTCTTAATTTCACAGACATTGTGCTCAGTTTCAGTAGCCTGCAGAGGTCTGTGGAGGTGTGATTGGGCAAGCTTTTGCTAACAAAACCCTCTTCATTTTTTTCTTGTAAGCAGAGTGTTTGCACCTTGCAAACCCGACACTCCTACTGAGGCACAGATTTGTAAAGGTGTTTTGGCATCTCCCTCCCAGCAGGTCAGACTTGGAGATTTGGCTTTTCCAGTATGATAGTTTGCTCTTTTATTGGTTGAATTTTCCTGCTGTTGGAGGAATGGCAAATCTGATTTGACTTTTCTGGGGGCAGAATTACAGGAGCACAAGACAAAATCCTTTAAAAATATCACCTGATTAATTCTCTCAGATACCCATCAGGAAAAACAGGCACTTTAACTCATTTTCTCCCCACAAAGCAACTGTCTCAGAATATGAGAACCCACTTCTAATTCAGGGTGATGGCTACCTGGCTGGATGCAGCAACATGCAGATGCATTGAAGAAAATGTGGCACAGCAGCTTCCTAGCAGGACTTCACAGCTTCCAACCCCTGAGTGCTTTTTAAGCACTAACTCAGTAATTATGTATCATGGACAGGCCTACTTTTTCGCCATCATTTCTACATTTCACTGCAACTTTGCAAAATGATCAAATGATTGCGATCTGGAAGGTTCATGCTCTCTGTCCTGTATTCAGGCTCTTGCACTACACTATTGTGCCACGGAGGCACTTAGTGAAACTAATTGTCTTTGCTGCTGTCCTGCCTAGAGGGCCACGGGGAACACGATCCCGTTGTACTAATTTCTGGATAAGCACATGATGTGAGTCCCCACACTGATGAATATATTACATAAATGTAAAAAGAGATCCAGAGAGAGCAGGGACACACAAAGGAGTGAACAACACAGGAGCACAGAATGGCAGGTCGTATCAGTGGGCGTATCAGCTACAGCATGTCCTGCTCCCACTTGGGGCCAGTGGTTGGAATACTTTTCACAGGGGTGGAAGGAGGTCTGTTGGATGCACAAGCCACAGCTGAGACTGCAGCTCAGCACTGATGTGTATCCGAAGGGATTGTCAGGCTGGAGATTCTCTGCTTGCTGTGTTCTGCAGGATGCAGCATCTGAATAGCATCTTCTGTGCCAAGCATCTCCATGATGGAACCTGAGACGTTATAATTCCAAAACACCCACCAGACCCCAGAAAACTGCTGAAGTGCTTTTGAAATGGCAGAATTCTGATGTGGTCAATTAACCCCCTGCTATGTAGAACCCTGATATCTCTGTATAAATAAAATAAAAGGCAATAGTGCTGGATTGATGGCATAGCTGGGGAAGAAAGCAGCGATACCATGAGATAGTTCCTTATGAATTATTTATTGGGCGCTGTGATCAGAGCTCTGTTTAGCCTCTGTCCTGCTCTAGGTCATCACAAGCATATACCCCATGCCCCAACTCAGAGCATTAAGCAGCCATGCCAAAGACAGGATCTTTGCATGGCTGCCTCCAGATCCCAACACATACCCGTGTAGCCCCTATAATGGACAAGCACATGTATTATTAAGCAGCAGAAAGCACTTGTACAAGGCTGACGGCACACATGACTTATTTACACTGACCTAAAATAGCAGCACTTTAAATGATACAAACACAGAAGACTTTAAAGTGCTCCATGGAGATTTGTGAATACAGAAGAACCCTTTGGCTAATCCTGAAACATTGTTTTCTTAAAAAGTCATCTGATTTTCTTTTATGCACCTGCCATTACTTTCCCTACCTAGAAGTGACTTCCTTTGGTTTTCCCTATATACTGGATTATTAGCAGCTCGGTTATTAACAATCCTCCCACTTTTGCTTGCAGATGCAGCCTTTCAGAGCTGACAGTTCCTAAGGGCTTGGGAATACTCTCCCGCAGGCTTGCAGGGTGGAGGATTCATGGTTTTTTTTTTCTTTTAGCTGAGATTCCTGGTGGAAAGTGGCTTTAAATGGCCCCGCTTCAGCTATGCCCACTGGCCAGGCTTGGCACATTTTGTCCCCACTGTCACTCAGTGTGTGTTTGGGGACAGGGGCTGTGTGCCCAGATGAGGAAGGAGGTCACTGCCAGAGTGGCTGGGAAAGGCTCCGGGGGGTGTGCCAGGATCATGGGGTGAAGGCCAGAACGAGTGAAACCTTAAAATATATGTGTATGTGTGTGAGGTGGGGGGAACCTTAAAGATTATTTAACAAAAAAAAACCCCTCAGAGTCTGACTTATATGAAATTTAATTTAATTTATTTTTACACCAGCAGCTGTCAGTTCAAAGAACAAAAACAAAGTAGCCATCTGTGCTTAATTTCATAAATCTACTGTAGATTGTCACATGATAGTGGAACTTGGACAAAAATATGTCATGTGATTGGGTCCAGTCCCTTTAAAGTCAGGCTTTCATATATAGTCAGATGTAGTTGCAGATATAGGCACGAGGCCCAGCCAAGCAGGCAGCGACGTGTCATGAACTGAGAGGGGTCAATCTGACAGAAATCCCAGTTTCTAGGACTTCTAACATACTCCCTTCTTTTCATGGCAGAAGTATTTTGGTTCTTTTTGCATTGTGTTATGTTTTTAATTATCAATATTGGAGCAAAACTATGAGCTTATTAGATAATAGCAATGCCTGCAACATGAAATGCAACATGAAGTAACTCCCCTCCCATGAGAGCTGCAAGGGCATGGAAAAAGCAGGGTGCCAGGGAGCTGTGAAGGACCAAGGGTGGTTGCAGCGTCAAGAAGTCTCACCTTCCATCAGAAGCTCTTCCCCGATTCTTTCGATGTGACAAAAAGCATTTTCTTTAAACCTCCACCAAGCACAGGTAAATCAGAGAAACATAAAGAAATGAGATTTTCTTTATCCATTTGAGAGGCAGGGCTAATAGAGAAAGTCAGAGTGTGTTTACTCTCCAAAATCATATTACTAAGAAAGTGCAAGGGAGAGAGATCAGAGGGGGTGTAATTAAAATACAGATCAAAAAGTCACATTTTTCAATTTGCCATGTGAAAAAAAAATAACAATCAGCTTGTCATATTCTCATTAAATACCAGATGGTTGAGCATGAGTAATAGATCTCTGGCTGACAGAAATCTGCAAACTCTTTTCTTTGGAGAGTTTTTAACTTCAGCAATCCGACCATATCGAACAGTCAATAATGCTGTCAAGGTGAATGTATTTGTTTAGTATTTACGTGCATGTATTTGTCTGTGCGTGCCAGAGCGTACGTGCGTGTGGGGTGGAAACCAGAGGTGGGCCCCAGAGAACGTAAAATTGCCTCTTAACAGGTAAGTTTAGCTGCCTAACACACTTTTATTCTCACAGACACAAGGGTTTCCTGAGGTTTAACGTTTTCCACCGTCTCATGGATAATTAACTGATGACCACAGCTAGGCTGAAAGGAGAAGGCCACAGCTCCTTTATCTAACGCAGCCACATAACTATAAAGCAGGTTGTCACTCTCACCTGGAGCCCCGCAGACCAATCTCTTTCTTGCACCATTGCTGTTCCCTCCAGTGGAGATCCAGCGGCTGCAGGCAGCCCTGTCCCACTGCCTTTTCCAGGGCCAAGTCACCCCCAGACTAACTCCAGCAAAAGTTTTGCAATGTTCAAACTATTTATAACTTTGACTAGTTGTCACTAGTGCTGTATGCCGATGACATTGACAGGCTCTGGCCATAGACCACCACTGAGACGGTATGAAGAGAGAATGAACAAGATGCTTTGTTTCTTCCCCACATGATTTACTCTCTCAGTGGGCAACATGATGCAGCACAAGGATGTGGTGAGGTGGGGGAAGCTCAGACCTATCAGAGGGTGCTCATGGAGGCAGCACTGTCAGCACTGTCGGTCTGCCGGAGCCAAACCTTTCTGTAGCCGGGCTCCTGTCTTGCTCCCGAGGACAAAGATGCATCCAACTGCTCCCTCACTGGACTTCAGCCATTTGCAAGGCTGGATGTCAGCACAGCTAAATAACTGGGAGCCCTGAAAGGCCACTGTAATAAAGGAAACAGTTAAGCCCGCCAGCAACATGTGGAATTTCGGAGAAATCCTGCATGTATGCAGAGGGGGCAGCCATGCTCCTCTTGCCTGCTCCAGCCTGTCATGGAAGTGAACACACACTGGTCTCTCTTAGAGACCTTGCATTTTCTTTTAATCCCATCAACACCACCCCCTCCTCCCTTCTTCTTCTTGTTGCTGTTTTCCCTTAACCTAAAAGCAGTTATTTTGAATGAAAGTAGATTATCTGGTCCTTGTATATGGAAAAACATCAATTACTGTCAAAGAACAACAGTTTTTGTGGTAGGAGTGTGGTAGCTTTATTCTCCTACAAGTTTGGGCTGGACTGATACTTAGAGTAATAGTTAATGCCAGAAGAGAGCTTGTGAGGTTTCTTTGGCCTACTCTTTTTGCCAGGAAGGGATATTTCCCTACGGGATATTGTAACCGAGCTTTAATTAAAAAAATTAGAAGGCATTAAAGCAGCACAAAGTAATATGCTCCTTCGGTGTACCTCACATTACCAACCAACCTGTTAGTCTCAAACCTTCTTCATTCAACCTACTGACACATCTGTGCTCTTGGCAGATCCGGATCTCACAACACTGTGTTGTTCAGGGATACCTAGAAGTGGTGTAGCTACATTAGCACAATAAATTAGCATGGGTAGAGCACCATGCTAATAAGTCTGGATTGCTTCTCGTCCTCAAGCTAGTTCTTTTAGACCTACCTCATTTAGCACTACAACGTGCAGTGCAGATGTATCCACACAGTATCCAAGTCTTTGGGAATGATGCTGTTATGGGGAGCTCAGAAAATCCACGGGTGGTGGGAACAGAGGTGAAGCTGAGAGCTTGGGCTCTCCCCAGTCAAGTCGTCTAGTTGGTCAGTACAGTGGTGTTTGCTTTTCCTACAACAAGGTCTTAGAGCTACTGAGATCTGTAGAAGTTTTGACACCAGCTACAGCTGCTCCAAAACTTTATCCTTTGTTTATTTTTCTAGTCAGATTAAAAATGTTTTCCCAGTGATGATACCTTAATCTCTCAAAACTGTTGATTTCTCCTTAAATTCCATTCAGGTTTGCCAGTTTCACAACATTTTCCTTATGCACTTTTCATGTTTTTAGTTAATTCCAGCATATATTACTGCCCGAATCACCTTTTTTGGGAATTGCCATCTTATCACACCAGCCTTGCTTTTCAGCTGTTGCTTTTTCCGGAGCTCACCCCCCATCTCCTCTTTTTCTCTTGGATTGACAAGGCTGACAGAGGCACCTGTAAGCACTTGCTTTCTTGATCCTGGCTTTAATGATTAGCTTAAGGAGTCTCATATGCTCCTGTCATGCCTATTGCTACCTCTGTCAACTTTCTTTTCAACACAGCAGACTTTGATTGCGCTTAGAGACAAGGTCTGCAGCACCCGCTTTCAAAGGAAATGGAAAGGCAGATATTCTGCTCATGAAGATTGACTTAGTAATGGAGCCAAGGTTAACAAATTCACCTGGAGATTTCCTGTGGCTCTGGAGTCTGTGCTTCTCTAGTCTGGAAGGATGTACTGATGGCAAGGTAACAGTATCCTCACCTGCAGACACTGGCAGTGGTTTTTGGCACCTTCCACGCTGTTTGGCTCTCTTTGAGATCTGTTCACTCTCTGTTTAGCAGACCATGCCTTGCTTGCCTGCCTTCTGTCTACAGGTAAGGTGGTTTTGGAGAGCTGCTGATGAGCCTCTTTCGTTGGTTTGCCTATATGGCTTTCATCAAGACAACAGGTCCAGCCACCGATACTCCAAGAGACACCTAACACGGCACAAACCAGGAGGAAGTTTCCACGTGGATTTAGCCCACCTGACAGCTGTTTCATCTCTCAGGTCCTCACGACCAAGGTCAGAGACTTGGGCAGAGTTGCTATTTGCTCATCAGAACAAAGGAAGTCTTTAAGCTGGTTTTACCACCCTATCAAACCTCTGTGGGCGAGGCAGGAGAGAACAAACTAGTTTTCAGGAGCACAGAGGTATACAAATCTGAGGGTAAGCAGATATACATATAGGTGTCTGATGACTCGTCTGATATACCTGATTAGAGAGAAAGAGTGCTTTTGAGGTTAAGACACTAGAGAGGATTCAGGAAATCTGGATTTTGTTCCCAGCCCCACCACAGATTGCCTGTGGCATCTTGAGTAAGTGTGTTTGTTTGTACCTCAGCTGTCTGTGTGTGTAAAGGGGGCACAGGGCTATTTACCTCCTTGCTTTTCTTCCAGAAAGACAGAACAAGCACAGGGGTAAGTGTCCCTAACCCACGTGGGCTCTCATCTCACTGGGATCTCTTGATACCATCAGTGTGTGAATCACAGTGCTCAAGGGAAGAGAGCCACGTATACTTAACACATGTATGTACCAAGGATGAACGGTTCCAGAAGTATCAGTGAAGTATCAAAAGTTGGCCATTTCTGGGAACAGTAACCATCTTCCTGGCACCTGTCTCTCGCAATCTCAAACTGTTAATGAAAATTTGAATCAAACTGGGACTGAGTATTTTATTTCGTGGTTCACCAGGCAGTAAAGTATTTAAACACCTCCATTTACCTTCCTTCCTGACAATGCCTATCCAGGTCTTTCTGCAAGAACAACAGAATTGAAACAAATTCAGAGCAAGACAAAACCACCTGGATAGCAGTGAAATTGTGGGCAGCAACATTATTTCTCTTTGTTCATTTGTCATATCAATTACATTTATTACATGGTCGTATCAGTCATATGGATCACATAACATTGATTTTTAGATGGGCCTAAAGGGGTGGCACTGAACACCAGAAAAATCTGGTATAATAATTTGTCTGTCCTCCTGTTAGACTCAAATTCTATCCTTGCTGGTTAAATGACAAATACAACCAACCCCAGTCATTCAGGCCTCCACACTCTCCTGCAACCAAAAATAAACATTGTTATTTTTATTTACAATAGCATTAACATTAAGGAGTGAGAATCTCGAGATGGCCCGCTATGTGTTTTTTTCGGTTGATTCAGTGGTCTTGCTACCCTTTTAACCCATTCTAGGTTATTATTCAGAGATCCTGCTTTGAGGTTCTCTCTTGCAATATCTTGCTTTAAGGCTGTTGTAAGGCACTCTCTTGAGAGTCTCTTTTCTTGGCAAACTCTTGTAGCAGCAGGCTTTGTAGGCAGACTTCTTTCATTACATAACCTTTTCCTCTTGATAGGGCATCTGTAGTACTGGAGGGAGGAGGATGCCTGGTGCAGACAGGTTTTATCCTCCCACCTTATTTTCATGTCCATGGATTTTCTCCTCTTTAAGAGAACTCTAATACTTCCCCTTGCTACTGAAAGTAGGTGGAGGAACAGTCAGTTTTTCCTATCCTTGGCAAAATGTTTTCCTGGCACTGTTGCATATTGTGGAGCAAGGAGCACAAGCTCACTGTTGCAGTGATGCAGGAGGAGCAGTGCTCCAGCTGGATTGCCTGGGCTGGTATGTGACCCATCAGACATCCACTGACAGCAGCAATAGAACTAGTGACATGAGCACCTATGTTAGATTCTGCAGGTACAGCTGATGCTAGAGTGTGCAGGAAAACACGTGGGATCATCTCCTGGCAAAATCTGAACATGCACAGTGGAGTGGGAGATGCCATGAGGTCTTCTGGGAAACAGTCCTTTCAAACCTCATAGCCATCTGAGCCCACCTCCTTGGGAGCAGAGATTTAAACTTGAGTCTCTCACATTCTGGCGATATACTCTCATCCTTTAGCCTTACAGAGAAAGGTGAGAGAGTCAGGTTTGGTTTATAATTGAATGCAGGTGTTTAATTAGCTATGACAAAGTAGATCAGACTCAGCAGAATATATTAAGAAAGTCCTGTTCCCAAATACCTGAGAAGGTGGCGATGAGGACAATCTCCTCAATGGGAGACCAAGGTTCAAATCTGCTTTCTAATCAGATGTGTGGGCGAGGAGAGAGGAGGAAGACTTGAAAGCAATTTCCTACCTCTTATGTGGCTAAGGGAAAAATATGGGGGAAGATAACTGTTAGCTGTTTTTTTAGTATTTTTTCTTATCTTCAGCAAAGGATTTATAGCCAGGACTCCCAGAGGAGATAGGTGCCACCTTCTCTCCCAGTGGTAGCTATAACTGCCTCTGCTTAATTGCTTCCCCACTAAATACTTCACACCACATGGCCTCTTGTAGACATTTCTTATCCGTCAGCTTGGGCAGCTTCTTTTCCTACTCTCCAGCTTCTCTAATCCCATCCTGAGGCATCAGATTTACGTTCTCCCTTACACCAGACCTGGCACCCTGGGATGCCTGTGTCTCTAACCCAGGGCTGAGGATTCCAGTATACACTGGGATAGGTGGAAGTTAAGTATTAAACCAGTGTGGGTTTCCTCTTTTGGTGTGAAATCTCCTTTTGCCTCAACTATGAACATGTTGGATGTGGAGGAAAGCAGTAATTCTGGCTGAAGCATGCATACAATTAATCAAGCCTTGTGATCCTCTTTGTCTCAGATCTTCAGTAATGAGTTCCCTCTGGCTAAAATGACATGTTTAAGGTCCTTGTGCTCTTATACTCAGCCTGCTTTATACTTTCTGCTGTGTGTATGGGACTTGCAGGGAACTGGCAAGATATAATGCTTGTACCCTTACTGGTACATGACTCTGGCTTTATAGATCAAAAAGTTTTTCAGATATCAGCCAGAAAAAAATAAATGTATTTTTAATAAGATATTATATATATATATATTAATAATATATTCTTGAAGGTTTTTTCCTTCTAAATGAACAAGTGTGGTTTGTATGGGATGTTTCTCAAATTCTTTGTTTTGCCATGGAAATTTACATTCTTCCTTCTTACACTTAAATTACATTTGCTTCAGTAGAAAATGTCCCCATTCCCACACATTTTAACCTCCCCTAACTTTCCTATGAGAGAAAGTAGAAGCATGGGGGAATAAAGCAGTGAAAATTAACAGGGTTAGCTTGCTTTTTAGACCTGTGATTCTGACACTAGAGCCTATCTGACAAATAGAATTAGTCACATTTTGTAACATTTCATTTCACTGCTTTCACTACACCGGTCACTTTTCCTCTAGCCTTGACATGTCAGGAAGAAGAAAGAGGAGAAGGAAAGCGTTAGTCTTTGTTTCAGGATAGAGTCACCCTTTTCCCTTAGCCAACTCAAATGGTAAAGCAACATGCTCCTGTCACAGATTACCCGAAAAATACCCCAGGATGCATCCTTGCTGGCCCCACTGAAGTTTCTCCCTTCAGAAGTATGCTAATTTTCACGGATTAAGTTCTCAGTGTTGCTCCCCACATGCTGATGTCCCTGGACCTGGCACACATAACATTACATGTGTGCATTTTCTTTGTTTGCTTCCATCACAAGGACAGGTTTTCCACCTCTTGAAAAAGTGGAAAAAAGTGATCCACAAGTCTTGTCATGTTATTGTTGGCATGGCACCATTTTCTGCCACCCTGAGCTATGGCTCTATATCATCCACCAAATAACCTTTTATGTGACACACTTCTATGCTCTCTCCTGGATCCAGTAGCTGGTGTTAGGAAGCTCACCAGAGCTTTACTTCTTGGGTTCCTGTTCTGCAGGTCTTCAGGTTAACGTTTCTAGCTTTAATCAAAAAAGATTATGTCAACAGGAATCATACTGTAGGCTTTCCCGGTGCTGATTGTAACCTTTATTGGTGGTTAATTGATAAAAGTGCTAAAAGTCTGTTTCAGAATTTCTGTTTCATAAAAATGTCTCCTTTGTTGAAGTATCAATTAACCGTCTTGGTTCAAAGTTTATTTCTCTTGTGTGGAGCCATGTATTCTGTAATAATTGTCTAGATTCTGACATTAAATACTGTAATTTCTCCTGCTATGTTTAAAACCACTTCCAAAGGCTTTGAGGTTTTATTTCCTTCCCATTTTCTACATAAAGAGCTGGAGTTTGTTCATGCTTGGGGAGATTAATAAAACTATAGAGTAGATTGTAAAATTCATCCCAAACCAAAATACAGTGAGCTCCATTCCAAGACCTCCTGCAGGCTCCATTTCTTTAATTAAATATATGGCAAGGTTCCCCTCCATGAAGTAAATATATAAAACTGCATATTTGAGGGCAATTATAAGCTACTGTATTTTGACATTTCTTTACTGCAAATCTTGTAACCTTTCTTAAGGGAATTCTGGTTGAATGGATTTCTACTTGAGATATATATAGCAAGAAAGCTTAATGTCTGTATGAAATTATGGACAAACTAAAGAGAAATCATAGGAAATGTGAGTAAATGAAACCCTGATTTTGGTCTTGCCAAAGGCGGTGGCCAGGAAATGTTCATCATTAGCAAGAGCTACATGATTGTACAGAAAGCAGAGCAGGGTGTTTTTACTGGGGAATCTTCACCTTTCTCCATTCACAGTCTGACTTTGCTGGTGCACAGGACAGTGTGTTTCCAAGCCTTGTGGCAGTTTCACAGGGAAGGAGACAGGGCTGGTTGCAAATGGGGCAGTGTAGTGGGTTGATGCTGACTGGATGCCAGACACACACCAAAGCTTCTCTATCACTCCCTGCTGCAGCTGGACAGGGGAGACAAAGTATAAGGAAGGGTTCATGAGTTGAGATAGGGACAGAGAGAGATAAAATACCATCACACACCAAATACCATCATGGGCAAACCAGACTCAAATTAGAGATATTAACTGAATTTGTTATGAACAAAATCGGAGCAGGATAATGAGAATAAAATAAAGCCTTAAAAACACCTTCTCCCCACTCCTCCCTCCTTCCCAGCTCTACCTCTTCCCCTCTGGCAGGCTGGGGAGAGAAGGAATGGGATTACAGTCAGTTCATCAGCTGTGGTTTCTCTTGCTGCTCACGGAGAGTCGTCCTTCCCCTGCTTCACTCTCCTCTGGCCACAATTACAACTGCGGAATATCTTTAATTTTTTTCTTCTTAAATATGTTATCATAGAGGTGTTACCACCATTTGTAACTGGCCCAGCCTTGACCAGCAGCACATCCATCTTTGGACCTGACAGGGTTTGGCTCTGCTGGACATGGAGAAAGCTTCTGGCAGCTTGTCACAGAAGCCACCCGTGTAGCACTCCCACTACCAAGGCTTGGCCATGCAAACCCGACACAGGCAGATGCTGTGTGTATGAGCCCAGTTAGCCAAGACAAAAGCCCTCTGCTCCTGCACTGTTGTGTTTTGAATGGGAGCAGACATTAGTTGCCTCTTTCTCTTTGGTCAATCTTTCTATGTCAGTAGTTTCTTCTGACAGTGGGTGGTGTGAAGTGTGGGATATGGGTGTGAGAGAGACCCTGGACAAATAAGCAGGGCAGGATGGCCTGGAAAGAGAAGCACTGAGTGGGGAAGCATTGCTCCAAGAGAGGGTCATTTGCAGGTGTGTTGACACTAAAGTGGAGGACACAGGAAATTCCAGGGGTGTCTGGACCTTCTGCCCTCAGGAATAGGGGGCTGATGTGCTGCCAATGGCCACATTGTGAGTGGGATGGCCAAGGCAGAGGGGGGTGGTGGATGTGCAGGAGAGCCATCAAAGTCCTGGACCGAATCCAGATTTCCACTCCTGGAGGAGGCCAGAGTCCTGCTGACCTTTGTATCTTTATCTCAGACCATCAGGCATGCCTGGTATTTTCCCAAAACTGCTCCGGATGTCAGGGGAAAGGAATAGAAAACTTTTCTGGGGAGGACACAAGAGGAATGAAAGCAGAAAGCATAGGTAGGTTCTGTTTCAGACGTGGCCTGGAGCAGCAGAAGCTCCTGCAGCCACCAGTGCAGACACTGGCATGTAGGTTCATTCATGTGGGAAACCCTTGTGATATGGGAAACTTCCTTGCAAAGAAACCACAGCTCCTGCTCGAGCCAGGAGACAGCAGCATGCCCAAAGTTTGGGTATCGTTTTGAGCAAACCCAGCAGTTTTTGGGAGCTGCTGGAAGCTAGTGGTTCTTCGCATACTCTCCACATTGTTCTGCCTTGGGTATAACCTTGAACTTTGCTTAAACTGAGGTTCTGCCCTGGAAACACAGACCAACACATGCTACACTTTATGTACTATTAGATCTGAGCCTGCTCAAACCTGCTGACTTGACAGCAGACTACTAGATGAAAGCAGGCTTAGTTCCCTTATAATCTAGAAATAGAGAGTTCCAGATGAAATTTCTTACACAGCATCGTTTTCAACTTTTTTTTTTTTTTTTTTTACTGGTAATCATCCTGCCATAGGAAAAAAAGGCAGCAGAATAAAACTTGAATTTGCCATTCTCAGCTGGTCAAAACAGAAGTCTCTCCAAAACTCCAAATTTCCCTTCCAATACATGTGTTGAAACTTTGCCATGGATATTTTTCTGCCTTTTAAGAAAAAACATTAGATGATCCATCTACAAGAGGATCTCTGACATCAATTGGTAATGGATACTGCACATTAAAAAGATTCATTCTGAACAGCTCCTGCCCCACACAAACCCTAAGCCTGTTTGGCCTGACCTTCTGTGGCTTTTCTTGCCTGCAGAATAACTCATGAAATTTTTAGCATTCCTGCAATCATAACATCTGGGCCTTATTGTTCTATACCTTGGGAAAAAGGGGGGCAGTGACAAACACACTTTGATTCACATCCTCTTTCATCTGGCTCTCTACAAGTTTTGAATCAATATGCTCAGGCATAAATTTCTGCTGGTCATTTCTGGCTGCCCTCCTGAGGAGCAGCCAGCAGAGTGAAAGAGGGAGATGAGCCAGCAGAGTGATCCTGTGCATACAGCACTGGGGTGCTTCTTTGTGTTGGGCAAGTAAACAGCAGAGTCACTTATTCAAAATATTCTGTGCATTGGGTTTGTGTGGCAAGCTTTTGGTAGCGAGGGTAGCTATAGGGGTGACTTCTCTGAGGAGCTGCTGGAAGCTCCCCCTGTGTCAAATGGAGACAATGCCAGTCAGCTCCAAGAGGGACCCAATGCTGGCCAAGGCTGCACCCATCAGCAACAGTGGTAATGCCTCTGGGGTAATGTATTTAAAAGAAGGGGAAAAAACTGCAGCACTGGAACAATTGCAGCTGAAGAAAGGACTAAGAATGTGTGAGAGGAAAAGCTCTGCAGGCACCAAAGTCAGTGCAGAGGGAGGGGGAGGGGATATTCCAGGCATCAGAGCTGAGATCCTCTGAAGTCCATGGTGCAGTCCACAGTGAAGCAGCTGTGCCTCTGCAGCACATGGAGGTCCAGAGCGGACCAGTGAATCACCTGCAGCCCCTGGAGGACCCAGTGTCAGAGCAGAAGGAAGCCCAAAGGAGGCTGTGACCCCATGGAAAGCCTGCACTGGAGCAGGGTCCTGGCAGGACTTACAGACCCATGGAGAGAGGAGTCCATGCTGGAGCAGGTTTGCTGTGAGGACTTGTGATGCTGTAGGTGACCCATGCTGGAGAAGTCCATTCCTGAAGGACTGCGCCCCGTGGTGTTGATCCACACTGGAGCAGTTCGTGAAGAGAGGCCTTGGGAAGTACTCAGACTAGCAAAATTTGTCTCCTGTGGCAGGACATTGTGGGAGCAAGGGAAGAGTGTGAGGAGTCCTCCATCTGAGGAGGGAGGAATGGCAGAGCCGAAGTCTGGTGAACTGACCACAGCCCCCATTCCCCAGTGCTATTGGTGGGGAGGAAGGAGAGGATCTGGGAGTGCAGTTAAGCCTGGGAAGAAGGGAGGTGTGGAGAGGAGGTGTTTTTTAAGATTTGGTTTTATTTCTCATTATCTTACTCTGATTTGATTAGTGACGAATTAAATTATTTTTTTCAAGTTGAACTGTTCTGCCTATGATCTCTTCCTGTCCTTATCTCTACCCATGAGCCTTCCCTTGTATTTTCTATCCCCTGTCCAGCTGAGAAGGGAAGTGACAGAGGGGCTTTGGTGGGCACCTGACGTCCAGCCAGGGTCAGCCCATCACATGCTGGGAGATTTTTGGCAACCTATTAAAAATACCAAATTAGTGCTGGTGTGTTAATTGTATTTTCTCTAGTCCCTTTCACAGACCTGCAGGAGTTTCTCTCTTGCACATCACTAAACTTTGAGTGGTGCACATTAAGAGGCCTTCAGCGATTTGAAGAAAATAATTTTCCAGTACTTGTTGCAAAGAGAAGTTGCATAGTTTAAAAAAAAGTAATTATGACCCTTAGTGTTTAACTCTTTTCTAATAATTTACTTTTGCATCAGCTGCACTTTGCCGTGTTACACAGCGTGTGGGAAATGCCATCAATAACCTGCAACCTTTCAAAGGTCGGGGGTCACCATGTCCATTCTGATGGGCAAAAGCTTTATAGAAGCAATGCATGTGTTTGGGACTGGAAAGCGTAAGATTGTGGTACAACCTCAGGCTCATTAACTAACGGAGTACAGTGTTGCTTTGTTGTTATGATTTGATAGAATGCTTGGAAACAAGCAAAAGATCAGTTTGTGTTTGGGAAGGAATAATTCAGCTTCATGTGGATGCATTTTATTTTTAGAGAAATGTGTCTCCCTTAGACCCTTGTAAAAATAAATTGTGTGGAGCAGAGGGACATTGCCTGCATGCAGAATCAACTATTTGCCAAATGTTTTCTTTGTTTAAAATATGCACTTGCTAGACTGAAGCCCAAACTGCAAAGTTCAAACCAACACTCAAATTCTAAACAGCGCAGACTTTAAAGTCACTGAAGTCCAACTGGGAATCATGGCACTATAAGCAGTCCTGGAGTTAAATTTTTACAGCAGCCTTTGCTTACAAAATATCAGAAGAGGTGCAAGTGCTACCACCTGTTTCCGTCGTCACCACTCCCAGTTTTTGCAACAGCTCAGCGGTTACTGTGCTCCGCCAGGATAGGAATGACCCAAGTTTGGTTTTTGGAGAGATGGAAAAGCATTTGAGCCCGCGGACTCTCAGGGTGTGCTCAAGAGGGTCTCCTTCAGACAGTCCCGCAAAAGGACACTGTTTTCATCAAATGCTGATTAAAAACCAAAAGAATTTGAGCATGACTATTTTTTACCCCAGTCAGTATTATCTGGAAGAGAGAGACAAGGGCAGCAAGCCTTGCTCCAGCAAAAACTTAGTTGGGGCAGTATACTCAAGCAGGGGTTGAAGCTAAGAGCTGGAATCCATTTTTAATTTTTTTCCTACGTGAACACCTTCAGCCTCACTAAGTTGGTGTCAAGGACATGCTTTGTGTCCCTGTCTGGCTCCCTTAGCACACAGGATTACCTTGGGCAGGGCAGGGCAATAACTGATGTCCTGGATTTGGGAGGGGGTGATGTGGTGGGAGAGCAGGGAAGGGATGTCTCTACCGGTGTGGGAGGGACCACTCTTTCACTTCCCTAGGGAAGCACATCAAGCCATGGGGCAGAAGTACAGGGCAATCAATAGCCTGATATTCCTTACCCACCCCAGTCAGGTACGCACAATACTGGATAATATTGTTGATCGGGGCCATAATCAATGACAGCCTTTGGGGGAATTTTAGGTGACCAGTTACACATTATTAGTTCATTTAGTTTAATAACCTATGAATAACTTTGCAGACAAGGAGTTATTTGGTAAGGTGGAAGGAGGTTTTTTTTAACTTTTTTTTTTTTTTTTAGTGAAGCATAACACAGCACAACAACCAGTGATAATAGGTCCAGTATATGAAAACAGGAGGTTTATCATTCAACTTACCACAGTGCATGGCTCGAACCTTCAGAGCTGCTTTTTAGCGATTTTAAGATGATACCTGTGGGTGTTGGGCACTTGGATGCTTCTAGATCCTCAGCTCAAAGTGTTCCTTCACAAGGCTATTCTGTGAACCAGGTTCAAAGCTTTCAGTGGGGAAATCTCCCGTGAAAGACTCGTGCTTCCTCTGTGATCCCTGGTAATCTCTCCCTAAGAGAAAAATCTGCATTACTGTGGTCTGATTTAAATATGCAAGCAGAGTTTGACTTCTTCCCTTACTCTGTAATTAATGTATAAAGTACCCATCTCTTGGCAACCTCTCTGGGTGGTGTGTAACACAGGAGCACTCAGCCCACCTGGGCTCCGGAGCTGGGGTTTGCTCCCGCCACCAAAGCGGACACTGCTGGGCAAGGAAAAAGCAAACTGAAGGAAGGCTGCCGTGCTCACTGACGAGGTGACCTGAAGAGAAAGGCCTGATGTGCCCGTCTGGGATGACAGCCACTGAGAGACCCCAGTGGACATCCTCGGGGAAGAAGCTCCATAGATGGAGTCCCTGCCGAGAAGGTTCAAACAGCAAACCCGAGCGCAGCAAAACTGTACAGTTAAAAAAAAAAGAAAGAAAAAAAGATAGTTTTCATGTTCCATAAGGCTATGATTATGTGATATACATATTTTTATTCAAGATCAAAGCGTTGTTTTTAATAGTTAAATATTCACATATGCAAATGAGCTTTGATTTGCATAAAGTGATAATTATGTTATTCATTAGGACTTGGTAAATGTTGTGTTCAAATTCCATGATCATTTTGCTTTAGGGTTACTGAGAAACAAGTTTATGAGTTTGAGGGAAAACCTATTGTGAAAGTAAATGGCGGAGTTTATTTCCACCAAGCCGGGATGATTTCCCTACCTCCTACGTTCCCAGGGTGGCATGTCCAGTCTAGCCCATTATATCAGCTAATGTCTGTGGGGAGGCCCAGGGCTGCTGTCCCTGCAAGGTCATCTGTCAATGCCAGCCGGGGAGGGGGAGCTGTCAGTCTCCCCGTGTCATTGTCCCTTCCCAGCTGCCCCGCTGCGCTCTGCCCGGCCGGCTCGGGGCTGCGGGTGCGCTCCCGCTTCCCTCCCCGCTTCCCTCCCCGCTCACACGCGCCTTCCCCTGGGTCAGGGGGAACAATGGAGCAAGCAGGACAGGGCAAGCCTGTGCCGAGCTGCAGACACTTGATAAATGGGTGGGCAGGCGGCAAGTGACAATATGCAGACAAGTGATATCATTTGCAAATGGATCCGGCAAGGGAAGCACAAATACAGAGAGGGGGGAAAGACAGAGTCAGGGGCACGGAAAAGGTTTCTCATTAACCCTTGCGGGAGGGTGGGAAATATGCTAGCTTGGATCTCCGGGAAATAAAAGGTTGGGAATACTGCTTTTTGGTCCCTCACCTGCCACGTCCGGGATAGCGGAACACCCCACGAGGAAGGCACATGACATTAATTGCTTTCTTAAAAAATGCATTTTTAATATCTTTGGCCTTCTCTCCTGATGCATAGAGATGGACATCTTGGGAATTACCTGGGATTTACCTTCCTTAAACTCCTTCTTTGGAGAGATTCCCATCTCCTTGCTCACAAATGGAGGTCAGTGCCTCAGAATAAGGCCCCGAGCTTGGGCTGCAGTGATGCCACCCTTCAGTCACCCCAGTGCTGGCATTACCCCATCACCGTGGTGAGTCAGCATCCCAGGAAGACCCCACATCCCACTGGCAGGCCAGTGGAGACAGGAAGGGATCCGGACTGCTGTGTGTGCAAATGGCTCTTCAGGAGCAGTTTACCAAGCCAGACAAATTGGCAAATAGGAGAGGTGCTATGCATGTTTTAAATATTTGTGTACGTAAATACGTTGTAAAGGTAATGAGATTAAATCATGACCCTTACATCGTTTTACAACATGATGTTGTAAAAGTCATGAGATTAAATCCCCTCCTTTCCCCCAAACCCTTTCTAAACACTGGAATGAGAAGCAATCATCATCCAGTAGACTGAATGCAAAAAGGACTGGACAGTCTACTTAAGCTGCAGGACTAATTTTTTTCATTGCATAACTGTTATGTGTCTCTCCTGGTGGCCAGCAATCTCCACCTCTCTTTCATGTGTGTATTTTTTCTGGCCTCAGTCACACAAGAAATTTTATATCCATGCTCTTTGCTTCCAAAGGACATGGGGTGTGTTCACACACCATGAGATTTGCCTTCCTGTCTCATAAGCCCAGTTGTGCCAGTGGAGTTGCTCCTGCCCTGCTGTGCTCAGACGGTCATGATGCGTGCCAAGGAGGTCAGACCATCTGCTTGGAGAACATGTTCAGGGACGGCTGCTGGGACAGAGCACTTTGGGATCATGGAGTTACTGTCAATCTGCTTGTGGCAGCATCACCTCTGCAATGAGCCCCATGAGCCCCATGCAGCATTTCCAAGACCATCAGGATGGGGAGTGTGTCCACATACAGTCACAGACTGTGTGTGGAGGCAATGCTGTGACCAAGTTTTGGGTTATGTTTTGCACTTTGCATGGAGGAGGTTTTTGACGAGAGCTGAACAGATCTGTAGAATGCTCTCTAGTCATCACAAATTCTTCTCTGCTTATGACAGAACCCCTGTCATGGAGGTTTGAGGATGTTTCCAGCACAGAGGCCACAACTCATCTAACGTAAAACAACCATCAGCCTCCCGTTTCATGACAGGTAGCACTGGCTTGCAATGAACACTGGCAAAATGAACTAGATCAAGATATAATTCTTCCAGGGTGAGATTTGCAACCAGGGTTTTGTGGTGATAGAGTGCAGTATTTTGTGTGATACAACCTCGCTACCATATTTCCTGCCCCTCTTAAACATAGTGTAAAGTTTAAAGCAATGCTTCCAGACCTTTTTTCCTGCAAAGATGTTCTCTTCCATTTTCTCTCTCTCTCTCTCTTTACTTGCTGGATATCAGCTGTAGTTAACATATTTTAGTTATTCTATTTAAATGCACTAAAAATACAGGTCAAATAGCTGGATCATCCATTGACTGCTTCATTATCCTATTGAATGAGGATCCTTTTTGGCTTTTACTGTGGACATGGACAGGATATATTAGAACTTGTCTGTCATTAATAACTTCACGCATGCCCATCTAACTGGCCAATTAATGTTCACATCTGCCTTAATGTTATTTATTAACTTGTGTTACCTATAGAAGCCACTAATGCTTTTGGAACTTATTTCTCTTCATTCCTGACTTTTCGTCTGTTCTTTGGCCCCACATTAATGCTATGTTTCTTTCAGAACCTCTCTCATTGTAGGAGGATGGGCAAGATGACCTGATAGCCTTTCCCATCTCTAATTTCTATATGCACACTTCCCTCATTAGGACACTCCTGCACAATAAAAGGCAGAATACCAGACAATATCTGAAAAAAATGTTCTCCTTCTCCCCAGCCGTCTTGCTGTGCTGTCAGGCCTGATTTAGCCTTACCAGCTGCGCATCTGTTGCTCTTCAGGGCACTGAGAGCCCGAAGATGGGAGGAGGTCATTAAGGGTCGTACAGACTCCATCATTAGAAACAAAACTGCACATCTCCTTTCTTATCCGTTTCTAGCTTTTTCCTTTTTTTTTTAAAGAAGACTTTCACATTGGTCAGAGAAGCAAAATGTATGGGTTTTACTCTTCTTAGGCCAAGCAGTGTCTTTCTGGCCATCAAGAGCCGTCTTTCACTTAAATGATGTAGTACCAGATCACTCAATTGCCCATGGAAATCCTCACTTCTTATTCACATAGCTTCAGTGCTGAGGACATGCATTTAGAGTTGCTGCTTCTACATGTAAATGACTGCAACAGTAAAAAAAAAAAAAAAAAAAGAGGAAGTTGGTCTCACAGTGCAGTTTTTTGAATTGTATTTCAAATAACTGGTTTTCTTTTGCTGTTTTGTGTGGTAGGGGAAAAAATTGAAAATTTCTCTCTGCCTCATTTTCCTCATCTGACAATGTAGATGGCAAATTTTATGGAATTAAATACCTTTATCTTTGTGAGATATGTGAAAAATCACACTTGGCTGCTCCCTGTTTCATATTATCTGCATTAGGGGATGAATTCGGGCTTACTCTGAACCACCCTGGAAATCCTTGTTATGACAGTTTTTCTTGATCTTGAATGTGACTGGCCTTTCATTTCACCTGAGGTGACTGAAAAGAAACTGAAGAGTGGCTGAACAAACAAAAAACTCTGTGGTAGGAAATCTGTAGTCAGAGCAAGTCTCAAAATGGGATATTTGGGAAAATGATAACTAACAGTAAATTCCTGTTCTGGCTTTTGCTTTCTGTATCAATCTTTTGGAGAAACTCCTGGGCTCAGAGGGGCAATGGACACCTCTTTTGGGTGTCCTTGAGGACCTGAACTAGAAGTCACTGAGCAGTCTTGTACAGCTCTGCCTATGAGGTGGTTCTAGGTGTTGGTCCAGGACCCTGTTTTGAGGATTGTCAAGTGCTTTCACTGGGATGACTTTCAGTTACTCTAAAGTCACTTCGAACATAAGGGAAATGTTAAGGTAAATGCAAAGGAGACTGGCTTCATTGCAATCCAAATTTATCAGCATAGTTACTCAATTTCAAGACAGGTGGATAGAAATAGAAAAACATAATTATAACTATCTATATGTTAGATCACCCAAGAGGTGTCTCTCTCTGTTTCATCCAGCTAGCAAGCTGTCAGATGCTTATGCAATGTCTTGGCATATCCCTTCCTTACATAGAAGTGTAGTCTCAGGCTGAGCTTTCAGATTTAGGAACAGGTTTATCTTTACAACCCCCAACCTTCCCCAAGGATCCATTCTGAATCTGATATCTATGCAGGATAAATGCTCCCTTTTGCTTTGCAGAGCAGGGGATCAACCCTCAGAATATGACTTCTTTATACACTGGGACCGACATTTCCTTTAACCACCTATGCTTTATTCAACCTTACTACTACAAAGAGAGAAATGAGAATAGTGTGCATAGTGTTTTCCAATTTCTCATCAAGATCAGACATGATGATAAGTAACCACCTCGGAGTGATAGCAGGTGTTAGCTGGGGTGAATCAACCTTGGGCTGGGCTCTGAGGCATTCTGGGGCAAGGAATTCCAGTGCTATGGATATTACTGACTAGTGATAAGGAGGCTTACATTCCTGAATCATCCTTTTATTTTGTATCTGTTTAATTTTAATCCTAATTTATTATAAACAGGGGAGAAAAGCATATTGAAACCTCTACAAAGGCGGAAGATTCTGGTTTTAATATTAAAATATGTCATTTGCAACAACCTTTATGGCTTTGTCATATACTCTCAATAAATGACTTCTAAGATTGATTAAAGACCTTAGCTTCTCTTCACGTGTTAATCAATCTCACCAGCCAATTAGAGCTTTGGTGCTAGAGAGCAACAGAGATCATCTCTCTGGCAGCATTTATTGTGCAAGCCAAACCTTTATGACCTAATACCAGTAGAGAAAGCCATGGCAGTTTATGGGAAAAGAATGTCAAAGAATTGCAGTGTTATTCATGCTGGTACTTGATGAATAGATATTTAGAAGTTGTATTTCAGAAGCGGTAAAAGTTAATGCAGAATTGGCTTTCCTGGACTGAAGCAGAATTGCCGCTTTAGAATAGCAGAGTCCTACTTCTAAGCCACCCATGCTCTTCCTTCTTTTTATGACTCGGAATATGTCAATTAAATTTGCTTCAATTTCTCTACCTGTAAAAAGGGAATAAAACGACCTGGTTTTCCATCTGGATGAGCTGAGGATGAATTAGCTCATGCTGGAAGTAAATGAAAAGCAAGACACCCATTCCAGAGATTCTACAGTTTCCCACCTGAACAATTTAACTGAAAATGAATTTGGAGCAACAAGAGCAGAACTACATCAAGCTTGCAGGTCACTGCTTCCCGGTCCTGACTGCAGTGAGCATGGCAGGCTATGGGAACTGAGCAGAGGGGGCTACAGTCCATTTTCTGCCTGTCTCCACAGCTGACCTGCTTAGTAGCTTTTATAACAGTGAGGCCACAAGCTAGACATGGAAAATCAACACTTGTTGTGTCAGTTCAGCTCAGTGCTGAGGCACACTGATGTGCCTGAGTTATACATGAATAAACAGATGATTTCAACCACCAGGGCTACAAGCCTCTGCATTTTTCAGAGGATTTTTAACTCACTCTAAACATAAAGAGAAACTCTGCAGTGTGTAGGATGTAGTGATTAAGTGGCCAAGCAAGAACTGCCATTTTAAGTGTACGTGCCCTGGACCTTTTACAATGGGTTGCTGTGTCCTGATTGGAATCTCTGAGTATAAAATAATTTAAATAAAAACCAGTGATAATAAATGAAGAGGTACAGTAAAAATAAAAATTGAAAATAACTGTAACTGTCACAAAAAGTCTTTTGTATTTTCCATGGTGAATATTTATTACAAAATTCTTTGGTATTTGAGGTACTGCAAAATGTTTTATTTCACAGAATATACATTTGAGAGTGTTGAAAGATCAAATTCCTAGAATTCATCTATTCTTGAGGTGGATGCTAACAACGTGTTAGGACTAGACTGAGAGCATTATCTGAGTTCCATGTATAGCCTGAATTCCAGACGAGACTGAAGCCAGTTTTATTTATGTTTCATCTTGGTATAATATCTTCCCATCATTCAATTGTCTTGGTCTAAACACCTCAGGAAAGTTATTTTCAAATGAATGTCTGGGTGTCAGGGGCTAGAAAGCTAATAGTCTAATTACTTTTGTAGTCTTTATTAGTTGAAATGTTTATTAGAAAGGTTACTTTTTATCCAGTGAAAGATGACAATCTGGGTTTGATTGAGCTCTGTTTGTTGTTTTAATATTGTTAGCTGTGTGAATGGGTTAACACACTTCTCATCTTCCAGAAGCTGAAGGCTATGAGAAATCCCAGGGGTAGCCACTCCTCAGCCCACATTTGCTGCCTTTGCCAAGAAAGATCCCATAAGAATTCCCCCCCTCCATCACTTAAGGGTTGTGATGATTTTTAATGTCACTGCCTAGATGGCCTGGAGATTTTTATCTATTGCACTTACAGGTCACCTTAATATTATCTCACTCAGAGAGGGGAAAAAGTTTCTAGTGGGATAATATTAAGTTATACAGCATGACACAAGGGCAGACTGTGAGAGACAGGAATATATGAATAAAGCCAGTGGCCATGAGAGTCACCAGCATGAAAAAAACCCCAAACAGAAAAAAAGAAAGAAGAGAAAGGAACAAAGAGTAAGAGGGAAAAAGTGCTGGTGGAGGAGAGTAGTGAGGAGGGGGCAAAGAAGAAAGATTAAAGGAGAAAAAGAAAGGATGAGGGTCAGAGTGGGTAACATAAAGTCATCCTTCTTATCCCAGTCAGCTGCAGACTGTGTGCTCTCGGTGGCCATGTTCATACTGAATTAGCTCCAGACTGTTTCTTTTCTCTGGGACTCCATCTTTTTGAAAATACATCATCAGTACAACTCCATCCCAAAGGCATATTACACTAATGCATCATTATTGCGCCGGCTGACTGATGAGGCTCCCGTGTCATACATCACCAGAGCTGTGCCTTGCTCTGATGAAATGTTGGTGTGATACACAATCAGGGAGAAGCACACAGGTCCCGCATCTAACGACTCCTGAGATGTAAACTATCCAGAATTAAAGCTAAAGCCTTGGAGACGGGGAACCAGGAAAAGCAAGCATCCCTAAGAGTCTGGCAGCAACCTGAAACTCCTGAGAAAACCTGCAGTAACTTTGAGTTACATTAGTGGAAGTGCCTGGAAGGCTGCCAAAATCCAGCTGCTGGGCTTGGACAAAAGTCACGAAAACCTTAGCAACATGGCAGTAATGAGAGGCAGCTACCAGAAGCTGGAGAGGGCATGCAGCAACAGCCCACTGCAGCCCTGCCTGAGAAGGAAAAATCACAGCTTGGCTGATAAGCAGATACACAGCAAGGGAAGGGAAGGAATGGGGAAGGTGGGGACACTTGTCATGGGGTGGCTGGCCTAGGCTTCTTTCCAGATAAACATCTCTCCTCTCCTCCCTGAAACACAGTCATGCTGCCTCTATGGCTTCCTGTGGAAGCCAGTGGTTGCTGTGATGGATGGGCTTGCAGAATCCAGCCCTGGCCAGTGGGAAGTTACAACACCCTCTTGTTAATCTGTTTTGGGAGAGAGCTGGAAGAAGAATGGAAACCTGGCTTAATGGCAGCCTGAAACTTGGCATGGAACAATAATTTCTTGATCCACACACACATACACTCTTCCTGTCCTGCGAAGGGTTTGCCCAATACTATGTGAAAGCCCAAGCTGTTGTTTTGTACACACCTACCTTTACCTCAGTGCTTCCTCCCAATACAGCCCATGCACCTGTCTCCTACTCCCAAGCAGAGTCTGGTTCCCCCTCTGCTTGTGGCCTCCCAGTGCCCCACAGCAATTTCTGTCTCTGTACCCCAGTTCCCCAGCAGCCAGAGTGGGACCTGTGGATAAACCCCTGCTAGACACAG
The DNA here is from genome assembly GCA_013397975.1 of Machaerirhynchus nigripectus. Taxonomy (NCBI): domain Eukaryota; kingdom Metazoa; phylum Chordata; class Aves; order Passeriformes; family Dicruridae; genus Machaerirhynchus; species Machaerirhynchus nigripectus. The sequence continues at coordinate 36,249 of VZRQ01000117.1, read as the reverse complement.
CATTGTACTTCTCTGAGCAAGGTCTCTGTTTCAGATCCCTTCTTACAAAACGAGTCTGAAATAAGGCTCTTCTCATGGCATATGTCCCTCGCTTCATCAATTGTAATTCCCTTGGGGATAAACATATGCAATTGCCAAGCCATTGGTAATCTTAATTCCATGAGCTGGATTCCTCTCAGTCTTTTTCCATCATGTCACCTATGTAACAGTGGGACTCAAGCACATCTGAAGTATCTCTGCTGTTCAGAATGAAATTATTCCAAATGTACACCCACATTGCTGAGAGTTGAATTTGCTCCAGTGGTGCTAACCAAAGAGGATTTTTACCAGATAGGTTGGAAATGTAAACTGTCAAAAATTAGAAAAGACCTCAAGTCAGCATAGCAAGATATCATTTTCCCCCTTAGTCTTATGAAACTACTGTAGCTGCCATGCTCTACATATCTTTTAATGGACTTGATATTCTGCTGTTTCACAAGGGAAATAATTCCATCACAAGGCTGCAACTATATTAAGGAGCACTGGTTTGCAGTGTTCGTCATGTAAATACCAAATTTAGCTGCATGCACGGAGTATGATATTTAAGAATGAATGTGCTGCAGGAAGAAGATCTGAGACTTTGCAAAAATGAATGAATTTTGGCACCATTAAACAATAGTTTTACTTTTAACACATGATCCCTTGTGAGCCACTGCTGGCTGTAAGTTCTTGTAATGTATTTCTTTGTAAATTCTCCTCTAATGCAGAAGGCCCTGGACCAGGTCTCTGAAAGATTAATTTCAGATCTTTGAAAGATTCATTGACAACTGGGGTTCATCATCTGTAGGAATGACAGGCAGGGAAAGCCTTCACAGCAAAATCAGAAGTGTGTGTGCAAACACATACTCGGAGAGCTGTCTCTTTGCAAAATAATCATTGTCTCTGAGTCTCCAACCCTTAATTTACAGTTTCTGTATGGCCATAACCAGGAGCCAGAGTCACTGTCAGTGGGTCAGTGGTAACAGGACTAACAAATAACTGCCACAGGATACCTTGAGGCAAGGCAGCCCCTGACAGGTTCATCCCTTCTGTGGAAGGTGGTTGGAAGGCAAACTGGGCCAACAGCTATGTCCCTGACTTCTCTTCCTAGACCTGACAAAGTTCTGTTCAAAGCTAATGATAAGCCTGAAATAAAATAATGACAGTTCAGTTCAGTTCAGGTAAGCACTGTGAAACACAGATGGCTATGTGGGCTGTCCAAGTAGCTTTGGCCTGCAACAACAAGGATTGAAAATTAATCTCAAAATATCCACTTTTTCTACTTTTTATGCTGTCAGAAACCCTGTTGTTTCTCAGGTGATTTTCCAGCACTGAGACTCACTCAGTTTATAACTCTGCCCCTCCAGTACTGGTCAAGATCAGGAGAGAGATTCTGAAAACAAAAGTTAGAAGAGAGTTGCAGGGTGCCAGGAAAGGAGTGGTGATGCCCTCAGGGAGAGACAAAGTAGGTGGCAGAAGATGGGACAAGCAGGAAGGAACTGAAAGTTTCAGTAGTGCACTGCTATATTTGCTTGAATTTAAGTCCGATTTTAGCCAGTGGTTTGTGTTGCCATTTGCCTGAACACCTGGAGCTCCACAGCTTTTTGATATTTACTTCATAGCTGGTGTCTGTGTCCAGCCATATAAGAAGACAACACCGAGGTTAGACTGAAGTTAGCCTCTGAAGAGGTCACAGACTTGTACTGCCTTCACATCACCTGGAAGCCTCTCTAAGGAAATCACTAATGCAACTTCTTTCCCTTGGATTTAATTAAAGAAATATTCCAGACACAAACAAAAAAAACCCTTAACCATTGGCTTTCTCTTACAGCTACTGAGTACCCTGTGCACTGAAAAGTGAGGGGGAGGAATCATTCAATAACACACAGAGAACAATTTCTAATGTCTTAATTATTTCCTGTGTGCGTAAAGCATTTTAGTCCTATTGTTTCTTTTCACAATCTGTTTGGGGTCATTGGTAAGTAGATCAATTTGCCCACCCAGAGGTCTGTGAAACTCTAGGAAAAGCTAGAGAATCACATGTAAGTTGGCTGGTCAAAGGCTACTACTTTAGTTGTTTACAGTCTCCCCACACACCCTTTGACAAATCAATTTATAATATGCATCTTAAGTCTAGTTAAATGCCCAGTCAAGACAACAGAGTTGGTGCAAAACCCTACAGCAGTGCACAGATTATCAAAAATACATTGTCTCCCATGAGCTTTAGTTTTCTGCTGGACAAACATCAAGGGAAATGTCAAGCCTCTGCTATTTTCTCAAGAAACTGCTCCCCAAAAAATCCAGACTATTGTTTCAACCTCCTAGAAAAAGAAAAGCTGGCAGCTCTGAGCCTTGGGCTCCCTGGCTTTTGCTGTTCTAAGACTGAAACTAGGCTGAAAAGAGGCTGACATGGAAGACAGAGCCAAGGACACCAAGACCAAGATGGTCCTCTGTTGCCAGGGCACCATGCAACTCTTTGCTGTCTTCTTACCAGCATTACAAAGGAAGAAATCCTTGAGTTAAAAAGGTGGTTCAATGTATTCTAGAACAAAATGTCCATGAGAGATACGAGTCAGAACCTTGATACGTTTCTGCTTTCTTCCATGAGAAGTAAGAGTGGGTAAAGCCTGAATTTCTCTGGATTTCAAAGGCAAGAATTAAATTTGACTCAACACACTTCTAACACCAACGCTGCACCACGTAGGTTCAAGCCAGTTCTAGTCAAGTACTTTGTGCTTGAGAGTGTGGAATTCCTTTATACTTTCCACAGGATTTAACACACTAATTGACTTGTAGTCATAAAACCCAAACAATTACAACTAACATTCAGTCTGTTTCTGCTGGACAACCTTCTATACAAGTAATGTTTGAATTTATTCCGAATGTACATTTATTCCAAATGGAGGTAAATAAATGAGTGACACTATGGTGTAGGTGGGATCTGTGAAAAGAGACATCAACTGTGGAATATATTCTGGAAAAAGAAACACATATTCATCTTTGAGGTCTTTAAAAATAGCATATACACACACACACATATATATATATATATATATGCACACACACACACACATCACCCAGGGTTATTCAATCACATGTAAGTTAACCTCCCTTTCAGTAAAGGACTTTCTCAGGGAACAGAATAAGCAACTGAACACTTAAAAAATTTCCTGCTGTGCTGTGCAATGTCTCCTCATTTTCCAGTTTTACTACTTTGGCAAATCTGAATTAGCATTTATTCATAGCAATCCCTAAAGTGTCACCAAATGAATTCTGCACTAAAAGTATATGCTCTGTCTGTGTTGCCTCCCACCTCTATGTGCAAACACAATGGGGTAAAGAGCTTTCTCCCAGTGAAACTTCTGTCAGTCTGGGGCTGGGTCAGAGAGTTTGTGCAGTGGAGTAGCTGTGTCACCCTTCTCACTCTCACTCTTCACTGACAGGACCCTGAGCACCCAGAATAGCCTGAGCACTAAAGTTCAGGACAAGCAGTTTACAGATAGATGTGGCAGTGACTACTGTGTTTGGAAAGCAGCTGCCTCTTGGGTTAAAGATTAAAGACCAGCCATTTTCTATTCTTAACAGAGAAAGTAGAAATTTAATTTTTTTCCTCTGGGTGAACAGGAATGGGAGTTTGATAAGAAGGCACAACAGATGAACTTGAGAGCTATTTAAATTTTGTTTTCTTCAATGGGGGAAACAATTTGTCCTTGTATCAGAATTACTCTTGGAGATGAGAACAAGGAAAGCAAATATGGGACTTGTAACAGTTAGACATGTCACTGCACTCTCCTTGGCAGCATCTGCTTCTGAACAGCCCCAGTGAGCAAGGAAGCTCTTAACACATGAGGTTGTACACTTATTGCTTACTCTTTACAGGCCAGAGTCTGCATGTTCACAAGCAAGGGCTGCAAATCACCAGAAGGTCTTGCCAGCTTTCTTTATGAAGGCTCAGTATATCAATGCAATGGGCATGATTCAAAACATTTTGCAGGGAACAGTTATGAGGTTGGGAAAAAACACCAACTTCTGGCATAATTTCCATGTAAATTTTTTTTTTCTTTCACAGGCGGTAAATGTAGGAGGTATCATAAAGAGTAAATTTCTTGGGCAAGTGGAGACAAATTTTCATGGGGGTCTTAGGGAAATTTAAGCTTTCCTCATCAAGCAAGAAGACACTTTCTCAAGCTGTGGAGATGACTGCAGCTGTACATGGTCCTGGGGAGAAGGACAAAAATTTGGATATTCAGTTTAATAGCACAAGAGGAATGGAGGGACCAGCATATGGAAAAACTGTCACTTTCATCCCTTAGCAGTATCCTCTAATAATGCAAAAGTCTCCACAAGGATTCTTGGGGTTAGCATTTATAACATTATGGAAACACCTTTCCTAACCAAAGGTAGTTTAGAAACCTGTTACAGTATTCACACGGTTTTTTTCCAAACAGCAAAGCTGCACAGAAAATCTGCAGGCATCCCTGAGACATAAATATATGTCCTGATAGACCTGATATCCCTCCCAGGTACAGGTGTTTCAGGCAGAACTGCCAGTAGTTTAACACAGTGAGCCTAAGACACTAATTTCTTTTGGAACATATAGAAAGAATATGAATTTACAAAGTATATTTACCCAACCTGCAATTTAGCCAGGGCTAAGCAGAGAGTATTTTTGACAGCCGGGTGTGGTCAGTATTCCAGCTTTACACCTCCTCAAGGCCCAGGTCAGTGGTGTCTCCGAACGGGCTCTCCTCTCCCTCATCATGTTCTTCCAAGATGAAGTGCCTCCGCACGGCTTAGCCACGTACGGAGCGCACACATCTCCCATCCCAGCAGCTCCTAGCACACCTGTGCAGCCCGAGGTGACTACATAAAAGAAACTCATAAAGCAGCGCTTACATTTCATTCATTTCATTCACCGGCTCGAGATTTTAGGAATGGAATGGAGCACAGCTGGCCTTTGGATGTCAGATATGCTTCATAAGCCAACACCGGTTTAGCACACAGGCAGAAGCCTTCCAGTCTCGTGGCTCTCCACAGGCAATAGAAAGGAAGCACGTTGGCAGTCTCACAGCTGGCAGTGGGGCTGGCACAGGAGAGCTGTAAATACTGTGTAGGCATGAAGGTGCAGGCTGCCAGGGTGAGAGCGGGTCACCAAGCCTCCAGGGGCTCCCAGCCACCCGCACAAAGGCATGATGGAGGGTGCTTTGCTCTTCTTTAACTGAAGGGCAGAGGGTACCGTGGGTAACAGACACGTTGGATCAGGTCTGGTCTGACAGGGACAGATGCTGCTGGGAGTGCAGATTCATCTCAGGAGGCTTTGGGGCTTTGATTTGTCACTGGAGTGAAGGAGCTGCTTCTGCTTGTGACCATGGAAAGCTCCGCACTCAGAGGAACTGTCTGGGCTGGGGTTTCTCCCTACCCTGACAGAAGTAGCCTTGAGTAGCCGCTGTCCTGTACCTGCTCTGGATCCTGGTCTGCCTATCTATTCACATGGCAAAGGGAATCTTCCCTGGCCACCCATCTCACCTGAGAATATGCACCCGGATGGGTATGAGAGTACCACTGAAAGCCATGTCATCTGTATGTGATTTGGGCAGCTGCTGGAGCAGAAAGGAGCACAGGGGAGAGAGATGCGTTATATCCTTTGACTCTTTCTTATTGATTTGCAGATCAGAACATACTTTGTCAACTTGTTCTTTTCCCTCAGAGCCAAAGCAATTAAAGAGGACAGCGGTATATCCAACAGAGGGAATTAAAGGAAAACTCTCTGACTAGATAATGTTTGTATCTATGATTCTTGATGTGTAATTTGCTCCTTAGGACTATGGGCACAGTCTCAGTGAATTTCTGGGTTTATCAAATTATCCACAGCATTTCCCTTCTGGATGTGTGTTGAGCTCCAGGGCAACTTCCTTCAGACGGCTCTTTCCTAGAGCAGGATGACTGCTCGCAGAATGTGCTCACCCTGGCTGGGTGCCTCCACTGTCAGGCTGCGATGGTGTAATGGTAGAGGCTGTCTGATGGGGCTTCGCTTTGTCAGGTACCAAAATCAGTGTACAGATACCCAGACCTATGGGTTGAGTGCAGAAACCTCTCAAAAATAAACTGTAAACATTCAGAATGGCTGGTGCTGAGCACAAGTGAGAGGTAGGAGACAAAAATTACCTGTTTCGGACTTAAAGTTTTTTTCTTAAAACCTGTTTTCTCCCCAGACATATCCACATATCTCTTCCTGAAACGTGTGAATAACCAGTCTTCAGACTCAGCACAAAGCCTCTCTTCAGGCACTGCTACCTGAGTACCGTCCATAAGGAAGGAGAAGACAATCCAGAAGCAATTAATATGCTAGGCAGTAGTCACAGTTCACTTAAAGTAGCCCATAATGTCTTTATTTCTCACAATAAACTTAAAAGATTTTCCCTGAATTTCCCTGGGGCTGATAAATGAATAGGATTATATATCCAGCCTCTATGAGCAAACACCGCATCAAGAAAACCTCAAAACAATAACAGCAGAAAGGGCACTCATATTCAGAAGGACTCCAAGTGCAGAATATGGCTCCTCATTTCAAATGTCCCCAAGGCTGTGGATGCTCACAACTGAGATTCCATCTTGGCCGCTTGTAAAACTGAAGAGTCATGTGAAAAATTTGAAATTGAATTGCTTAAATTCAAGGCTTTTCTCAGCCAGATATTTCACTTGCACCTTCTTTTTTTAGAAAGGGTAAACTAAGAGCCTTCCCTTAGAGCCTGCATTGTCAAATAGCATGCCAATCTCAGTATCACCTTCAGCTCGTTAAGTCATGTTTTCACCCCATTTACACATGGACGATGCCCAGTGGTTTAGTAGAGTTGTCCATATCGCTGTAGAGAAGCAAATTAGGGTCTAACTTTGTGGGAACGAGCATTTTTCAGGCAAAGTGTTTTCATTTGCTTCTCTTCATGGTAATCCACCAGTGTATCCAAACTCCAATTTTAGCCTTTTTTTATACGCTTGTAAAAGTTACCTGAAGTACTTAATCATATTTAAAAATTATTAAAGAAGCCCTGGGAGCCTCCAAATTCTAACACTACAAATATTTTCCCCAGGGCACTTGATAACAGTAGATTTTTTTTTTTTTAATTTGCAGAACTCAGAAAAGTCAGAAGATGGCAGCAGCTCATTCATGCATTAAACAATCCCTAAATCTCATGAACAGAACAGTTCTTCCTTAAAGTTATCTGAATTATGCAACCACATAAGAATAGAGATTGGTAATTTACTAAACACAATAATTCTGCTTATCCAGGCTCTGCAGTCATCAAAGCTATCTTTTCTCTCTTTTTTTTTCATTGTCATGAGTGCAGTGGAGAAATTTACAAGGGTGAGGGAAAGTACATTGCTGTGAAAGATTTGTTAGATGGATACTCTTAATTCCAGACATATGTTTCCAGGTTCCCTAAACTTTCTTCCTTTTTTTTTTTTTTTTTTTTTGTTCAATTTTGCAAATATGCTACAGAAAATAGAAATAAGATGATTTTGCTACTTCTAAATAACATGAGATGTGAAGAGGAATTGTTGTTTTTCCCCTGCTTCTACAGCTGAATGTTTTTCTCTTACACTGTGCTAATCTACATACCTCATAATTTTCACACTGCCAGCAGTGGGATCTCTTCTCTCCAAAGATTTAATAGCGTTAATGTTGCAGTAATGACCTATATTACTAAATTTTCTCTACCTTGAGAAAATATATCATAGCACATTTAAAGTATGGCACAAAGGGTTAGCATAAATAATTAAACTAAATTACAGCAATCAAAACCACAAGGCAGGTCAGATCCAAGCCGCCTCAGAAGAAATCTAGTGTAACTCCATTGCTGTCAGTGGGATTATTCCCAAATGACATTGGCTTAAGGGATGCGGAATCTGGCATCCTAGCTTTTGTAACACAACCTCCTTGTCATTGTGTGTTCACTTATTCACTTAATTCATAAAATTCAATCAATCTCAATGGGCCACCCAGCCACTGCAGTGAAGAAAAGAAAATCTATTGTATATGATATTTCTTTGATCAACTATGTCTGAGAGTGCATTTCCCCCTCCCGCCCCCCAGCAAAAGAATGCATCAGAGACCAGGGCTGACACTGTGGTGCAGGGAGCTGGTATTTCCCTCCAGCCTCATTTATATTGCTTTATTGACATGTTAATGACAAAATACATCCCCAGGTCCTGCGAAGTACAGAACAAGTCAGAAAAATTAGAATAATACCTAGACCTAATTAGAAGCTAGGTATCTGCCTGACATGCTCTCTTGTTGTATTTAGCTTCAGATACTGGTACGTTGATTGATTGCCTGGTTGTTTGATTGATTGATAGAGAGGCTTCACCGAGCTCATAGACACACACATGAAGGAAGCTTTTGATGTCAATATGAACAAAGGTAATGATAGGCTTACAAACAATGCCAAATGCTGAGTCTTCGTATTAGGCTTAATGCAAACAGAAAATGTGCCCGCCACTGTTCTAAGAGCAGTGAGACTAGATGGAAGATGTGTTGTGTATGATTGAACCTCATAGCTACAGGCAAAATTGTACTGTCAGGAAGATTTGCAGGTGATGTTTCTGATTGCCTGAAGACCTCTGCACATAAGCAGGGCAACAGAAATTAATCCAAATCCTTCCTTTGCAGCATCACAAACACTGTTTTAGAAGTGGGCTTCTAGAGCTGGTCTGCTCCAGCAGGCAAGGGTTTCTGGAAAGGAATAAGATTGATTTTCTGTATATGATGATCACAAATGTACTTCTGTGTCTGTGCTAAGGCATTAATGACAAGGCTCAGTGTGCTACAGGCAGAAATGGTCAGCAGCACACAGAACTAGAGGGCTGCAGAATTCTCTGTACATCTCCCCCCTCATATGCCCCCAAATAAAAATATTTAACAACAAATAGAAAACCAGAAAAACTTTAAGGGGCACCTTGATCCTCGAATGCTGCTGAGCCCATCTTTCTCTGATGCCTTTGATCTGTACTCCCCTCCTCTGTTCTGCACAGTGACAAATGCACTGCACACAGGGCACAGAGTGCAGCACAGCAGGACAGATCCTTTTAGCTAGAGCTGTGCAAAATGTTCATAGCAGAGCCCCAAATCACAAGAAACTTGCCTGGCTTCAGGTTTCATTGCAAGCTTGGAACTCAGACCACGTTTGTCGAAAGGTTGCTGAGATTTTCTATCCCTTTGAGAAATTTCTCTCTTTCTTTCCCTTGTGTGCTCCTTTTCTCTCTTTCCCTCTCTAATCTGCCTGAATTTCTAAAACTATTTCCACACTGTTTAGGAGCTAGAAGGACTCACAGGTTTGGACTAAAACACCTGCCAAAGGTACTCTCTCATGGTGTCAGTTTAAGACCAGGTGAAAATAAACTATTCTTTCCAAGAAAAAACCCAGATCCCAACAACCCAAACCAAAAACATCCACCCAAAAACCCCCCGGAAGCCCCCAAAACAAACAAATAATAACAACCAAAAAAATCCCAACAGGCAACACACATTCTCTCCCTTCCTGCAAATTTGTGAGCCACAGACTTGGTTCATCAAAGGGTTTGAACATCTTCATAAGTGTCTTAGTAATCCTACTGATTGTCAGTATTAGGGCTAACACTGGATTTTTTTGAACCAAAAAGTCAAACCAAAACATGGTTGTGGAATTCCTTTGCAGACCAAATTAAAATGAGTCTTTGTGAAATGAAATAATGTTTTCGCACAGCTCCTCTTTTCCAGTATTGTGTTTAGACACACCAGAGATTAAGAAAAGTTGTATCACCTGGCTCTTACACGATCCCTCACTCAAAGGTCTCACATCACTTTGCAAAGATTATCTGAGCAATTAATTGACACGTGGTCAAACAGAAAGTCAGTGCTGAGGTTTGAACCCAGGTCTCCTTAGAACCTTAAACCCAAGCTCATCTGCCTTGCTGGCATAGTGCTGTCTAATTCAGTTTGTGCCAATGACACTTCATGATTCCGCTTGCATATTTAAAGAAAAGGTGAGTGATCTCTCTCTGGACATACCTTATGTGCTCTGGTGCACATAATATCAAGTGGCATATGAATTCAGTACAGTGATATGCACTTTTTCAGAGCTTTTTGCATGGTATCTGAAGTATCTACCTTTTCAGTACCTAACAAAGAGGCTGGAATTTATGCACAGACTTAATGAACATCTTCAGTTCAAATCAGACTTTTAAGCAATGTGTGAAGTTATCACAGGGTGGTAGGGGATGCTTTGGGTTTTGATTGGCCAAGACCCATGAATTTCAAAGAACCTAACACTTTCCATAGATGCTCCATGGACAAGATCACTATGAAGTTAACAACTCGTGTCCTGATACAGATGTCAAGCTGGCTTTATAATCTTGGAAGGACATTTACAACAAAAGAAGAGAAAATAGAGTCTTAGGCTAGTGCAGGTTCAGTTGAGTCATTATGTTTTAATGCCCAACCTTTGTTTGTTTTCTATTTCTCTTTGGAGATCTTTTGCCATGGAAGGTTAAAGATTACTGAGATAACTAACAATAAATGTGTCTGGCGTTGTGACTTTTGACCAATAATTATAACTTGGATTGACTGAAACAAATCTGTATTCAATTTTATTTTACATCCTATTGCAACAAAATTGACAAGGGTGTGAGTTAAAACCTTAGCCCTGATGATTAGCATCAAAGTGGGGATGGACATTTCCCTGAGCTTTGACAACCTGAGCCCTTGTCTTTTATCAGCAGTGTGGACTGCAGTGTGCAGTAATTGCTTAACTGCTCCTTTGCCCGTTAGGACTCAAATTGGCTTTGGAGTGGACTTGAGAAATGACTCAGAGTTTCAACAGACACACCCAGTTACTGGCTTTGTACTACACTAAGAGCTTTCCAATAGAACACATTTTTAAAAAGAAAGGCTGTATATTGCTCTCTGTAGACCTGAGGGCATATATTCAGTCACAACCTAGGTGCAGGTTGAATGATATCTGTGCAAACTGTTGTCTCACACCCTGCCAGCCTGTTTCAGTCCTACTCTGAAAGGGTGCCTGGTGTGGGGAGAAGCCCTGTGTAAGCCCCACACGACTGCTGCAGCTACCAGAGTTAGCAGCAGGGATGGATTACGCAGGAGGCAGTGCCCTCATGGCCTGTGTGGGGCAGAGGCTGGAGCTGCAGGTGGCCATCAGCACATTTCCTGGTGCAGAGACCAAGGTTAGGTGAGATTTGCATAGGTGGTCAGTCATTAACAGTTGTGGCTTTGATGGCCTACTCTGAAAAGAAGCACCTTGCAGCCATTCCAGTTTGTGGAGCTTTAGCTAAACCAAGCCCAGTGCTGGTCATGTCCGAGGTACCAACTGGTTTATGGAGAGCAGCTGTCACAGGTGGGTGGTTACAAACCAAGGGTATGTTGGAACCAGGCACTGAAGAAAAAAAAATCAGAAATTCTCATCACCAGAGCATCTACCTTCACTATCCAGCCCAGGAGCCAATACTGGTCCTGGTCAGAGGCACACTGCAAAAATAAACATAAATTCTTCAATATACGCTTTCTCCTATTCACAAATATTGAGACAAAAGAGATTGACAAAAATAAATTAACTTATTTTCTGAAGTCCTTCTTGTCCTTTTCTTTTTTTTATACAAATTAGGTGATTCTTCAACCAGAAAAGGTCTAGAAGCTCTGTCTTCCACAATCAAACATGTTTATTAAACAGATTATTATCTTTCTTGCTTTAAGTAGTTTCTAGCATTTTGGTGCCACAGAGGAAGAACAGCAGCAGGTTTAGTTATTAATAATATGTTGTCATGACAATTTTTCTTGCAATGTTGAAAAAATGCTCTCAATAACATTGTAGGTACAGCCAACTTTCAAAGTAGTTGCAAAAGCTGATTTCTTTGGGGAAGGGTGGTAAGGGGTAGGACTTGCCCTCTGTCAAAGTTTGAAAGATGTTTTAGGAGACAAACTCTGATCTTCTTGCTTAAATTTGTAATTGTCCAATCATGTAAGTGGTCACCTGAGAATTTCAAAAATTATTGGATAGGAAGGAGAACACAGAACTCATGATACGGTAAATTTTCTGTTTATTTTCAAGATCACAAATTCCAAGCAATTTCAGAATGATCTTTGAGTACGTTTTTTTTCTTTCTTCAGTCTTTGACTCAAGAATTCAATGAAAGACATTCTCAAATAAAACCCTTGAATTCCCCACAAAGAGGTTTGTGTCAGAAAAGAGGCATCATCTAAGCCAAGAGAGATAAGGAGGTGGTTTTGGCTTTGGGTTTTCATCATCCCTAGGCTCCATGCCATTTTTAAGGAAATAATTTGATATTAGACACTGTGACTTCGGTCCCATCAAGGGAGTAAACTTTACATTAAAGGAAGTCCTTTCAGAGTTACAAATTAAACTATTAGGTGCCCTCTGTATTTGGGTTAAGAAGGCCACTGAGCCATAGAGGTATCTTGTTTTACCCCATGGCAACCACACCATTTAAAATGGAAAGCAGAGACCACCCTTCAAACTCTTTGCCTGCTAGCTGCACATCATTTCAGCGCAGTGCACTGCCCCCAGGTAATCAGACACTCTGGTTTTCCAGTTAGTCTACTTTATATGAAAAATAAATATCCATTGAAGTGAAGGAGGAGAGCACCCGTGCATGATGAGGGGGAGAGAGACTTACTCTGCTGCCAGCGATTAGCACACTAATGTGAAATAAGGAAGAGAGGTCCAAATCTCTGGGCAAATAAATATTTTATTATCTACAACAAGTGGAAGGGCTTCCGCAAGAGAAGTCTTGCTGGTGGAAACGGAGTATGGTGGATTGTGCCTCTTCTCAGGGGAGACCTGGCCTTGAGCTCAGGCAGGATGGTAAAGAGGAAAGCAAGCCTCCCTTTCTGCGTTGCATCTCTATCCAGGGGATATGGGAGGAGACTTTTTCTTCTTTCCACATAGTTTTTATGAGAGAATGATGACCTGCTTTAGGTTTCTAAAGCAGCCCCTAATTTCAAAAAGAAATAGATCCTTATCTGCTTTTGTGAGGCAGGACTTAGATCTATTTTCTCTTCCTAGCAGAAATACCTCTGATTTCAGCAAAAATAACTCACCACATCATAAATCACTTCTGGCAACCAAGAGCTGGGTGTGGATGTGGCAACAAAGAGTGGGGGAACCCTCCCGCGGCAAAACTGACCCCACAAAACAGTCAGCTTGTGTCCCCACTACCCAGAGAAGGATTTGCAGGAACGGGAGTAGGATCAAGAGGCACTTCTGTGCTTGCTCAGTCACACTCCCATGACAAAACATCTCAAGGCTTATTTGTCCCAACCATCAGCCCATCCAGCCTTGGCAGGGATCTAAATACAGCAAGGTACCACAACAGGACATCCTGGGCACACTGAGTTGTTTATTTTGTTGTCCAGATTGGTATTGGATTTATTTCTAAGTGGAGCTGGCAGGTTTAATGTGATCTAAGTGAAAAGCTGGTATTAAATGTACATTTCAGTATAAAGTGTGCGCCACCTCCTTACATCTGAGGACCATGGAAGGTCCCATAGGTCTCTTAATTTCTCTGTGGGTAATTCTCTGGGTGGGTAACCCCAGGAGGGACAGCACTGGGCTGCAGCTTCCCTTGAGCCTGGGGGAGACACAGGATCTCTAGATAGGGGAGAAATACAGGGACAAACAGCAGCAAAGAGGTTCTGATAACCTGCCCAGGGAGGTTTGGTACCGGGTTTAACAGTGGCCTCCACTACCTGGCACTGACATGTGACATTGGCAGAAAAGGGCCTTCAGCCCTCTGATAATCTCAAAGATGAAGCAGGGAAAGTTCTGAGCATGGGACTTGGAAAAAAATGTTTCTTTTGGAGAGGTAAAAATCTTTTCCTATAGCTTCAGGATGTTTGTGGGGAGAAGAGAACAGGCTCTGTTTGAGGGATGGTTTTTGTATTTTACAGCAGGCCCCTGTGTGTTTGTCCTTTCTGGGTACATGGGAGGGGGAGACAGAGGTCTTGCTTCTATCCTTCATACCAGGAGAACAATGCTCTACTGTCTTGGCAGAAGGGAGGTCTACTGTTAAACCTGTGAGGGTAGGGTTTATGAGCACTGATAAGGTAGCCCAATTCACCCTGAGTAGCCCCAAGGTGCTGTAAGTTAAGACTCTTTCAGTTTTAGCCCTGAGCTGTATATCTGCAGATGGCCATGAACATTTCCTGGCACCCCAGGATACCAGGGTCACTGTGGCAGCACTGCCCAGATATGCAGAGATGGATAGACTGGCTTACAAAGTCCTTGGACTGGCCCTGAATCATCTGTTTTACAGGAGTTTGAGGACCTCAGCACCCAGCTGTAGCTACACAACCCATGGCAGCAACAGTATTCATGCTGGGATTGCTGGGATTGCTTTGGGAGGAAAAGGTGATGTCCTTTTCTTGCCAAAAAAATTCTAAGCTGTGATAGATAATAGTTCTAATCCTGGCACATGTCAGAAGGAAGAGATCATGGAACCTTCTCTGGCAAACATGGCCTGAAATGTCTTCAGAAGGGCTAGGTCTAGGAAAACCTTGAGAAAGGTGTGCATCCTGCATCTTTGCCTCTCCAACCCCGGGAAGAGGAGCGTCAGCAAAGAGGACGCTTTCACATGCAGGTAGCAGATGCCTGAGTAAGGGATGGCTGAGAGCACACATGGTGGATGGGTGCTATAACACAATGAAATCAGATGTCATATGAGGCATGCAAAGGTGTGCTGAGGGGGCCCAGTCTGTGTAGGACACTGTGGGCCAGACATTACAACAAGGGGTGCTGCAGCTGGGATGTGGTTGCAGGTTCCAGTAGTATCTGGAAACCTAAGAACGCCCATGGTGTTCTCTCACCTGCCCAGGGAGTCTCTCACCTGATTTTTCTGCAGCGATGGTTTCGGGATGGTGGAGGTCCTGGCTGCAGTACTGACAGGCATTTGAGGGGGGAGGGTCAGGTTGCAGCACTGCAGCAGCTGACAGACCCAGAGGATGGTTGAGGTCAGCCTGTGTTCCCATAACACACAGTTGGGCCATGACAGATTGCAAACACCATCTCTACTGCCCAGAGCAACTGGAGGCATTTAAGCAGCTGCTGAGCTTTTATGGCACTGTGTTTTTACTGTTTTCCAGATCCATGTTAGCACCAGGTATGTTTGGGAATTAAAGCATACTTTGGGTACATGAAAACTACCCATTGTCTTGTGGCTACAGAGTGGAGACATGTCCAGGACATATGGTTAATGTTACTCACATATAACACTTCAGGCTCTAACACCTACCTGTGCAGTGGCTAAGCATGCATCAGGTGACATGGGGTTTGCAAGGATGAAACATGTTTTTACTAGGAACGTGGTAGACTTGTATAGAAATGGACAACCTCCCAGTCACACAACTCCTTCCTCCGGGCTGAAATGAGAGCAGCAAAAAATAAACATATCCCTCAAATCCCACCATTTCCTCTAATGAAAGATTTTAGCTCTCCCTGCACAGCTTTCCCTTCTTATGCATTAATCAGAGATACAAAACTACAAAATCCAGTCTGGTGGTGCCATGGTGTAATGGGACTGCCTTGCAAACACACCAGTAACCCCAAACAGGAGGTGTTGGTATCTCCCCAAACACACCACTCCCAGTGTCCCTGCGGGCAGAGCATTTCTCAGAGAGACTGTCCATCGCTGAAAGAGTTAAGAACATCTTGACAAGGATATGCAGTTATCTGGAACTTTTGTTTATACAGAGAGGCAATAAAACATTCAGTGCCTTAGACCAGTGTAAGAAGGGTCAATACAAGCTCTAGCAGTTGTATATAAATTAACCTTTTAAGTATGGCCTAATCCATAATGATTCATTGACAGGAATTATTCCAGGAGGCTGAGCTGCAACAAATTGTAGCAGTTGTAGCTGACTGCAGTATCTCACAGCTGCTGAAAGCTCGACTGCCTCTTAAGATGAGGTATCTAAAGGAACATTTTAAAAGGCTTTGACAATGTATTTCCACAATACTTGTTAGAAGGACGTCTCCAATGATCTTATGTTCCTAAAGTGGAACAAAAGTATGAGGAATCTGAATATATACATGAAGGATGTTTTGAAAGATTTTTGCTTTTGCTCTAGTGCTGACAGAATATGAAAAGGATGCTTCACTCCTACACACTGGAGTGGTCACCCAAGAGAGCTCATTTCTTCTCCTCAGCAGGATTTAGCCAGGATAGTGCACTGAGCGTATGAGCTGAGAAGCCTGCAGCGTATTTGCAATTGTCAGAATTAAAAGTGAAGGAAGACAAAACAACCTCTCCCCTCCCACCCTCTGTCAAACATGCCTAATGAATAGCTCTACATGCACTGTATCAGAAACCCCAAACGTTGACGGCGATGCGAGGCACTAATTTGTTAGTTATCATATCTGACAAATTGTCATCATGGTTCCACTCCTTCAGAGGGTGTTGTGCGTGTGACCCGGGGAAGGGCTCTCAGGCTTGAGCTAATGGGTGTGCGACTTGGAACAGGAGATGATGTGCCAAGATGGGAACCACAGAGTGGGCTGCCAAAAAAGAACAGTATAATTATCTGTGCATAATTCACGGCCGGAGAATAAGCTTTCCTCCAAAGTTGTCTGCAGTAGAGCTGTACCAGATTCATGGCTTTTTCAGTGAGTATTCACAAAGTAGTGACAATCTGTGCAGAAATGTTCACTTCTCCAAACTTTTTTTTTTTTTTTTAATTGGACTAAAATAGGCATTTCCATAGCACTTTTTGCTCTCAGGACTGGTCTGTTAAGATAAGTGATGACTCACAGATGTATATTCTTACTTTCTTGGATAGTTATCTCTCCCCTCACCCTACCTAATCCCTTCACCAATGGGCTTTGAAGGAAAAAACCTCTTTAAGGAAAAGCACTATAAATACGAGCTATTACAAGAATATTGGCTCATTGAATCTGCAGAGTTGCTGCTGTACTGTGAAAACAGTGGCCCTAGTTCTCAGATTCTCAGGACAAATAGTTGGACAACATGAGCCAAAGGAAAATTTCCTTTAATTTTTAGCACTTTTAGGCAAGATGACTTGCCAGTTCAAGTTCTGCTCAGCAGATGGCAAGATATGAATGCACTGGTGAGAGTGTATGTATATAGCCCACTGCTCTTTCAGTTATTATTGGACTGGATGAGGGTTATTTGGTTTCTTTTACCCTAATCAGAGCAACTACCTCTTCATCCATATAATAGAAGATGGATATTTTTTCTCAGCAATAAGTAAAAACTTGTTTTACAAAACGTGCTCATTTTCTAGAAGGAGATTCAACTTCCCAAAGAGAAAGCTTGGGAAATTCCTTAGCTAGTAAATCTGCCTGGAGCAGATCAGGGTGAAGGACTGAAAGTCCTATAAAATGAATTCTGAATGGGAGGGAGAAGGTTCTCAGAGAAATGCAAAGGAGATGGAAAATGTTCCTGCAATTGCTGGCAAGGAAGATGCAGAGTTTGCTTGGGCACATTTCTCTTTGAAAGCTGATCCTATTTTGTAAGGGCAGACAAGGAAGAGTTGCCAGATTTGTAGGACAACGAAGTTTGGAAAGCGTTGGCAAAATATGTGGAATTGGATTAAATTTGACAAAATGTCATATTGCTTTAAGGCTCCTCAGGGTGTCCTGAAACAGTTTCGCTCCACGTAGAGCAGATTTCCTGTAAAGCTTTGGCACCACCACCTCCATCCTGAGCTGCTCGAAAGTGTTGCTGTGGCCGTGCTGAAGCTGCAGGGATTCCGTCTCACAGGAATTTCCCCAAAGAATAGGTGCTGATCTCCCCCTAGTCTATGTGTAGGAAACCCCTCAAGGAAAGTTCTGGGATTGTAGGGAGCCTGTGGGCATGTGCATGGGAGCTGTGCCATCCAGGAGTGCTTGGGCAAAGCTGACTGGGTCCAGCTGGAGGCCAAGGGGGACAGTCCTAAGTGGACATGAAGGTTTGAATCAGGAAGTAACGTAAGCACAAATGTGCTTTCCAGGCCCTAGCTACCTGTCTCAGGGGCTGGTTTTGTGGGATGATGCTTGTGCAGTTGTATTGCAGCATACCCTGCCTTGTCTTCATTTACTTTGATAATTTATAATCACAAAATGAAAAGTCAGGACAGGAGAAAGATGTCCTGGTTCTGACAGAGTGCTTCCGTCGCAGGGATAGTTCGTAATTTTAAGCACATGCTTAATTGCTTTGCTGGAGCAGGGTCCAACTTTCTTGGTAGATACTGCAAGAATTTCTGGGAACGCTCTTGGAAGGAAGAAACAAAAACATTTCCTCTATAAATGTTTGTGGAAAATGAATAAAAATGTGTGAGTATGCAATGAAAATGAATTCCCACTTCTTTATAGAGAAACCCAACGTAGCAATGAGAATCTAACCTTACGTGAACAGTGAGCAATGAGCTCTGCAGCCTATTAAGCTGAGTGAGAAAACCTTGGGGTACAGACATGTCCTGCAGTTTGCACTCATGTAAGTAACTTTGTCAGACTGACCAGCTGACCAGAGGGCAGCAGACTGGTGCTACCTGCGGGTGTCTCCTGGAAACACATCAGGAACTGGATGATGCCCCACCAGAGTTTGCTCAGCTGATAACCAGATGACTTCAGTTTCCAGAGACCTCAACCCGAAAGCTTTCATCAGCATTGCATTCACTGAATTGAAATTAAAAAAAGAAAAACAAAAAAACAACTGGAAAATCAGGTGCATACATGTAACCAGCCCCAGCATTGATCTAACATAAATGATGGCACTTATGAGGCAGATAATCCAGCTTCTCATTGATCTTGGCAGTACTAGTAGGGGGCAATATTTACATTTGGTTGAATTGCTCTTGGACAAATTTTCTCCACAGTACTAAATACAAAGAAGCCTTCCATTAACACCGGGAGAGCCGGGCTTTTCATTCATCTATTTTTTTAATCTATTTTTAAAAAAATACATATTCTGGTTCTCTATACTGTTGTTGGTCTTATACTGGGATAGCTGCACCAAGTAAAGGAAAACAAAAACTACATCAAAGCAGAGAAGATTTGGATCCTGGACATTTGCTGCAAACAGCAAAGTTTTCTTCTTTTCTAAGTACAAAAGAGCAAGGAATTATTATCCTTCTCCCAGCAAAACAAAGAAAAATCAATATTCTTCCCTGGGTCATTTCTCTGAGCTTCCTTCTTTCTTAAATGCTCTCTCTTCATGTTTTCTCCATTTTAGAGATCATCTGCACATTTGATGAAAAAAGGGGGAAAACCAGCTTTTTTTTTTTTTTTTTTTTTTTTTTTTTTTTTTTTTTTTTGTGGAGTAATTCTTTGCATGCATTTTAGGTTAGGTTGAAATGTGCCATATCTGTTTCTTTCCGTGTGTGGTAGAGCTCAAGGCCTGCATATGTGTGTGTCTGGACTGCACAAGTCCTGCCCATTGCACATAGACAGTCCCACCACGGCTGCCCAGTTAGCATCCTTCTGGCTGCTAAAGGTCTGGACACCTTACTGTGCCCAAGAAGAGACCAAAAGACCAAATGAGTTGCTGTCCCTGCGTGTCCCATCCCACCTGGCAGTAGCTTAGGGTACTGTGATGGACGATGGCTGGACACTTCTAGCCTCTCCCTGGGGACAGGACAGGGAGACGAGAATTTCAGGACAGAAGCGTTTATCAGCACCAGGAAGCCAGTGACTGTGGCATATCAGCATAAACAAAGAAATTGTCTTAATAGAGAGCCACACCTAGAAGTACTACAGTCCTCTCATGGCATCACACAGCATGTGGCACATGAACCCAGGTAGCTGACCCAGAGCAAGCAAGGAAAAGCAAGTTTATAGGGCACAGACAGAAAGAGAGCCAACAAGTAATGCGAAGGTAGACAAAAAACCCCAACCCTGTATAGTAGCAGGGAAGCCAGAACCAAGTCTGTATGCAGAGCTGACCATGAGAGATAAAGAGAAAATGAAGGTAAAGATTTTTACTGTCTCACTGGGAATTAAAGGACAAGAAGCAAGTGAGATGCTGTTGCCAGGAATAATGCCTGGAACACTGGAATAGCTGATAAAGGTGTTTGATTAGAATCATGACCCTGGAGACAGAATGAGACTCTGGAGAAATATTGTATCTTTTACCCCACCTCAAGAAGCAGGAGCTGAGAGAGACACCTGCCTTAGAGAGCCGCAAAATCTATAACTCTGGAGATGTTAAACACTCCCTAAATGGAACCAAGATCATCTGTAGGACATGAGTCCCTCTTATAGAAATGTATAAAAAGAGGAGATCTAGCCCTAGAGAAACACCTCCAGATATCAAGGGAACAGCAAGCTATCCCAGGGAAAGGTCAAACCAATACAGCAAAGGAAGGCAGCAAGCAGGAGGGAACAGCCTACCAATAACACAGGCAGCGGGGCCAGTGTGGGAGCTCTGTAGTGAAACAACAAGAGAGGCTGGAAAGAAAATGCCTGGCAAGGGCAAAGATGCAAGAGAGGTAAAGAAACAAAACATTTGCTTCAATTCTGCAGCTCGCTAAGGAATTAAAAAGCAGAATAGCCTTTTAGATACCCACAGCATGGCTTCGGCAGCAGGAAGGACTTTGGGGATCCACACACCTGACAGAGCACAGCCACCAATCTTCAGGCCCCACATCTTCAGGCCCCTTACATCAACAGGCAGGCCGGTGACAGCTGGGTCATGAAGCTGTGATGCCGTTGA
Organism: Machaerirhynchus nigripectus; assembly: GCA_013397975.1. Taxonomy (NCBI): domain Eukaryota; kingdom Metazoa; phylum Chordata; class Aves; order Passeriformes; family Dicruridae; genus Machaerirhynchus; species Machaerirhynchus nigripectus. Next base: position 15,519 of record VZRQ01000117.1, on the reverse strand, counting down.
AAGAAGTGATAAGCAGCAATTCATTCTAACATGGAGATATGTGACCACAGCATTGTGATGTACAATAAAACCACCTTGAGGTCAATGGGCAACACAGGCTGTTGATAATAAATTTGTGAAACAAGAGATGTTATTGCTCAGAGTTTATAACAGTTGACATTAGAGATCACCACCCAGGGCAGAGCACGGGGCAGTGCGCTGCTTTGCTCTGGTCACAGTACAAACCCTCTGCTTGTTCAAGGAGACAGACAGTCTCTGTGGGCCACATCCAGGGCTCAAACAGGACTAAAGGGCATAGCTCCGTTCCCTGTGCCATGTCAGAAGAGATAACATCGCCCAGAGAATCTGGCCCAGACACAGTCTGCGTTGTGATCAGAGACCTCCTGACTGCACGTTCCTGCACATCATGTATAAAGGGTAAAGGGTGGATAAAATATTCTATCCTGACCTGGTTGCTTTGGGCACTCATTTTTGGACATGCCTGAATGCCTACACAAGGTACCAGGCAGAGACCGATCAGGTCCAAAGCTTCTAAGTTCCTGTTTCAGAAAGTGCATTATACACTTTACAACAGATCTTACGCCGCTAATTTATATAATCATCAAAAATTATTTCTTCAGCCTGTATTTTTAAGAGCTAGCTAAATTTGTGGTTTGCCTACTGTGCCAAGAACCTGGCATGTGGCCACATGCTTTCACACATCTCCTTGCAGACTATGGGTTTGAAATCTAAAACCACTGGTGCCATCCTACAGCTGAAGTACTTCCATCCACACGAGCTCAAGTGCAATCACAGTGGGACTGACTGCCTCTTTGTTTGGCATCAGGATGTATAAATATCTGACACTTCCTATGCAGGTATCTATGTATTTCAAAGCAACTGACGTGCTAGAATTATCAATAAAAGAAAGATAACTTACACAATAATCATCACTTGCTGACGGCTGAAATTTCACAGGAATCAGCTGTGCCCTTCTTTTAATGAAAATGAGTAACAAAACCTTACCTATGTGAAGCTTGTCTCTCTCACTATCAAAATAACTCAGCTGACCTGTGTTAAAGACTGTGTAAGAATTTTTGGGGAATAGCAAGAGAGGAATAGGCAGAGATTTTAAGCTAGACACTGTATCCAGTAGATGTAAGACAGCACCAATCACCTAGCTTTAAAACATGGCCTCAATGAACATCTGCATTTTTATTCCAATACATAGTAGGTAAAGCATAAAATGTATATTTAAACACGTTTTTCTTTTGTAAATATAATTTTTGAAACACAACTTGAGATAAGACATCTGTGCAACAACTGTAGATAAAAATACAGTTGCCTTAATTCTCTTTGAAAAATTGTGCTTCACAATATTGTGCAATGGGGAACTTCAGATTTTTTGTGCTGGTGAGGTAGAAGCAAGATCCAAGAAGACAATCTTGTGCAGAAAGTGCTTACACAGCACAAGCCAGTTTCTTGTGTGCTAGGGACATTCCTGCATTCTGTTATAAGTAATATTTAAGCTACAATCTAAGGGGGAAAAAAAGAGATAAGTTTGTTAAAATGAATGCTGACATTGATAGTGGTTGTTACTAAGTGCATCTGTCTCTTATGAGTCCCAGCCTCATGCTCTGGCCAGCAGGATTTTGAAAGGTATACATGTCTCTTAAAAATGTAATTAATACCTCAGAGGAGCCTTCAAAGCACAGTAGTTCCTGGTTGATATCTGTTTTGATGAAAACAGAAAAATACTGGGCATCTCTGGTTTGAAACGGTGTGGAGATGATAACCAAAGGAGAGGGAGGACAAGGGTAAATATAGTGAAACCAACAGGATGGGAGACAGCAGTGCTAAGGATGTGAGGGCTCTGCAGAGATGTGGCAATTCCTTTAGCCCGTGGCAGGAATATCTCTCACTGATTAGAGCTAATTAGGGAGGACGAGGTTGAGCCTTTTTATCCCACTCAGTAAACCTGCCTTTGATGCAGACTGGTTATAGCACAGCTCTGGTTCTGCGATGGATTTTGAATGCCTTTCCTTCACTGGTCCATTTAAATAAATACAACAAGCTCTCTAGGTTTCTTATGCACAATAAATCTATTTTGGTTCCTGATGACTGATTTCTTTGGCTCTGCAGGCGAGGTGAGAACACCAGCTTTGTTTCTTTTTAGCACTGTAAAGGAAGTCTTGTGTAATTTTGTGAGAGCTGGGAAAGGCTTAGAAAAGGGGTAAGGAGGTGATTTGGATTCTGAATTCTGCACCTTTTATTGAGGCACCAGAACTGATTTGTTGATGACAAAGTTCAGGAATTTCATGACCAGAAATTGGGAATGATGAGTATTGGGGAAAGGATTCAGTTGTTTGTCCTAGCACAGATCAGTGGATTGGAAGATGAAACTGGACAAATTCAGGGAGGCAATAATTGCATTGGTTTTTAATAAGGGAAGCAATACCTCATTGAAGGAATTCACTTAGGGTTGTTTTTGGACTTTTCCTTAAGTCAAGATGGGGTGGCTTTCTACAGTTCAAATGGGAGCTGTGGGTTTTGTTGCTGGAAGGCCTGGGTGAGGTTCTGGTGCCTGCATTATGCAAGTGGCCTCTAGCCTTCAAACCCACTAATCCAAGCACTCAAGAGCAATGGGCAGCGTTGAAGGGTTTGAATTGCACATGTCCCAGAGACATGCAATTTGAATACTAAATGTCCCAAATGGCCACAAAATGAGCCTCTTGGGGAATCCAAACATTTCAACATATTCATCATAAAAATTAAGACCTCAAGCACACAGAATATGCCTGTGGTGATGTGTGGTTGCATCCAAGCAGTAGCCAGCAGTGCACAAGCACATGTACTCTGTATCAGGGAGCAGCAGACATTTTACACAGCACCAGGCAGCTCAAGTGGCCAGGGAAGCCAAAGCAAGGTCAATGCTGGCCTGAGCCATGCCAGCCTTGGGCCTCCCACCTGGTTTCCTGCACTGAACCTCACCCACTGACCTCTCAAATGTAAAGCTGGAGCTTTACCTCTCACAAAACCCATAAGGCTTTTGCTCTGCTCGGAATTGGTGTGCCCCAGAAGATGAGATTTTGATCAGCCAGAGACCCCCAGCTCTGCAAATTTATGCCTTGGTTGGTGCTGGCCAGCTGGGAATGATTTCAGGGTTCATGCTCTCAAAAGCCCAAGCTGATAGAGCAAGATGGAAAGCACGGGCACGCTGGATTCATGAGGTAAGACTGAGTGTGGTGCATGTGACTGAAGAAACATTTGCTGGTTTAGTTACTTTCATTGTGTTTAGCCAACTGTCCTTTTTTTTTTCCTCTGGAATGCTGAGCCTTTTGGTTGGCACGGTTTGGGGTTTTGGAACATTTAAATTTTCTTTTATTTTTTCCCCTACTGCCGTTAGAAAAAGCTCTTTTTTATACTGTGAACTTTTTTCACAAAAAAAATTCCAAATCTTAATAAAATCTGAAGGTGGCAGCAACGAAACAGTAGCAAGGCTGTGACTACAACTTCTAGGGCAAGGTTGCATCACACAGTGAAGAGATCCCCAACCCACTGCTATGCTGAGTTTGTAAGGTCTCACGTGCCGGCAGTTTGGGTCAGGAAGGGTGAGTGGCTGAGCTGGCAAGCCCTGCATCTCTGGCAGGACTGTCCAGCCTTGAGATGGGAAGAGCAGCGCTCGCCTACCACGGATGCCAAAAGGCAGAAGCTGCCTATGCAGAGCCCACATGCAGACGTGCCCAGGCCTCCTCAGTGGGTTTGAAACCCTTCTGCAAACACCACAAGGGTGTGTATACAGGCACGAGCTCATCTGCAGGCTTTGTCTGTAGAAAGCTGATGTACACAGAGGCTTTTAGGTCCGATGGCTTTGCTGTGTTCATGTTTTATACCCTTATAATATCATCAGAATATATTATGCTGAAGCTGTAAATTGATTTGCATGGGTTGGTCACCTCAGAACGATCTCCAGCCTACAGTGACAGATATGCTGTACTTTGGTTCAGAGATAAGGCTTGGTTTGTCAGTGGTAAAAGTATTGTCACGGGTGCTGCTGGCCTGTACCTATGGTCCAGAGCACCCCATCTCCCCTCCTGCCAGTTCCATGGCTCCTCCTCTGACTTTCCCTGTGGTCAAAGGGAAGTGTGGAGAAGTTCAGCAAAGTACACCCACCACCGCTAGGAATTGCCTGAGCTACATGGCTCTGATAGAGAATGATAAAGCAACACCCATGGCTATGAGTGACCAGCCCAGGGTTAACCACAGTGAAACCAGCCCTGAAAAGTCACTCTGTGAGGTTTCATCCTGGAAAAGGCACAGATCAGTTCAATATCCCACTAAACTGCTGCAAAGGACAGGGGACAGCAAGTCCAAGTGCCTCATGGAGGCTGTTTTGAGATTCTGGATTGCCTGAAGTATTGAGGGTGTGGCAGCAACAACCACCTTGGTTGGGGGCTTCGAATGGACAGAACATCTCTCAGCTGCCTGACACTTGTGTGTCCTCGAGCACAGTGGGTCCAGAAGGTGCCCGAGTGTCCTGGCTGGGTGCTAGTGTCTGACTCCCCCAGGTAGTTGTGTGATGTCAGGTGGAGCAGGAGGCTGACAGGTGAGCAGGTCTTCCTGGAGGGCACAGTGGGGGATGATTAGGCAGGGACTGGCAGCGTGCTCCTGCTGCTGCTACTGCTACCGTGTGGTGCTTCATGGAGGGGATGCAGAGGCGTAGCAGGCAAGCAGCAGGAGAGTAGGATGCCACATGGCGAGGAGGAGGAAAAGAAAGAGGTGGAGGAGTAGGCAGAAGGGAGATTCAGTTTAACATGGCATGCCAGGCCTCCACTGCTGCTTCCCTCCCTCAGGCCTGCTCATCATGAATTTAATTTGCGCATGGGGTGAGGGGGATTTTGTTGGCATAGTTTTATTCTTATTCGATGTGCTCCTTTGCATGGCAAGTGCTGGTGGTGTGCTCATTGCAGTGCATACAGGCAAACATGGCCTTGGGTGTACTTTAGTCTAAGGCCCTGGTTCTGCAAACACATTAATAATCTGAAAAGCAAGAGGACTTACTAATATGCTTAAAATGACACCTGCTTTTATCTTCATCTTTTTCCTTTCCCCTATCAGTATACTTCTGTTTCTGGATAGCTAGTTTGAGCTCAGTGTCTCAAATAAAATTTGAATACAGAAAAAAGAGTGTTTTTTGTTTTTTTTTTTAAATCTCAATTTGGAGGCTGATCTCATCTACACATATTCAGTAAAATAAATAAAATCCACTTGTGCCCTGTCCCAGCTAAGATTCAATATATGACCCCTTGTCTGTCAGGAATGGCTCAGGTGGGGTCATGCTTCCAATGGCAGTTGATGCAAGGACATTGTCATTTTGAAAGATTTGTCTTAATCTGACTCAGAAGAATCCAGATATGTACTTTGGTAGATGATTGTTTGCTATGCTTATAGGCATTAACGTTCCCTTAAAAAATATGCCTTGGGAAAGTATCTATTGAATTCTTGAGCAATTTAGTGGAAGGCAGTGCAATTATCTGCAATGCTGAAGGGGGATCAGAAAATTCACAAAAGATAGAATGAACATATGTATATATATATATATATATACATACATATATATATATATACATGTATATGTTTGAAAAATAGATTTCAAAAAAACATTCCTGGGCTTTGGTGTGGAGGCTCCGAGCAGCAGCAGAGCTCCCTCCTCTCAGTAGCTACAACATCATTACACAAAGATACAGAGACACGGGAGCCACTATTCAAATGCAGCCCCTCAACTTTGTGACCGCAAGTGGGTTCTATTTTGGTCCTTGCTTTTGAGGCTGCTTTTGATGAAGGGATCAGAGTTTTTTAGCTCCCTGCCACTACATGTTGCTGTTGACCTCTACCTGCTTCTGGCTTTTAGAACTTTGTTTCCATTTCCATTTCTTTAGTGTGAAGGTTGGGGATGGGATCTGTATTTTTAAAACCTTGGTGCCAACTGCTGTGTGCTGTTGTACTGTGGCTGACTTTTACTTTCCTTACATTTCCTCTTGTGTTTCTAGATCTAAATAGCCCAAAGTATCTGATGGAGTATGGCCTCTGGACCCACATCTTCTGGTGACCTGGGACATAAAGTGTTGTATGACAAATCCTGACTTGATCGAATTGGCAATAGTCCCAAGAATTATTTAGGTACCTAATGACCACTGGTTTCACTATCAAGCAAGCCCCAAATTGAGAATCTGTGCATTGTTTTTCTGTGGTTTGATGTGTCCCTTCAAAATTAGGTATTTTCTAGACTTTTTTAGCCTTTTTCCTTCCTCCCTTCTGAGCAGACTAGTTTTGGTTACCCAGCACTGCTGTTGTAAGATCTCCAGACAACCTTTCCAGTGGGCTGTCATAAACCTTCAGTCCTCTGGCATTCCATGTTATCTTCAGGCAGCCTTCAGGCAGGGTTACAGCACAGGCCATGGGTAAGGAGCACTCACCCAGCAAATTCAAGGGTGTGCAGGTGAAACCTTGAGTACCATCCCTGTACGACACTGGGGGAATTTACTCAAACTGACTCTCTTCTTGCACAGCTCAAGAGTAATCACATGACATTTTAATATTGCTGTTGTTTAAAAAGAGAGATAGAGGTGCTGTTGGGAGGTGGGTTTTTAGCAGTTAAGAGAACTGTTTTTCAGCCTGGCAATCTTGCATTTTTGCTTCAGTCCCACAGCTTGGCTGGGTGACCTTTCAAGGTTATAGGAACACCTTTTATGCCTCCTTTTGCTTATTATTAGGATAAGCATTTCAATCGTTACACACCTCTTTAAACTACCTGGAGATGCATGGGAGACATAAATGCAAAAGTAACAGTCTTGGTATCATATTATTATTTTTCCCAAGCTACTCACTGTTTTCCTCAAATCAGAGCACATGATTTCTTGTTTATTGTGTAGTAATAGCCTTGTGTTGCAATGGTAAGTAGGACACAGATACAGCTTTTCAGTGATGTACAGTACTCTTTCTTATCTTTAATTAAATGCTATTCCCTTGTATTGGAACGCATTCTGTGATTACACGTGTTTACAGTCTCTAAGTAACTTGCCATCAAATACACTAATGAAAATCAGTGCCCCAAAGCAACTTGTGCCTTTTGTCCTGTACCGTACCACACCTCTCCCATATTATTTCTTAAAATTTTATTATTACTTCCAGTTTCCATTTTAAAAATTAAGGTGTTGAATTAAGCACTTTTGTATGAATTTCCTCCAACCATCTCTGCTTTTGATCTAGGGACATGTATCTATCTAGCGCTCTGCCCTTCCCCAGAACAGTAACCCCTGGGGATACCATAGAGCATAGAGATGATACAATTTAATAAAGTCACAATAAAACATCCAAGGCCTTTCATACTTTTTCACTTTCTTTAACTCAATTTATTTTTCATTTCATGGACAGAGATTTAGTCCTGGTATTAGTTTATGATTTTGCTGAAAGAATTACTGAACACATACAAAAAGGAAATATTATTTTTATTATTTATTTTGTGCCATGTATACCATAGGAAAAAAAAAGAGTTGAAATCACTTCAGTACCGCTGTGTTTTTCATTACAAAGTTATTACATATAGAAATTACTCCAAATTATCTGAAATGAATGGAAATTATGAGGTTTAAATTCCCCAGGTTACTGCAAGCACAGCACTGGAAATTTATTTTGTCATCTTGCTGAACATAATTGCTACAACAAAATTTCTTCCATTTTACAACCACAGCATAACTTATTTATACCAGTGTTGTTGTAATTTTACATCAATAAGTTGCATGGGAAGGAGTACACAGGTGGTAATTGAAAACAATAATTTGTAGTGGGGTCCAGGTGGAACAGTTGGCTCAGAGAAGACTTCATTTGCTGCTCTCTACATGCTCCGCTTCTCAGTGGCCTTTGACTAGGATGCTATCAAACCTCTGGTCCACCCAGCACTGAAGTGGCCTGATCATCCTAAATTACCTTTCAAAGCAGCAGTGGAAATGAGAGAAAGAACTGATCTGTCTTTGCGGCACTGACCTGCAGCTCACGTGCAGAAGCTGGAAGTGAGGTGCACGGGGAGAAGGTGAAATCACAACTGGCAGAGTGGGAAGCACAATCCTGGAGTCAGGAGCAGCATCCTTGAAGGAACTGAGCTGGAAGGGAGCACAATCTAGGGCTGGAGCACGCGTGTGTGTGCACACGTGTGTGTTCTCAGTGTGTTATGGCCAGCGCCAGCTGCTGCCCCTGGCTTTCCAGCTCAGCCGTCCTCAGTGAGTGTGGCAAGACATTGTCATTTGTTTGTCGAAGGGAATACTGTTATTTGATCATTTTAAATTAAGATGTGAGTAGCTGCCTGAGACACGAGCAATGACGCTAACATTCATACTTTGCTCCACTCTTTATGAACAGGAATGTGTAATTTGGGTGCAATATACAAGCACTCCCCGGCCAGGCATCCACACTTCTGCGATACGTAATTGTCAACAGGAATAATGAAACTGAAGGGGCTGATACTGAACCTAGAAACTGACGAATTTCCCTGTTTGAGTTCTGTTGTGCAAGCTAAAATAGTGAAAATAATAATAACAACTATGCTAATTTGTTACTATGGATATACCCTATTTAAATAAAATAAGGTAGGAAGAAGGTAGAGGGAAAAAGAACAAGAATGAATGGGTTGCCACTCTCTTCTGATGTTCAGATTCAGATTTTCGTGATTCACAAGAGACAGACTGGAATGTTTCTATCATGAGTTCAAGCTGAAGATTTCATTGCAACATTCAGAGCTTAGAGGCCTTTGTTATTTTAAACAATCTAAAGATTTCAAATCCTCTTAAAATCATCTGAGAAGGGAAAGAGAAGAAATTGGTTGAAACTTGCACTTGAAAGCAGAGGAGAGCTGTATCAATCCCAAATTTCAACTTGTGTAAATTTTGAGGATACCTATGGAGGGAGGAGGGGTTCTTTGTCCCCACCACATGCCAGCCAACTTGCACTTGAATCTCCCATGGAAGACTATGTTATGCATTTCCATAATGGACCAAGCTTTAAAAGTACTTCTTCTGAAAAAAATAGTCCTCAATTTTGATGAGGTTTTCAGGGAATTTGTTTTTTGGTTAATTTAGTGCTGGTTCACAAAACTTAGCTTACTGCACCAAGCAAGGATGGCATTTGTTTTCCAAAGGCTCAAACAATCCTTGGATTGAAGTCGTTAGAAAAGATGTGCCAGCTTTTTTTAAAAAAGCCTCCCCAGCAACAGCGGGTTTTGCCCATCTTCCTTCAAATTTTTTTTTGTCCTAAAGCGGGTGCTGTGTGGATGCACAAATGGCATTCATAGTGGGATGGAGTACATGCAGCAGATGGGATGCTTGGCTCCTTTTTGTGTCGGATCCTTGTAAAGTGTGTTCCCCTCTACCTCTGCCTGTCGGCATGTGCACACAGGTGCAGGTGGTCCTTTGCAGGATGAGAGAAGGTGCTGGACAGAATTGTTATCCTTTAGTAGGATTCTCAAGTTACAAATGTAGGGGCAGGTTTGGCTCTCACCGCAATCGCTGAAGTCCTGCAAGTGATTTCAGTGGGGACACAACTGGATCTCTACTTTCAGAAAGTCTGAAGCTTAAAAGAAGGAAAACATGGACTGATCTTGCATTTTATGTGATTTTAAAAAAGCCCCAAAATTAAACCAGTGTTTTTCTTCTGTTCTGGCTTGCTGGTTCCATGAGGTTTGTTTTTTGGTTGTTTTTTGGTTGGTTTGTTTTGTTTTGTTTTTTTTTTTTTGAGACATGGTGGTTTTTTTGCTTTTGTTTAGTTTTATTGAAAATAGGTGTGGGGGAAAATTCAGCCCCAGCATTTCAACTGTTATCTAGTACATTTAACACCTGGAAAGAGTTAGAAAAATGAGGGACTCTGTGAATTGAAAAGAAAACACACACAAAAAAGAAACCCAGCAAAAGAACTCACAGACCACTGACTGAGGAAGGGACTCCAAGGAAGGTTTGGAATGTAGATGTTGAGAAAAATCTCATTTTCTAAACTCACTCCAAGAAACATCAGCAAGTCACAGCTACCAAAGATAAAGGGACACCAAATGTCTTGAAAACACAGCAAAATCTTCATCGCTTTTGCCGCAGTCCAAAATGTCTTGGGAATGGGGCAGGGGATAATACATTATCCTCTTAAGCCTTCATTTCACTGCACTCTCAAATACACCAGTGTCATGGAAAAGAAAATCAAGTGAATAAATGTTGCAATTTATATATATTTGAATAGATAACAAGAACAATTTTACTGTTTGCCATAAATGAAAACCTCACCAAATCATTCCTCTAATTGAGGTTCTGAAGCTCTGTTTATGGTTGCAAAGTGATTTGATACAAAAAAATTACACATTTTGAGTTATTATATCACCCAGAAATTTGATGCCACTTAACTATGTAATTTTCGGAAATGATATAAAACCACTGCAGAAAAATATTCAGGGAAGCCCAAAAGACCTCTTTTTATCTGTTTTTATGGGTCTAAAATGAGAACTCGCAGAGATCCTTGCTCTGTATGTGAAGGCTGAACTGCCACCTCGGGAGCTTTATTAATATGTATGTAAATATGATCTGGTTAGATCCTGTGTTTCTGTGCAGTTTCACAAGGTGGAGCGGATAACTAAGCTGAACAGATCAACGCCCTGTGTTTATTTTCTTTCTTTTCCCCTCCCAAGCAGCAACATTTAAAGATTCAAAGAGAATGAGGACAGCAGCCTCATTTATGTCAAGATTGTCTCAAACCTCCTTCCTTCCTTCCTTCCCTCTCTTCTCTCCCCCCAGCCCGCCCCAACTCCCAGACCTGTATCAAAAACAATTTACTTCTAACTTAGCATAAGCTTTCACATTAAAGACTGAGGAGAAACCAAAATCACATCACACAAAATCTGAAGCTACTGAGCTGAAAAGTTACTTGACCAAATGGGGAGAAAGTGGAAATGCATTCAAAATGTGTCGAAGTGGCACATCAAGCTTATCCTCCATGAGGATATTGGGACTTCCTCTTTACACTGAAGCTGCTGTTATTTATGCATCTATATCTGTGTCAAATTTTAGCTAAAGACACTGCATGATTAAAAAAAAAAGAAAAAGAAAAGGAAAAAAACCCCACAGCCCAGAAGCTGAGCATGTGTGCTGAGAGTTTTTGACTCAACATGCCTTGTTGTATATAGGATAAAATGGAATATTTGACATCAGATGAGCTTGTTTTTCCCTTGATAAGGACGGTGTTTCTGTATGAGAACTCCTCAAATCCCTTATATATTATGAAGACAGAAAAGATTATTATCTTGATAAAAGATATTTAGTGCAAGAGAGTGCTTTATCCCCCTAATTTAAAACAAGGGACCATAGTACTTCCAAAGCTAGCAAAAAGCTTGTTTTCTCCTTGCAGATTATGCTCCCATTTTGCTTGGGCTTTTTTCTTTCTTTTGGTGATATTTTTGTGGTTTTTTTAGCGTGTTTTGTTGTTGTCGTGGGGAGCTGCGGCCCCAAGTTTGCAGGCCAGTGGCAGAGGCTGGAGCTGAGCCGCAGTCCTGGGACAGAGGAACGGAGGCCTCGGGGGGGCTCAGTCCCCTTTGCCAGCGGCGAGCGCCCAGCACGGCCGCGCAGACGGGACAAAGCGGGGCGATGCCGGGGCCGCCGTCGCCCGGGCAGCCCCCGGGGACCCTGGGCCGTCTCAAGGGGCTGCTGCGGCGGGTGGGGGAGAGACAGAAGCGCGGGGCCAGCTGCAGATGGAGGCAGGTCGAGGGATAGGTCAAGGTTAGAAAGAGCCTGCTATTGATCTGGCTTTGAACGCGAGACAGGGAGAGCAGAGAGACTAAAGGGGGAGCTGTGAGACAAGACATTAACAGCTTTCAGTGCTAATGATCACAAGTGCCAGACAGGGGAGGAAAGAGAAGACTGAGAAATCACTTTGGAATTTTTTTTTTCCTCTGTTGGGATGTATTTTCGGAGGAGGAGGAGGAGGCAGACTGGGGGCTCAACCCCTGAAGCCCTGCCCGCAGCCGGAGGGGCGGGGGGGGACTGCGGGGGCCCCGCCGCCCCCGGCCCCCGGGGGGGNGGGCAGCCGGGGAGTCCGCCTGGTCAATCATTGCCGGCCCTTATCTCCTGCTCTCGGTGCCCACTGGAAGACACCAGTTAATCAACAGATGATGCCCAGTAACTTCCCGATAAGCTGCTCTCCCAAGGGGTGCAGCTTCCTGCAGCTCGCCCAAGAGCGGCGGCGGCCGCTGGCTGCCGGACTTTGCACCCCACACCAGCTCCGTGCCCACGGCCGCAGCCCCGCGGCGTGGCCTGGGGACGGGCCGCGCTGAGCGCAGCAGCGCAGACACACAAAGCCTGTCGGCCTCCCCAGCCGCCAGCAGAGCGGGATCAGAGCGGGGAGAGCAGTGCGGGCAACCCCATCCCCGCTGATCGGCCCGGGCCCCTTCTCGCGGGGGCGGGGGTCGGCGAGGGGAGCCCCTTCTCACCCCCAGGTCCCCCGCCATGGTGCCGCATCCTTCACCCCGACTCGGACGCGTCTGCCCCGCAGGGCAGGACTGGGGGCTCCCCCTCGGGGCCCCGGGACAGTGGGCCCGTCCCTCCCCGCCCGGCGGCGGGGCCCCTGCCATCACCACGGTCATTTTCCTTTGCAGGACCCCGCAGAACAAACCAAACACACAGGGCGAACAATCGCAGCAGTTTAAGCGCCGTTAATGGTCTTGTACGTGTTTGTCGAGCTTTAGTGGAGGCAGAGGGCCGAGCCCGGGCACGGAGGGCAGTGCCAGGCTGGCCCGGTGCCCACCGGCCGCGGCTGGGGTGCCCGCCGCCCTCGACGCTCGCCGGGCCGGGCTGCGGGGTCTGGCAGCGCTGGAACGCGAGCTGTGAGCGGGCGGGCGGGCGTGGGGAGGGAGAGGCAGATTTGCTGGAGGAGGCGAGAGCGATGCTGTTTAGCCAAATTCTTCTCAAAGCTGATTAAGGGCACAGAGATGAATTCTGGTCCCCTCAAGGCTCACATGCGATTTAATACGAAAAATACTCATTTAACGTGGAAAGTAAATGACACGAGTGCAACGCGGGTCTCCAAGTGGGCTCCGGGTACAGACTGGTTACTTGGGTTTCTGCTCCATCTGCCTCCGAGCCCCGAGGCCTCCCCTCTCCCCGTTCCCCTCGCCCTGGCCAGACCCGGTGCTGAAAAGCTGTCTGCACGGAGCTGTTTACTTATCGGGGGAGGAGGGAGAGAGAGAAACAATCGCAGGAGATGGGCTGGGAGAGCGGAGGTAGAGGCGAAAAAGTTGGTTTCCAACCAACTGTTCCAAGTTAGAAACGCACGCAGTTGTGGGCATTTACCTGCGTGTGAAATAGGAGGACAAGTGCACTGGGATGCGGTTCCTGGGAACTCGGCGTCTCTCCGTTCGTGGCTGAGACTTAATTCCTCCAAGGAAAAATAGTCTCTGCCAGAATTTTAAGTGAAGGGGGGTAGGGGGGTGGGAGAAGGTCGGAGCGTGTGTGCGTGTGCGGATCGGGTGTGCGCGCGTGTCCCGCTACCATCGCACTTCGGGTAGGGAGAGAGGAGGGGGAAAAAATCTCTCTCCCCAGCCCACACAGATATTTGTGTTGTTGTAAAACTGTTTGAAAGAAATGCAGGGGGAACGCGCTCGCCGCCGAGGAGCTGCGGCGGCGCCTCGAGGGAAGGAAGA